>JAPYKE020000419.1:585000-631622 GCA_028554795.2 Sinohyriopsis cumingii
AGATAGGAAAGTCGTAAGTATGATGAAATTGATAATACACAAAGGCTATACATGCATAAAAGTTACAATGACATGTTGAAACGTAGACGTTGATTTACAAATTTCTTACAAAATGGTTTCTCTGAATGTCTAAAACAGATCTTGACAGACCTTTAAGACTGCACGTTTATGAGTTATAAAGTAAAACAAAATAAAGCAAAATCAAACTTTTTGTTCAGTTGAAAGTGTATGCCTTTTGAACAAAATCTTTAAACTTGGTATACATTGTGTATATCTGCAATTGATTAATCCAATATATTTTCACGAAATTAGTTATTCTAGTTAGGTTGCTCTATGTTGATTAATCCTTTACAAGTATTATGTTGCGAAAACTTGCTTTTAAAACGATTCACGACTATTTTGTGCCAGTTAATGGAAGATATTGACTCCACATCCTGGAAGCTTTTATTTGGATTGTTTGAAGTCATAGGTATGTATGAAAATACGAATCCTTATTTTCAATAAAGGTAGCGCGTGTTTTGAATGCATGTTGTATATCAACATAATGTTTTGCACCAGATGGTTAACTACACAGCAAGTACCTTCGGTTGGCAGCTTTGAGATCATACAATATTCGTAACATATTTCAGAAAAATCAATGAAATTATCACTAATACGAAGTGGGTTGAGCAGCGACTGAGTTTTGCAAAGGGCGATATTGACAACTCTAAACAACTATTGTCTCTCATTTATAAAATAGTATGTATCTTATAGATAGCAGTTGAAATCTCACCATTACAAAATGTCGTAAATGAGATACTAAAAGGCTTACATGTATTCATATTAACTGTTGCATTGATGCTGCATGACGACATATGAACATTTTATTTTAATGTTATAGTCCTGAAAGAAATAAGCACTAACATAACATATCAAAGTGAGATTTCCCCGTTTGCATCTAGTGGCACGTGTTCTGCGGCCCCAACAAAATTAAAACCGATGTTTGTTTTAAGCCTAAAGACTTGTACAATTTATCTTACGCTAGTTTCTTATTGAAAGTACATTAATTGTTTTGTTTTTAATGTAGTTCATTTGTCAGTTAATCAGTGATAAACATTCTTTTCAATACAGTATGTGAGCAGATGGTCTCCATGGCTAATACGAAATTAATTGCCTGCAAGCTGAAATACGATTTTACTTTCATAGCAAACCGAGATATTCCTTTAATCCTTCAGCAAACAACCTTTCGAAGATCTTGAGAAATTTTATTTTGCTTTGGGTCCCTTCTGAAATGACAATTTTCACAACGTTTTCCACACAACAGATTCAATGTTTCCACTGAAACTTCCTAATACATTCAACGAGAGGTAGTTTGGTTCGCATTATATATCTTAAGCTAACTGAATTTCAATGCTCATTACATCACGAGTTTGACAAACGGAAGTAGCCCAGACTTGTTATAACAAATTGTTGCGTTTCTCAAAACAACACACAACGTCATAAAATTTTGTTACATGCAATAGTTATCATTTGCACTTCATCCTTTAGAAGATTACGTAAGGTAATTGTTTATATTACAATTGTTCTTGTAAAGTAATTGCCGTAGAAAACTGGATTAGATCTTGGAAGCCACTCTTCCTTCTTCACAGACTTAACAATTTCAAGACGAATGATCGGAAGGTCAATCCGTCCCTTTTGATATCAGTACTATCCGCAATTAAATATTTAATCAATTACCGAAAGAACATGATTATTCACCGAATGATTCATTGTCCTCGAGGGATAGATACGCCCAACCCTAATATATCCAAACAGTTGAGAAAATTGAATGAAAATTATTCAGCAACAGGACAAATATAAATAAATTGACAAGTTACATCAGCAAGATATAGCACCTAACAAAAAGTGATCATACAACAATATTTAGTGGTCTTCATTTGTTCTGGTTGATGTACCTATTGGACAAAATAAGGAAATATACAATATTGTTATACAAGATATCACTATAAGAATTGTAAATATGTTCATCCCTAGATCTTAAGCAGAACAGTCATAAGGTTCCACTTTTTGGACCATAATGATATTTGTTAATGAAAAATGTATCTGCTCAAATTTACGACAAGCAGGTTCTACTGAGGATATATTTTCCTATAGAGCACATACAACCAAATTGCTATACTTGTGTATTAAGATATGCAAATCACGCTTATATCGTATGAATGGTTTATCAAAGAGAAAACTATAAAAACGATGAAAACGATACGCTGCGTGTCTCGCTTTCGACAAAACTTCCCACTGTAAACATCCAGACTTGTGAAATTGCCCTGTTTAAATCCAATTGTTACAATGCGGCATTATTTCATCTCCGCAAAAATTATTCAGGTCATATATATATATATTTCAATTGTTCCAAATTCAAGTCTGTAAATGGACTGAAATTACATCAATAGAACATTGTCTATATTTTGATGCAGTTACTAACAGAGTTGCCTCGACTGTATACATATCCAATTCTAAACTGGAACCCATGATTCCGTATAATGAGTCTTGATTTGCTTGACAGACCTTTGTACAGATGCAGAGTACAAAGGTAAACAGAGCACATATATCTGTCAAATAGTACATTAGTGTATCTTAAATTAAATTGGAACCCAATGTATGCCAACATATTTTTGATCTTCATTTAAGAAAACCAGAATGAACTTAAATTAACACAAATCTCTATAATTTAAAGTTGCTTTGTTTGTTATCAGAATTTGTCTCTGTTCAATTTAATGTGTTGAGATAGGTTGTCATCCGTGTCATATGATGTATTACATGAGTACAAAGCAAATTGGACCATCTATATATGATTTCATTACTTTAGAAAAGGAGATTTAACTTTCTAAAATAACTTAAAATTCATCCAGAGAAAATATAACCATAAATTAAATTAGGTTGGCATTAGGTAATGTATAAAATATGAAGTTCCGAAATATTAACTGAATGTGCGTTTCTCCCACTAAAATAATAAGCGGCCATAAGACTTACCAATGGTGGTAAAAACTTAAGTGATCAAAGTGTTAATAAACGTAACCAGGAAATATCAATTTTGTGACCATAGTTACTGTATAAATGGCAAACTGCCTACAATTAATATATTTTGTGACTTAAATTAATAAATGTGCACAGCACTCAATACAATAGAGTAATTTCGACACAGTCTCCCCTAACTTTCAAAACAACAAATATCGTACTTAAACGTGTGTTTAATTTCCCACATAACTTTTTTAAGAGATAGAGAAAACATATTTTTTTTTTGCTTGCTCTCCATAAATATCATCTGAATTATGTCTGTGGTAATTTAAATTTACATACATATGGAGACCACTGTAAGTACATACGTTCTATAGGACATTTTATTCATTCAACCCTCATAGTAAACTAATGAAAAAATATGAATAATACAAAATCAGGAATTTTAAATTTTTAAGAAGCCCAGAATTAAACATATATCGATCAGTATTGACCAATGCTTGATGCAAGCTTCTGGGTAGAGAAATGAATATCAACCGTAACCTAGTTTGATCTGCATGTGTTTGAAATACGAGTTTTTAATTCTACACGAACATAAATCAGTTATGACAGTTTCAAGCCTGTAAAATGGCTGAAATTGCGCCAATCAAAATTGTTATAATTGTGTCAACTATAAAGAAGATACGCTCTCGAAGGACTCATTGTGCTAAAATGTTCCTTGTCCTTATCAGCCAATTATAGCCCTCCAAGCCTGTATATATTCTATGTTCATCTATTTCTAGTTTCTAGACTGGTTTCAACATTCCCATAAAGTTAGTAATGTGAATACAGAAATATATTTAGTACATTAGCGGTGCAGAGAGAGAGAGAGAGAGAGAGAGAGAGAGAGAGAGAGAGAGAGAGAAAGAACGAGATGGAGAGAGATAGAGACTTAGGTCAATTCGAACATGTAGATTCTCCTCTTAAGAGATTTCGTTTAAAGACAGAAACCTACAACATCTATTATTGTAAGGTTTTCGGTGACCGAAAAAGACACTTGTGATATTTCGCTATCACTTAGTCATAGACACTGAGACTACAAGGTCATGGTGTTCAATCAGATGTTCCAAAGTTTTGGGCAGAGCAAAATAGTCCATATCACCCAATTCTCATGGCAAACTGTTAAACAGGAAAAAGAAATTGATATCCCTCTAATATCACTGAGCTATAACTAGTGCTCAGACATAAAGGTTTTTCTTGCCAAGAATTCTTATCAAATTAATTTATTGATGAATAAATGATGCGATTTGTTATGTTTTCTAACAAAGTGCCCAATTTACTTTGCTTATGTACAGTTAGATACAAAACATAACATATACATCGAATCGTGAAAGTTCTACACCGAGAAAATGTGAAATAATAGTTTAAATTGTTTTGTTGACAGAAGCTCCACGTCGCTAAAAGGAAGTAAAGTTAAAGCTGTCAAACACCTTTTGGCTGTCACCGACATTTTTAATAGCGAATTAAATATCATGATGGTCTATTGGAAATTAGGAATCCAAAGGTAAACATGCGTTGATTGGAAAGAAGTTTAGAACATTACTTCTTCAGTTCCACAGCTGACGGTAGACGAAACTTTGAAATTGCAAACCATTTGGCAGCCTTAATTTAAAAGATATTCATCAGACGGATAACGAGTCTAATACAAACCATGCTACAGTTTCCTTTGTAATCACTGTTGGTATCTTAACTGCATCATTTAATTTTATCTAACCCCCAAAACTAGTAGTTGAAAACTTTGCTGTAGTAAAAAAAGAATTTCTTGAAGATATAAGGACTTTCAAACGCTATTACCTTCTTGTAAAGCCACCAGTTCTGTCTTTAAAGCGGTATACGAATTAAACATGTCTCTTAACATACTCGAATCCATGTTAATGTTATTAACAATCTGAATAGCTTGGTTTTGTCCGGAACCGGAAGAATGCTTATCTGAAATTAAACAATGAATGATGAACATGAGAAGAATATGAACAAAGAATACAACTTTGAGAAACTGGAATATTTGATAATGATTCCATCTTTCGTCAATGTATTCCTGGTATATTGACAGAAAAATTAACAGCTCTATGAAAACAGAGATCGACCAGGCTCTAAAACTGGAATTTGTTTCAAAGGAACCAGTTTGAAGAAAACGAAAGCTCTAGAAAACAGCTTCGTTACGTCAAACCAATCATTGCAGAGCGACATCTTTCATACTGAACAAATAGTACAGTTGCGTTCGCATTAATACTAACGTGGATATGTCCTGAAGGGTGAAGCTTGGCCAAAGTGAGTGGGCTATCAGAGAGCACCGACTGTGGAACCCATTCTTGTCGGATGTATCGATTTTAAACCTGCTAGACAAAGTTGTTTTGGTGCGAACTAAATTAAGGAAGGTGCTAATAATGTAAGAACGTGTAAACAAGAGGTAGCTTCGGCATAGTATTAAAAATCTCTGAAATATGACCTAATATGTGATATATTTTCCATTAAAATGTAGTAATGAAACTAGTATGAAATTTGTAACAAAGTATAATGAAAATAGGATATTACAAGTTATTGATACATTTGTATAAACTAACAAATTCTACATTCCCTTCACGAAGAAAGATAAAACATAATTATTTCTGCTTTTGTATAGATCTGGATCGAAAATAAAGGACATGAGATGAACCTCCAAAATATTCATTGATTCACTGTTTATTTTTCTCAGTCCATAATTGACGTCCACACAATTTAATACATGCAAAATGATACACAGAACTAAAAAGAATAGTGCAGTTGTCATATATTACTGTCTGGAGAAACCTTCACGCAAAATAGACCCAGAGACATGAAGTTTTAATTTCGCATCAGTGGTCTTTATATTTCGTTTGTACCTTTATTGTTTGTTTAAAAATTATTTTGGGCGCTTTTAACGTATTTATCCTCTTGTAATATTGTGCCCACTACGAGATAACGAGCGAGGGCTCTCCAATCCTTTTTATAGACAATATATTTTCAAAAACAATCTTCTGTCGCCTAGAATAACGAGTAGTCTTATTTTAGATTAAGAAAAGACAAATCTTACATGGTATCGTACATATTTGTATCGTGTGTTGAGCACCAAACTGTACATTAAGTAATGTAATATACCTGTTGACTCACGCACAATTTGAAGTGGTGCATGTTCCACGCGACCATCCTTTGCAGTTTTAGGTTTGGTTTTAACTAGAACGAAACAATTACAATTTCATTATCTTCGCATGTTTGTATGTATGTAATATGAGACAGGTGTACTTACGTAGATACAAAATTGATAAAGTTGAAAAAACGTTCAATGTTGTTTTCCTCGATCAAATCAACATTAATTTGTAGCATATTAAGTGAATCGTTTCCTAATTTCATATAAAAATCTAAGAAACTCGCAATGCCTCAACAAATATTGATGTGTGAGTTTAAATTATTTTTGATTTAAATCATAGGTAAAATATTGGCACGAAGTCACACGAAGTTTTATTTTGGATGAAAGTTACTTTTTATTTTGAACTTTTCCGTTCAAAAAATGTTTATAATGTTTATAATCTAATAGAAACTAAATATGCGATCAGATTTCCCATAATGAATACTGTAAAGTTATTTGAATAATATATACAATCCAGCAGGGTAAAATATAGTAAACACTTGAAAAATATCTTAGCACATGATCATGCCGTCCCAAGCTTAATTAAACTATACTACAGTAATATTGAATGAAAACAATTGATATTCAACGGGAAATATTATTTTTTCACGAACAACATTGCGGTCAAAAATTATGAAATAAATGCCAATTATCATTGAAAACATATCGAAAATATATGTTCAATGAATTAGAGATGTGATCGCATTTGAGAGGACAACCCGGCGTATAATAGTAGGTGACTGGTAAGATTTGGAGGAATTCTAATTTTGAATGGGAAGCAGCATATTCTAAGAGAAAGCTTATTTTTTTCATATTTTATCTAAGTCCGGAACGTGAAAGTTTTAAATAGTCTTGAGTAGTGTTCAATACTATTTAACCCAACATTATGACACAACCAAATCGATTTGAGAAATATAGATGTGTCAATTTTTGAATTTCGACGATCAAGGCAGGATGTGTTTTTTTTACATTTAATATGCTGAGAGATTCTCTCAACTCGAATAGGAATGCAACTTAACATGTTAAAAAATGCAAGATTTTTGTACAAAATGTAGCGAACCGAACGTACCCGATTTGCATCTTGTCCGAGAAGACCATACCAAGAGGAAAGCCAGGACGATCGTTATTATTACAAGTAGCATTACAGTGGCTATTATCCACGGCGTATACACCGGGTTAAAACTTACTGCATCTCTTTCATTCGGAGCTGAAAATAAAAAAATGTACAAACCATTATAACCACTGCATTATGAACTGAATACATGTGGAGAATTTCCTGGCTTTTTAATATAGTATTTTAAATTTTAAACAGTTATATAATTTTATTGTAGGAATGAAAACATGTATTCTGATTTTTACAAACGCAAAAGAACATAAAACACTAAAACTAGCAATTCTTTAAAGACTTTTTAGTTTCGTTAGTTAATGTTTAATACAATTAATAAGCTGAGTAGATCAGGAAAAGTGAATAAAGGCAGCTTTTTGAAGAATTAATTGGCAAAATACTTTCTTAAAATGACGCAGAGATAATGAGATCAAATGCATTGCTGTCCACCTTATATTATCATGTCATTTGTACAAAAGTCTCCAACACATATTACCCAATGTCCGCCATGCAAAACTTCAAACGCTAATCACGACAGAACAGGGGAGTCCGGGGATGGGTGTCAAAGCCGTAATCTTTGTGTCTAAGTACATGATTTTGATGCTTCCAAACCAAACACACTGAATACGTTATATTAGAGCTATGTTCACTATATTTGAATGGAACTACTCTAAACAATATTTCAACTGAAAATAATAATAGACATTCAAAGAGTCTCATGGCGGTCATTTTCGGCTATGAAATAACAAAATCGAGCTTGGAAAATGAACTGTATAAGACTTATATGAAATGTGAAGTAACAACCAATATCAATATACATGTTTGCACACTAACACAAACAGCGAAAAACCACCTTCAACGTTTTCAAACCTAAAAAATATATAAACGAAAAAAGAAAAAAAAATATTTGGTAAGATGCTAATAATTTAAGATCCTGTTGGTTATAGGGGGATGTTGAAAACAATTTTTAAAATAGTTCTACATGAAGCCCCTCTTACCCAAAGCATACAGTTTATCAAGCTCTCGTTTTTTCACTGATGGAGCTGAAATCGATAGGAAGGTCAACGAACTTTCTGAAGATCTTGGGACCAAACAGTAAATTATGAGGATCGGAAGATATCTTGATACATAATGAAAAATTAGAATCTATTTCAGCACAGAAGGGAATTGCCAGAAATATTTGGCAAAGGAAGTAGGCACATATAACCTCACAATACAAGCTTTGTTGCTACTACTGACTCCACAGCTCTTGTAATAACTAAGGGAACATGACCGTGGGCGGAAGCAAGATTTATTGAATGCAGCACTGTCCACAAGATTATAACTACATCCACTGGAACTCGCAATCACATGGTTGCGTTTATATTCAGTAAAGAGGAAGATGTGAACATACACTACTGGTTACAGTATACGAATATGTTCTGCATACAACCCCTGTTCGTCAGGGTTTCTCTTAGCTTCACATCCTTGTTTTTAGGCAATTGCTTCAATTCTTTCATCGCTATGATGATACTATATATGCACTGTGGGACTGTGTGTACTTGGTTGAGTCCAACCAGCTGCTGATAATTTCAAAGTCGATATCTACAAAGTTAATTTTGTTGGGAAGGAGTCATTTGTCGGTCCAGCTGGGGTACCAGAGGCAGTACCACTATCGGGTGTTAAAACAATATTCGACTAAGCCGACTCTGACCAAAGTCAAGAGTCGCTAAATTTAACAGCGTGAAAAGGCGGAAATTGCAAAAACAAGTCAGCATTGTACAGATGGGTTTCGACATATAGCTTCGTGTCCTGAATTGCAACCTATTCGAAGGCACTGTTCGTTGACGGACAGGATGACCAAATGCTTTTCAATAAAAGATACTATACCTAGAATGAAATGGGACAATGAAGATGATAAACCTTATATCAGTTCTTTAGAGACTTAAAGCGTTTGCACCAGAGGAGTCCCACAATGTTCTCCTGAATATTGATATTAATGATTTGGCAGGAAAGACTCGTCATTTCTAATAATGGTCAAACAGAGATCCCCTGCACAAGTGATTTGTACTATTCTTCTCGTGCTGGTATAGAGTAAATGCAGAAGCTAATAGAAAAAAAAACCATGTTATAATAAACTTACACAGGATGTGTACATATTACAACCTCTTATACCCTAAATCCATGTGTTACAACTTGAAATGTTTAATTACATTTTGTATTGGTTATAAAAGAGGAACTTAACACGAGATCAGATTTTAAGGATAGGTCTATTACAGTGTCAAGTGAAAATATCAAGTCATGATGTAAAGGTGTACAACGTTTAATGTTTATTACTATCCTCATTAGTATCTTCACAGCCCATTGACACAAATAACAATGCTCACATTGGACACTGAAGTGAGCACTCACAGCCCATTGACACAAATAACAATGCTCACATTGGACACTGAAGTGAGCACTCACAGCCCATTGACACAAATAACAATGCTCACACTGGACACTGAAGTAAGCACTCACAGCCCATTGACACAAATAACAATGCTCACATTGGACACTGAAGTAAGCACTCACAGCCCATTGACACAAATAACAATGCTCACATTGGACACTGAAGTGAGCACTGTGAAGCTGATATAATAACCACACATGTCAAACCAATATCTTTATCGATATCAGAATTATAACCGCCATGCCAAATATTACATATGATCTCGACATGTGACCTTGGACTTCAAGTAATTGCATCAAACTCCATATTTCACAGAGTTTCAGCCGGTCAGAATGCTGGTATCAATAAACCTTTCATGTAGAATATATTTTGATGATTTGATTTGTTGTTGTTGTTATTGTTGTTGTGAGGCTTAACGCCATTTTTCAGCATACGATAATCTATGCATGGCAACCAGTATTAATGATGGAGGGAGAACCAAGGAAAACCCCGGGAAGAACCATCGACCCACGAGAAGCTACTGGCAAGCTTTCTCACATACCTACATTGGTTGAATCCTAGACTCGAACCCCTACAGACATAGGTGATATGGCAGTCATCCGTAACGGAGAGCGCTTTAGACCACTCGGCCAATCGGGGCCCCTTAGATGATTTGAACAACATTACCTGTGAATCGTTTGAACTATCTTTGAAACTTATTCGACATTTTCGGTAACAAACATGTAGACAATTTGAATGAGAGTGTTTTCACGTAGGATGATTGCTGGAGTGAACAGCAAAGATGGCATAGTCCAAAGCAAATGACGCATATTTTGTAACGTAAGATACAGAAAAGATGTATATTACCTTGGTGTGTATTTGAGACTTTTTGAAACATATTATCAATAATATGTATAAAGATTTCAGTTACTTTCAAATTTGAGATAAAGACAATATGATTGGTTAACAAAGTACACCTTCATAAAAATAGAGTTGATATAGTGGATATATATATATATATATATATATATATATATATATATATATATATATATATATATATATATATATATTTCATGCTTAAATCGACTATTGGACTATTTTACGGTAAAAGCAGTTGCTATAAATGTTACTTTTAAAGTGAACATTAGGTCATTGAATAAAAAATAATTATTCACACTTGAAAAGTAGACAATTAATATTCTCATGCCCGTATGTCCACCGGTTACACCCATATTTCTGCTATTTAACTATTAAACGGTCTGAAATTAAGGAATGAATGTGTCACATTGAACATTAGGGTCATATTTCGAGGTCAAGGTCACGGATCAATATTTTTATTTTCCATTACACTCCTCTTTCGCTATATAACTGTAAAGCAGTTTGAGATGTACGAATGACGCTTAGAATACTTATGCATCATCAATATAATATGTGTCGAGGACCAAATTGGGGATGAAGTCTTCATGGTCAAGTACAATATTTCACTTTTTCTATAACGCCTTGCCTTCCGCTTCATAACTTCAGAGCCATTTAAAATAAAAGCCTTAAAACTGACATACCTATACATCATCTTTTGAAGATTTGTAGCTAGTGAACTGATGTTTCTGTGTTGAATGTCGAGGTCATGGCTCAATTTCCACTCGATATTTCATTGTTGTTTGAGATTAAGTGATGTAAGGTCGTAAAATTATGGATCATTATTATAAGGTATGCCAAGTATCACATCAGTATTATATCTTGACGACCAATGACATGCTCAAAATGTTTCTTATTTCCATCTTTTGATCCATTCTGATCTCTAACGTTATAACCTTGAGATTAAGGAATGAAACGTAGTACACATGGGATATCTATTTTGATGGACAGGGTAACGGCTCATTATTTTATGTTTTAATTTGCTCTTTCTTTTCCATTATTAAACGTTGGAACTATTTTTATAAAAAATTTGGTATACCAGAATGTAATCATAAGCATGTCACATACCACATCTTGGTGGGGGTCCTAGTTTTAAGGTGAATGTCATGGTGTACTACGTGAAAATTTCCATTGCATTTCCATATCCACTTTATAATAGAAAGTAGTTTGAAATAAATGGACAAAACCTGGTTAAACTATCTACTATCACTAAAAGGCGTTGCACGCACCATACTGGAGGGGAACATCTATAAGGTAACATTTCAATAATGTAGGTTTCAGTGACGTTTTCCTTTTTGCTTTCTACCTTATAAGCTGTTTAAAACAAATGAATAACACCTTTTATACTTACATAATGTCATTCGAAGCTTTATTGCATTCGATGTTTAGTATGTATCCACAAGGCTATAGGTCAATATTTTAACAATCCTGTTATTTGTAACATATCTTAAAATCTGTTCGTAGTAAATTGATGGACCAAACAACATTAATGTTTCTCCAGCCAGGGTGGCTCAATTAGTAGCGTGCCGGGCTCAACACCGAAAGGATGCAGATTCAAAACATTCCATCTGATCAGCCTGAGTCAGTTACCGTGGTGTGTCCTTAGACAGGATATTTTACATCAATTGCCTCTGCACTAAATAACCTACTAGTGTTACTGTGCCTTAGAGCAACAAACACAGCCAATTAATCTTTCTCAGTTTGATAGCTCCACGTGCATCACAGTAAATGTTTTATTTTCACGATCACTTTAGTTGGTCAATTTTTGTTCACCTGTTTTGTTTTTGCATTGATTCTAATGCCTTTTGAGAAAGGGCCAAGAGGCTTAGTTATTTTCTTTGTCTGCTAAGTAATTTTAAATTGTATCTAAAAGGTCACAGAGTTCATTATTATGAAATTGTATAACCCCCACCACGAAGATGAGGTACAGTTCCTTTTGTTACTGAATTTTCTTCTTTTTAAGAACTTTTTGACGGACGTAGGTAGCAAATTACGAAGCATTAGGCAGCCATTGTGCGATATCTTATTGCACGCGAGCCAAGCAGCTGTTTCAGACCATTTGGTGTTTTTCTTGGCTAGCTATAAGCTTGACTTTATTATTTAAATAAGGACATCTTGAGAGTATAGATACATAATATTTAAATGTTCGCTGTTGCCAAATCGTTATTTAACGTGCAGATCAAAATAAATCTTGCAGAATATAATACCTTTAGACACTTTTTTCTAATTGTAGTCAACGCAGTGACAGTCAAGAGAGATAGTCAAAAACGGTTTACACTTGTATCACAGGATTCGGATTTCAGATATTATTTCAATCGATATTTCAGGGACAACAAATGACAGTAGGGCATATTTTCGTTCATTAATTACATAAGATGAATGGATGACATTTCTTTATAGCCAATTTCATGATATTTTAAGCGGACTTGTTTAACGATTATATATGCTCAATTTTGGTATAGAAATAGTTGCATATAAATATAAACTTTTGGATTACTTATAACCTTAGTTGTATAAAGGTATGTTAATTTTTAATTTAGAGTTTAAAACAAATGTACTCCTGCATTTGTTTGGTGATCATTCATAATGTTAATACACGAGGTTAAAGGATCTTACGTGAGTCACATAAATATGAAACGAGTAGAGTGATTGTCGTCTTTTAGAGCCTTGGCGAGGAAAAAAACGTTAAATTCATAAAAAAATTGCAAATTGTATTTGGAATATGCTCAGATTTAATATTCTAGTTATTACATTACGAAACAGAATTTGATCTGTCATAAATACATTGTTTTAAAACTGCACTGGTTTTGCCAGAAATACAATCTGGCGCCAATAAAATGTTGAGCTGCTACTTATGTTGATGTAACAATAAGCCGCACATATCTATTCTGACGTTACATGCAACTGTTCACATGTTAATATATGAAGACACATATGGACTGATTGTTGTGGAAGCTATTGCTTTAACTGTAGTTTTGATGCTGTCATGTCATAGTAACGAAAGTGAAACGAACATTCGGATATATAACTCACATATTAAATCAGCTTATTTTAGAATATTGTTATGACTGTATGTTAAACAGCTATTGGTCATTAAACATTCCCTGATCAGTACCTTTTTCTGTATGTATTTGAAGTTTGTCTTCTTTGTGAATGTCTTCATTAGCAGGGGTAGCTTCAGTTTTGGATGGAATGAGATATGGTGTACAAAACGCAAGATCTCTCACATGAAGGCACTCCGTTCTTGGATCATATGGGCAGCAGAATACAAGTTTACCTTTCCACGAAGAATTCAGTAACAAGTAGCTTTCTTTGCTCTGTAAAGAAGTCATTAGTTTCATATACTATATGGATAAAATAATGAAGTTGTGTATAAGCGATAAATGCTATTAAGACATGTTTACTTTCATGGAGGAAGCTTGATTTTATTAGAGCAACTATTGCTCAAGGAACGCTACTAGTTTTTCAAGTTCTTTGATAAAGAAGGTCAGATTATTTTCCACTTTAAAATTATTTGGATCTCGTATACGTATATGACCATATTAGAGGACCTATGACTTATCAATAAAACGATGTCCCACTCATAGTTATGTCAAATAAAAGTATATTTGATTTCCCGTGCCATTCATAATTCCATAAAATACAAATACTTTTGGGTCCTTGGGCCTTTCATAATTCTATAACATAAAGTACACTTCAGCAGATGGATTACATACTTCATTTGATTGTGACTTGAGTTTAGTGCAAAATAAATATTGGCATGTAGTTATATCGTGATAAATGCAATAATCTGTAGAGAGGAAATCAAGATAAAAAACCAGGAAACAAATTTCCACGCACACACACACACACAACCCAGTATCAGTATAAATATATATTATAAATTTGTGTATAGGTCTGTATAGAGAAAACTGTGGCAAAACCTAGTTGTGCAAACAAATAATATAGAAGAAAATAAATATACCGATTTTTCGAATTCATATATGTAAAGCAATAACATGCAATGTTTGAAAACAAATATATATATACAGGTTACTTTTAGTGGTCAACATGTGATAAGTAAGAGGTTAAAAACAATGCTGTATGAAGAGAAAATCAATTACGTAGATGTAGATATGTGTATATATGGATTACTGAATTTGTTTGGGAAACTATGAACTAGATATTCTGAGTAACACGTAACACTGCAAGGTATTGGGTTGGTCAGTATTGGTCCCCCAAAAAACGAGTTCAAATTTTCCAAAATTAATGCCGTAACCTTTAATTATGTACTCATTTGCTTTTCCACCTAAAGCTTAATTACAAAAAGAATATCCCACAAGAAACAAAGTGATCGAAATAATGCCGTTTTCCAAAATAAGTACAAAACCGCCGATCATCAATACACAGTAACAATATTATCGCGTACATAGCACCGCTGAACGACTTTTGAACTACGTCGCGCGCTTGACATGTGCTTAAAAAGTTCTTGTTTTGGTCTAATTAAAATTTAAATTTAGAGTCATATTTTAAATAAATGCGCATTGGATAACTATTTCAGTTGGTCTGGAATGAAAGAATTTTGTTTTTCTGTAGACACAACTCAATTTTTCTTTACTGGTTGTGATGAACTGGACTTATTAACTGAGTCAATTCTGTAAGATGTACATGTTATTTGAGCTGTGGACTGACATTGAATCAACCGAACCTCTTTTCCGTCATTGATTGTTTGGAGTGTTAATGTGCAAAATATATTATTTCGTATAACTGAAAAAGTAAAAGGACACAATGGAATATCACATTTGTTTCGTTTGAATTCAGTACAGAGAAAGTGATTGCAGTTGGAAATATAGTCGAAATTACGGTACAAGGTTACGGTGTGTATGAAATATTGGAACATGGGCCACGTAATTCGCATTTGCAGAACAAACTAAGAAAGTACATATTGAGTAAATTTAAGATGCAAAAATGTAAGCATATTTTATTGCCATTATTATTACCATCTAAAGAATACATGTTTATGCTCTGTCATTTGCATGCTTTTTGTTGGACGGTCCCTAGCTAAGTACATGTCCTGTAGCATGGTTTCTATCAAAGCCTACGCACAAAACATTGTATCAAAAATTTAAACGGGACATTTGCAGAGCCGTTACTGTGTGACGCCTATAGGAATTCTTTGTCATCTTGGCTTTATGGCTCTGAATCTCGTTTTTGTCTATCCATACCTTCAGTTTAATTGTTTTCTCGAATTTAGTATTTTGACTGACGTAAAATGGTACGCATCTGATAGATAGCCCTCATTACACTTTTCTAAGCTATTTGCATAGACCCTTCAGAGAACTGGTCATAGTCTGAGCCATCGTAATTGAGAAAAGTTAAGAACACTTCTAAAAATCCCTTTAGATGATCAGAATGGTCTTTTCGATACTACGTGTCTCACGTTTGCTGTGAATTTTGCGAATATCACTTTCATTCGTGTGCTTCTTTAAGAATTTCGTTTGTGACTCAGTGAACTCGTCCACATCGTTAACTTTATTATCTCTTTTTTCAAATGGACGAAACAGCTTGTTTTGTTCATCCACAAACAAATCTAATTAACCAAAAGCAAAAGCGTCTGCTACATGAGCGTGCATTGTTTATTTACGAAGTAGTATTCAAAACACAATGCTATTTTAGACACATATTTGTCGTGCAATTTGATGCATTGCAGTATGGAAACACATAAAGATAACGGAGAAACAAATGAACAAAAGATGATGTATAAAGTGCAACGTATTGTCTGGATCAGTTTGTAACCTTTGAAACAGCGGAGAAAAGAATAGATTTCGATGTACCTTTAATATAATCCTGAAAGTAAAGATGCTTACATAAACTAAAGCGAAACTTTGTTGAAACAAATAAAACGCATCAAAAGCAAAATAAAATACACTTAATTAAAATAAAACCTTTCACTGGTCAATCTATCCACATATTTCAGAACGAAAAGAGGAAAAGATTTGACTACAAAAATTGTATGTTAGTAACGTGGATGACTAGTGACAGAAATAAATTATAGATATGCAAGCATACTAAAAGCACAAGGATTAATGCAGACACATTTGGACAGTTATAAATGTCTTCTAAAATACATTTGAGCTGAGAAAGTAAAAACAAACAAGCTGGATGACATACATGATGCCTTCCGGGGAAAGGAGCAAACATTTGTGACGATACACTTTCATAACGGTAATGTGTGTTGAAAATAACAATGACTTCTTTTCAACTTACTCAAACAAAACGTCACCCTTAGAGGTAGGTTTAACATAACGATTAGAATGTGCAAGTAGTTCACTCAAAATGAGCTTATATTGTATCAAAGGTAATTGATAGATATAGTAACATTAATCATACATCAACAGACATAACGTATGTACTCTTGAAATGAAAAGGATATGATGGATCGTTTAACATTTGGGAACCAGAAAAAGCATTCCTTCTTTGAAATGAATGTTATAGCAAAGATCATCTGTCCTCTGGAAACGGTTTGGTTTCGTCAGACCACGTCTTCAGGAACGATATCTCGAAGACGACAGAAGAAAAGTGCATGAATAGAATTAAGGAACAAGATAGCTAACGTTTTAATTATAACTAATTTCTAAGAAATACAATAACACAACGAAAAACAAAACAAAACAAATATAACAAACAAAAAGGCAACAAAACTTACAACAAGAGAGTAATAAAAAAGCTATGGGGAAAATACACACATATTATGTTAATTTATATTGAAAATAGGGAAAGAGAGAATACACACTAAATTATTACAATTAAATACTGAAATGTTACGCATGTAAACTCACTAAAGCGAACGAGATCTTGCCCTAGTTATATATTAATTGAAATAAAAGAAGAAATGAAAAGGGATAACATTGAACAATATGAAGATGTTATCATTAGATTTAGTAAAAGTTAAAAAACAAATCTCAAAGAAGGTATAGCAGCGGTTCACACCACTCAACCAACTTTACCGTGCATAATGTTAACAAAGCCATAAACTATTTTTCTTCCATAAAGATGGATGCATATCATTATTGGACAAGGTGAATGATTGTTACTGTGTAAATGAATAAAAAATGAATTTTTAGTCGTACTGATGCGATTGTGTGCTGTTATACTTGTCCTATTTCTGAGCTCACACCTTAAACTAATGACCCAGCGTTCCACATGGATAAAAATATGCAAAGCTGTCACCTTTTCCAGTCAAGCAGAAGGGATACATTTTCGTACTGGAGAAATAAATTGTTTCTTCTTGCCCTTATGCATCATATTCTCTAAGAGCAATGTAAATAACAATGTACGCAAAGTGGCTTTTTATCTCTTACGCTCTACAGATTTCTCATTGTGTTTCAATCAAAATACTATAATGTCACGAATTTACCTGCCAAACATATAATAGTTGTTTTATTGATGACAAATAACATACGTAATGATTCTCAAAAGTGGTTATTTTCCAACGGACCTTCAAAATGTAGCTCTCTTATGTACGACAATCGTTTGGCATTAGATGATCCGGAGCGAGAGTCACTCCGGAAAAGGATTAGGCAAAGCTAATCTAATGGATTAGCTCATCTACTAGGGAAACTTTAAGTTAAATATCATTATTTTTCAGGAACTTTACAACCGCATCGAAGAGTCTTAGATCGTTTGTGCCAGATAAAAAAAAAGGAACGAAGTAAAGCAAAGCCCGCACATATACGATCCATTTAATCACACACCATTATCACTTTATCCGAAAACAGTTATTAAAGGAAGAATATTTATTCAATCTGGAAATAAACCCCAGTACATCACTGTCAGTGTCTAGTTATACAGATATATTGATGTTCAATATTTAGTTTTCGCTGATCTTTGATTTACCATCCAGAAATAATTGACATTAAACTACTAGAATAAATGATACAGTCAATATTGTTGATGAAGTATAGTCGTCTCTGAATCGAAGTGTTTTCAAGGAACAACGTGCTCAAGGTAACATAGATGAAATTACGTAGAATGCAGATGTGCTGAGTGCAACGGGGAAATACTGATAGAGATAAAGAATAAACGAATTACTAAATACTAGAGATGCAAAGAGAGTAAAACATTATATTAAGCTGGTATTGCCATGAAATCCATGGGTTAGAGCAACAGTTCAATAAATAAGTACGCATAAATGTGGAAAAATAATTTATATTGGTTCTACGTATTTTGATAAAAAAAACCGAATTCATATGCATAGCCTAGGTTAAAAGTAAATAACATGATGGTGTTTTAGTTAGTACAAATGTAATCTTGATCGATGATAAATGGACCTAAAATTAAGACGCAAAAACAAAAACATACCTCATCAGAAATAGCAAGTACAATAGTTTCCATTGTACTTCAATTCACTTTAATGCTACAGTGAATATTGATATATTGAACGAAATGAGAACTTACCATACTAAGCCTAATTATTTCATATAGGAGCCATTAATCCTTTGTAATAGTGACGCTCTAAATGTTTACAGTGTTGACTTTATGAAATGAATCGCCATAGTATTGTATAAAATATTTCAGAAACTAAATTAGATTGCAAACTCTAGCTGTTATAATAAATTAGGTAAATGCAAATATACTAAAAAGTACTCGGATCACACTAGACATGATATGTTTATTTCCAGATGCGACAACTGCTAAATGTAAAATATCTCTACACGATTGAGACGCATTCAAGTCACAATTAACAGTGCTGGAAAAGATTGTAAAATAGATCCACAATAATTAATTGTAGAATTCCACTACATCACGAGCCGAGAACCCTAAAGGGAGACATGTAAATACTAGATCGCTTATGTGCCATACAAACATAACACTGTACTCCAAGGGTTTGGTGATCTTACACCTGCTGTTGTACTGGCTGCTTACAGACGTATATGTAACAATCGAAAAAATCGGTTGAATATCGGAGAACATTCTGAGCTGATGACATTAATTCTATGACAAACAACGATGCACCAGCTTTATACTCTTTTCCATAACTTAAACAAATCAGTGTTTTATGATTTATATCCTTATTTGTTTATGTGAAAACATAATTTGCCTGCAGTAGTAGGTGTAGTTTGAACAGGGAGATTAATCGTAGTTGAATAGATGCAATCGGAAGGGCTAGATATTGAACAAGACGTCATAAGAGATAAACAATAGGAGTATCAAAACATTCTACAAAATTTGCTATTGACATAACAACGGGTGCGATTATAATTGGTATCGTTTATCTATAGTAGCTATTCACGAACGTTTGTTTCTTTCTAATTTCTTCTTAAAGCCGTGTTAACATTTTTCCATCATGTTCTATTTTTAAAGATTCTGTTGTTTTAAATGATCCCACATTTTTTGTGTCTGTTGGGTAAATAATATTCAGATAATTTGATGTTTATCTGAAGATAAGTCTTTTAATTTCAACATACAGTTCACCTATTTCAGTTTCATATTGTGTTAATTTATTATTATGCACTGGACGTCTTATAATAAGAATTTTCCAATAGTTTCCATAACTTGATTTCATTGTGTGTTATAGGCTGTTGTCCCGCATCAAATTGTCCTGCTATACTTTACACTGCAATACCATTAGTACGAGCAACAATGTGATCAACTGGAACATGATTTTGCGTTGTCTTTGTATCATCATCATCACTGTGAACAAAACTGTCATATCATTTCAGTACAAACTCTTAACAAACCATTTATTTAGGAAAATTCATCTTAAATTCGTTGTTTCATAATAAATCCTTTCCCTTTTACCTTCTAATAAATATTCAAGTCGCAATGGCAGAGCCTGTTGTTATTTAGAAGCTTCTCACCTATGGTTATAAACAAAGTGAAACTGGAAGAAGAAATGGAATTTATGAAAGACAAAAACAGAACGATCCCTATTCATTCCGACATTGAAAAATATAATTAGGAATTCAATATAGCTGTTGCAAATGGAACATTCACATATGTAAAAGCATGAGCAGATTTGTATTGGAAAAAAATTGGACGAGAAATAAATCAAGATGTATGAAATCTATGTAAATACTAGTTATTCTAGAGTTTCCAAATCAGTGTGTGTTGTACTACTTTGCATAGTTAGGTCCGTAACTCTACGCTTCTTACAATCGACAGCTTGAACAGTTTACTGAATGATACTCAATATGACTGCATGACATCAAATAAAATTCGATACTTCACTGGACTTTATGATTTAAAACTACTTTATTTCAGTCTGTCTGCACTGAATCCTATATTAATAAGTTTCAAACATATACATTTCGGAAGTACTGATAAACCATGCTTATTCCAATTATTTTCTGACTGAAATATGCTCGATCATGCGCTTTGTAATTAATATATTATGTAGAACTTAGTAGTATTATGTGAAAATAAAAAAATCAGACAAATACCCAATTTGTATTAACCTGTATATTCAGACTTTAAAGATTTTGGAACAATTTAATATCAATTTCTACATCGAATTAACAACCGACGTTCTGCTTACTCATCAAACATCGAAAAGAACTCACCCGTTGGTGATGATCTTTACAGTGCAAATAATCGCTGACGGACATGTTACCATGGAAGGAACAATCTTATTCTAACTGGATAGGAAATAAACATTCCAATTAATGCAGGATATGAGACAAAATATGCCAGTAGAATCAAAATGTGTTGCTCATAACTGCAAAATGTTCTTGATCACAGAAGCAGTTTTGACTGGAAGGGCATTAGCTAAAAGTCTTGCACTGACAGAAGGCAGCTCTCTGTTCAACTTAAGGTGAGGAAAAATACTTAGACACGACACAAATTAAAAGAGTACAAGAAAAAACAAACACCACGCAAACAGAAGAGGTATCATAGGCCAAAAACTGAGAAACATGAGATCATGGACTGGTAATGTACAAACGACTGGTACCTAAGCTATACAGTTGGTGGTATATGGGACAAAATTTAGAACATAACGTAACTTTTAGAATCCAACATATCATTATTTGCTTTATCACTGTGCACTTGCGCATAATTTCTTATTCAATATTTCGCTTGAAAACTACCTCTAAAGTGATTATTATTGTTTCTTTATTTAGAGGGTGAGTCTAGAGTTTGTTGAAAGCGTCGTACGGTCGTATTAAATCCGTCCTGGTATGTGTTCTAGAAAAATGTGTACATTAACAGCATTTCTATATTGCTATCATGGATCGTATTTTCGCTTCAGTCGATAATACAAGAAAAGTAATTATTCGTACCGAAATAAATGGACTCGTTCATTTAGAAGTATACAATTGTATTTGTTTTCGATGACATAGTCAAGATTTATTATTTTGTAACTAAAGATCTAGTTTCAATCTCAATAAACACTTACTTACCTAATTCTATGGAAATCATTTCATAAATCATAGTAGGTATTATGTTTTTCCCACACAACAACGACTGCAATTTTACACAATAACTATTTTGGCATAATTCGTTTGTGCCTCCTCTACGATTTCACCATAACGTTGTCAACAGCAAGCTAGTTGCTTGAGAATCAAAATATCTTTTTGCATATATATATATATATATATATATATATATATATATATATATATATATATATATATATATATATATATATGTTCCTAATGCAATGTATGATCATAATTTCTTCACGTTTCCTGAGGATTATATACCAACACAGTTTCAGAGATAAGGAAACATACAATCTTGCTGAAAGAAAACACTTTTCAAAGAGAGTAACAGCAATAATAAAATGGTGTGCAGTGTAATTATTTTCTAGAACTACTGAGGAGACATACCACAGGTTCCTGCGTTCCTGGAAGTCTCCATTCTGGTGATACATTTCGACCACATGAGCTCGTCGAACAAGAAATGAGACTTTTTGAATGACTCATTATGGTTGGCTTGCACTTGTGTACTGGTGCTTCTGTAAATATGGTCATAAAACTGTAAGCAAGTCATACACACTGTGATATCCTTCTCTAAAAGAGAAAGTTTTTCAGTTTTCATGGTAAATTGCACCTCTACAGTTATGTAGTTAAGATATTCAAATACCTGGACACCTACTTTTATTTCTTTTATATGATATATTTTAAACCTGTATCATAATTTCTGTTTGAATGAAACAAGATTTGCTACCGATTAAACGCACACATACACACACATATTATATGTATGTATGTATGTATGTATGTATGTATGTATGTATGTATGTATGTATGTATCTATCTATATATATATATATATATATATATATATATATATATATATATATATATATATATATATATATATATATATATATATATATATATATAGAGTGGTTTTCTTTTTGTATGAATCACTGGATGATAGACAATATTCATGCAATAATGAAGAAGAAGAAGAAGGAGATATAGTCAGAATAATACAAACCAAACACTGTTAAAACAACTGTTTGCACATTCCGAAATTTCTCCCCGGATAGTTTTGGATACAAAGTATATTCTCCTGTATCTTTGGACGACACGTTTTTTAAGAGTATTCCTGATCTTTCGTGTTTTGTAACTCTTCCCTCGTACAACGGTGTCACTTGAAATCCATAGGACTCTGAGTTATAGCATATCAACGTAGACTTGTTGTAGTACCACTGGAGTTGTCTTATTCTATCGTTTAATACAACAGAATAATTCCACACTAACAACTTGTCTTGACCTTCACAGCATGTGGTGGACAGCACGCCTGTGGTCCATGTTAGTTCTAAATTGCCAACAAAGAAATAAATTGTAAATATTAAATAATATCACAAATACTTTATATTCACGAGTGTACTGTATTCAGTTTTGATTATTAGAAATATTATACAATGTTGTTATGATTTTTATTCTTGTTTGGTATTACAGTTGCCGTAGCATGTTTAAATTAATTCAACTCAGACTAATACATACATACATACATACATACATACATACATACATACATACATACATACATACATACATACATACATACATACATATATACATATATATATATGACATATGAGGCCAAATAGTATATCGAGTTAATATGAGAGAAGTCATTCGTTAATTTAATATGTAGCGTTAAATGGAATACAAATTAAAAATCTATTGCATACAATGTTGATAACGGTACTAATAAATATAAAAACTGAGCAAAATATTACACAATGCAGATTCATAACATTATATTTAATTCAACTTTGAGGGACGTTAGGAATGAATATATGTTGTATAAAAGACTGGGGGCTCCTGGACCACAATTTTGTGCTTGGTCCTTGCAATCTTGGTGAAATGGGGGTTCTGGACCAGGAGTGTTCATTCCAGCATAGTGAGATGGTAGTTCTGGTCCAGTCCAGCTTAGTGAAATGGAGGTTCTGGCTTACTCTTTGCTGCATCGGTGTTGTATTAGATATGTGCTTGTTGTAGCAAGCATAGATTGGGTTCTAGTGATGATGTTGGCAGCATTATTTCGATATCTGATTGCGATGAGTCTGATTCTGATGAGATACTGAAGCGTTTGAACTAGCGTCTATCGTATGCTAATAAGGATTTGAATTATTCTGATGAAATGATCTGTCGTGAGGAGTGTGAAGCCAAATATGAGAACGAGGAGTGGATGAGGCGCAGTTGTAGTCATTAGCGTCCATTATAGAGGTATAATCAGCAAATCCCATTAAAAAATAAGCTGAAGTGTTTTAATGTGGCGGCTCCTCAGCGAGGTGAGTTTTATTATTGGCTGAATAGGGTGACTCGAGAGCAGCTGGTGGGTCGTGTGAAATTCGTGAAATGTTAGTATGTGTTCAAGCGGATATTTGAGGTGATGGGTCTTCAAGAAATGTAATATAGTATCTGAGAAAAGCATAGGCAAAACACCTGATACGCACAATCCAATGGTGTGAAAGATGGTGTCAGAATCGACGAGTTCCTATGCATAATCAAACCATTTGACGATAGATTTTCTACCTTCGGTTTAGATCACCTTTTCGACTATGAACAATTTTGCTTGATTGTTTGTAATTCTTCTCTGCAGAAAGACACTAGGATGGACCATTTCGAGAAATCTTTGAGCGTGTAGCTGACAGAGTTGGTGCTTTAATGGTATAGACCACGAAGACTTCTTCGGTCCAAATAGGTGTGTATCCCTTTTCGAAATTTGTCCCTTGTCTTTTAATTCTGATGTGATCACTTACTTGAAATTTGGATCTTAAAAATAAGGCGCCTGTGACATGATGTTTTTGCCTAGCAAAGATGCTTCTGTAGAGGCTATTTTATTTCTGAGGTGCCATGTTTGATTGTACTGGTCAACAATTTCTGGCAGACAATCCATGTATCCATTAGTGTTATCGCTTGTAAATATCTTTCACATTTAATTTTTGAGAGTTCTTATAAACCGCTCGACGAAACCCACTTTGATGGGAATTTGTGTACCGTACAGTACAATGTTATTTTGTTGAAACCAGTCTGAGACGGTTTTGTTATGAAATATGCTTCCGTGGTCTGCCCATAATTTGTTGGGTCTTCTGTCATCCACTGTTATAAGCTCCTGCGATTCTGTCGCCGTGTCGAAACATCAAACCCAGCTGTCTTTTCCATTTTACCTGGAATACCGATTTCCAGCTTATGTTTGGTTCTTACGGTACCGTGCACTAGAGGTCGATCAACCCGCTCTCTGAAAGTTTTAGGTCTTAATTTTTTTCAAGTCCTCCAGCATGACTCAATCACATCCTGCTGTATCCGCGAAAGGTTTTCTTTCTGTTGCATCGCGATAGCATTGGCACCGTTGTATGGATGCTGTCCGGGCAGCGGCTGAGCGTTTTCTTCTAGTTGTTGTTCAAAGGGGTTCCACGGTCGTGTGTATTTATATCCTGGTAACGTCCATCCGCTTCGTGGTCTTGGAAGTTTTCTGATCAACGCATGGACATCAACAGCGCTGTCGATGTCACTGTGCCTGCAAAGGTACATTTTGTATACAGAGCAATGACACTAAGTAACCATCGATTTGATCACGAGGCGACGAGTCTTCGTGACCACCTCGACGTGGTCGATATTCTTCGTTTCGGTTTAGCACTTAAAGCACCACTAGTTCATGTTGGATGGTAAATTTTATAATTCACATTATTTAGGCAGACACGCTGTCCACAGTAACGTTGCAAGAAAGCTGTAAAATCATTTCTATGGGTGATTTTATTCCGTACTTGCATTGGATGTAATGGATTCAGTACCATCCACACGCTACCGTTGACTTTCTGAAGCTGTAACGAGTTCTACACTGCTGCTTTATGCGGTTGTTGGATTATAGCGTAGCAACTCGTCGGGTGGAGGTATACCAAACAAATCAAAATACTCGACGTCGCTGTAACGTGGATCGTTGACCATGACGACGTAATGAGTGCCATATCCATCATAATAATTTTTCAGGTTAATCACGCAACTCTAGTTAGATGTGACGTGTTTAGGAAGCTGATCGTTAGACATGACACCGCTGAAATTTCAAACGCTATGTACTAATTCATTTTCGACGTCAAAGTTGGAAAGCAGAGGAAACATGTGTCAGGAAACGTTTTATGTGACGTTTTCTCCCGAGTCATAATCTCCTGAAGATGTCTTTCCCGCGTTAAAACTTTTATCTCATGCCTTTGTTGGAAAGTACTTTACCTCGCGTGGTTCCAGGAAGATGGAGTCCTTTTCCGATGTCGAGCAATCCTGGCAGAATCCTCATTCAGTGATGCTCACTACCAGCGGCCCGTGGAATCATCCTTGTTTGGATAACTACGACGCTGACAAGTTAAGAACGATTCCTTTGAGTGCAGCCGCATGTTTAGCTATCGAGGTGGCTTGACGGTGAGTCAGATGACTATCCAGTCCTGTGAGCGCCGTCTCTTTAAGCCTGATCAATATTTGTCTTTTATGCGTTCAACAGGTTGTGATATTAAATGTCATTATTTTGGGGTTTTTCTTTTGGCTGATTTATTCCTATAACCTCTTGATGACGTCTCGGTCGCACTCTCCCCTTCGCCAATTTGTTGGGTAGCTCCGGTGATGGCTCTCGTCACTGCAGCAAGTTGCAGCGTTGCAAAACCCGACTCCAACATATTTTGGCGCCATGGTCTTCACAAAGGAATGATCGAGATGGCAATTCCATTGCCTACGATGGAACATCCAGTTATGTTTCCAGAACCACAGTTGCATTGGGATCTCCGGCTTCGAGACTACATTTTTTTTAAACTCCTGCGTTGAGACAATGTCTATACAATACTGAAACATCGTCTCTTACAGCGATATATTGTTACATAGACGATGCTAATTTTTCCAAGAGCATGCTGAGCGTCATGAATCGGTCTTAGGTCACAAGCGCGTTACTGACGTAATCGCCGCCTGGATTGGCAATGGTACACTGGATTTCGATATCGGCTGGGAAATCGTTGAGTCGCTTGTAACTTTTGAAGACATCGAAATGGAAAATAGGATACCAGTTACAAAAATCATCTTCGTCTTGTTATTTTCGCATGGCTTTCATCAGCATCATGTACGTGGGAGAATAATTTCGGGTACCCACAGCAAAACTGCATTCAAGTTCTTTCTCTAGATATTGCAAGGATTTAACACTGACGTGAAGACAGATTAAGCTCGTCAAACACGTGCTTGCTTCCAGTCTGATATTTTCGTCGGGCTGATAGCTGGAACGACATAAACAATCGCCTGGGAAATTCAATGTCTGGATTGGTAGCATCTCTCCACGACGTTGTCACCCGAGCTGCAGCAAATTATTGCATATAAATGATGTTTTGCTTGAAGTAAAGTATTTTGCTGAATCTAGCCAACGGTTGTTCCAGCTCGAGCATGTGATACGTCGATTGAGTGAATTAGGGCAAATACAGCGACAGTCACGTCATTGTGTTTTGTCCATCCTCTGAAGCGTTTTCTCGACACATGTACTGTGCGGAAGAACCTCTTTCCAGCCTCAACGTGTGCCTGGCGCCTTTGAAGACCGTTCGGATATATCGCCACACTCCAAAGATGCTGCTGGGAGGTAGCATGATGCGAATATCACGACTGGAATTCGTGAAATCATGTCGAGCTCTGAATCCTACGTTGTAGGTGGCATTAGATGCAAGTCTAAAAATGTTTCTGAAATTTCCTCCTTTGATAGTAGCATCATTAGCTACAGCAGCCGCTGGACGCATATCCGCGTTAGAAGCACATTCAGAACTAACAGCGGCTCCAGTAGCTGTGTCTCATACTGGTGCCACACGTTCGCATGTAGCCAGTACTGAACATGCTCAGGTTCAGATTCATGCTGGCTTTGATAATGACGTCGCAGTGATCCACATCGATGTCCCTTTTGTCAAATCTGAAAACAGCGCAAAGCACACCGTGTTACCTCGGATGTATTTAGGGACATCACATGACAACTAATGAGATAAATGATGTGTAGGAGAGCTTGTTTGTATGCAACGAAAAATACTCGAAGATTTTATTCATGTTTTCGCGGTCGATTTTAATATCGTGGAACACAATGATTTTATGTGCATCTTTTGCAACTGTGAAAAAATTGGAATCGGCGGCCACTGTGTTTCCAGAAACCATGTCTCTTGAAGCTGTATGTTGTCGAACTCGTGCAGAGTCATTATTTGTCCTGGTAACGATTGATTTTGTAAATAATCACGCGATTGTACATCATCGTGTTGTTCAGGAGCATGTTCAGAAGCAGATTTATTTTACCACGGCTGATCGGACCCACGATCATTTCATGGCAATCCGGCATCAAACAATGATGCTGGTGGTCTTTCGTGGACGTCTTCGTGCCGAAATTAATGATGTTTATTTTCTGTATAATCACGCCAGATTCACGTCCAATGTTTGCTATAAATACAGTTACCGCAGGCAGTTGCTATTGGACAATTTCAAGTGCGTGGACCCATCTGGTCAGAGAGAATTCTCACATGGAGACTCGATGCCATAAAACTGGACAGCACCGCAGATGTGCTTTACAACGGTACAGCAGGGATCGGAGCAACCACACTTGAATTTGACATCGCCAGCACTTACACGAAATATTCCAGGTTTACGGTGCTCACAGCAGAACCACCCAATCTTGGATTAAGTTATTTCAGATTTTTACGAAGGATGAATTAACACAATTCATATCAGCAAATTGTCCTAGTGGTGATCGAGATGTACCAGTTGCTGTTGAATGATACTGATCGGCAGGATGCGTCGTTCGATGGACACGTCAATCACGTTCTCAAGCATACCACGGGAGTTCATGCAGATCTCAACCAGGTGAGAAACTCGAGTAAAGGATCGATGGAAACTGCTAACAAACGATGGGAGCACGATGAGGTAAAACTGTCTCACATATCCGTGGGGAGCATGCATCAGCAGCAGCGCAGAGAAGCCATTGATATGTATTTTACCGTGTTACAATTTTTTAATGATCGAGAATCGACGCAACTGGTCAAAAAATAGAAAGCATTGTGCACGACATCATAAACAAATTGCATCCGAACATCGCTGACACCATAGTAAACAGAGATATGCCAAACGAAAACGATTCGCACGAAAGGAAGACAACGACGCTCACAAGAAAGACCACGACTGCATCGACAAAGTAGTATCACGAAAAGAGTTTCTCGGTTAATCAGGTTGGAGTATTGGTGTTATAGCCCACACAGAGTGAATATGGAAATTAATAAATGGAGGAAGACCAAGGAAATATTCAGGGAAACCATAAAGGAGGAAAAGAGAAAAAGTAGGACAAAGATGAAAAATAACAGATGAGAGCATATGATGATAAATTGATGAGAAAAATAATAAAAAGAAAAATGTCCTGCAAAAAACCAGGTGCTGGTGGAGAAGAAGAGGGGAGGAAAGAAAGTAAAAGTTAATTAAACAGCTATTTTCAGGGCAACTCAACTGTCTCGAATAAATGCATATTCTCTCTTGTCTAAAATTGTTTTAATCGATTGTATAGTTGTTTCTTTGATAGATTTATGACAATAAATCTGTGTATGTCTATGTCTATGTCTCTAGCCCTGTATATATGCGAATATCTACATTTGTCCCATGAGTAGCGCGTATTCAGGTCAAACCATTGCCACAATGTTCCGCTCGATTGCGGTCAGCCCCTTGCAACATCGTTGCCCATGTGTCCGCAGTGTCCAGTACCGTGACGTCACCCCTGTTCAATTCCTAGTGTCTGTATATAGTCCCACTCATGTCAAATTTTCCATTTCCTTATTTAGTCCCACTCCCGTTCAATCCCCTTGTCCGTAGACAGGCCCGATACATTCACTATGTTAAATTTCCTTTGTTTGTATATAGTCTCACTCTTGTTCAATTCCCCTTGTCTATATAGGGCAAACTCACTATTTTAGCATTAAAGTCCCATTATCCATATAAATCTTGTCCGTATAGGGCAAACTCACTACCATAACATTAAAGTTTCATTGTACTTATATCGTTCCCATTCACTACTAATATGTGTGTGTGCGCGCTTGTGTTTGTGTGTGTGAGTGTGTGTGGGTGTGTGTTTCAGTGTTCCATGGATCCCATAATAAATTTAAGACAATGAAGAATGTAAAATCACTATAGAGTACAACTGGCATTGAAATGCATTTGAATCGAACTCCAGTCATTTGGTTAAATTTGGACTTCTACCTTTCTGGAGGTCATAAGCAAGTCTGGTACGTTTGTTTAGAACATGTAATAGATGACTCAATCAAGTTTCGTACATTAGGCGTGAGAGGTTTACAATCCAGTTCACCACACACAAACACACAGGAGAGAGAGAGAGAGACAGAGAGAGACAGCGAGAGAGAGAGAGAGAGAGAGAGTGTGTGTGGCGGGGGATTGAAAAAAGAAGGGAGGATGGTTGACACGATTGAAAGTTAAGTTACAAAATATCAAGATGAAATAAATCCGGTCAAACACATTTCAAATATACGTAAACATATATCACTACAGAATAAAACCTAACAGCAAAATGTTTTATCAATTCTTTTTTAAAGCATGCGCAATAAAAGATAATGGTAAAAAAGACGTTAAAATATGCAGTAATAACAGTATGTAACACAACTTTTGTTCCTGGGTAGTACATTTTATTTTGTAATAGCTTATGCCTAAAAAAATATAGAAAATGGCTATTAATCCTCCAAAACGTTGCTTTTGTGACCAGGACAGTGATATTTTGAAATTTACCTGTTTCCAATGAGAAAACGGGTGCATTGGTGCATTGTCTTTCACATAAAATCAGGAAAGCAACACATAAATAAAAATAAACATGTATTGATACTGAAATGACCACATCATATTTAGAAGTGAGTAGTGTTTTGAGATTTACGATTAAACCATAAATCACATTCACGAATCACCCTCAAATGTAGCGGCGTTCAAAGTTCAGTATATCCTGGTGGAAGCGGCCGCTTTGCTCATCCGAGTACGCTCCCATGTTCTCCTTGAATTTATGAAGATGAGCATCAACAATCTGGAATTAGAGGGACATATTGCAGCCCATTGAGCCAAAGTTCTTCACTAGCATCTTAACCAGTTCCACACAGTTTTTGGCCTTGTGATTGCTCAGGAGGCCCCGAACCACTGCGACAAAGCTGTTCCAAGCAACTTTCTCCTTATTAGTGAGCTTTTGTGGACTTCATTGCACTACAGGATTTTCTTTATCTATGGTCTGACGAAGACACTGGCTTTGACCTTTGCCTTAGACAGCTTAAGGGAGTCTTGAAGGTACATGAAGGCTGCCGACTCCTTATCTAGAGCTATGACAAATTGTTTCATAAGGCCCATTTTGACGAGCTATGGTGGCATCAGCACCTTCCCGGGGTCCACCAGTGATCCCCACTTGACGTTGTTCCTCCGTACAGAGAACTCGGTCCGCTGTGGCCAGTCCCACCTGTGGCAATGCGCCTTGGTGTCCTGTTGTCCTAAAGTTATATATAGCAACTTGGTAAAACCGCCTTGGGGACCTAGGAGATATGCCAAATTTTGAATTATCCGATGACCTTCTAGCCGTATTTATCATACTTGTAGGCGTCTAGCAAGGTCCTGATTCAGTTATAATGCTCTTTGATATGTACCGAATTAGCCAGGGGAAAAGACGTGTACTTGTTCCCATTATGGAGCAGCACGGCTTTATTGCTCCCTGATAAGCTGTCAATGAAGAGGTGCCACTCATTATGGTTGTAGGCAATTCCGATTTCCTCGAACAGACTGGTCATATTGTGGCAGAAGTAGAGCCCATCTTGACGGGTGAAGAATCTGTCAAAAGCTTGGTGACGCTCTTGTTTTGATAAATTGGCCGGAGACATAGCAAAGTGCGTCTGCCGGATAATTGTAGCCTCTTGATGCCATTTCAGAAAAATGCAGATTTGTATCCACTTAGGCAGGTATGTGTAATCTGTACTCGAGGTGCACACTATCAAATAATCTCTGGAATTTGTTATTTATACGGAATATCGCTCTCGAATGATGGGTTTACTCTTGCAGAGGTTGTTTGTGTAATTTTCAACTTGTGTTCAAAGTCCCACTGTTGACAGTTTACTTACATGGATGAGCAGTTTGTACAATTATAAGATTCATATTGGATTGAATTATCTGGCATATGTTTCATATTTTATTAAGTTGCACCTACATCCTAACCATTTTATGTTCTGTGCATTAATATTTTCATCTCGTGTCACCAGCTGCTGCAACATTACCCAGTTGAATATGACTTAATTCATGCCTCGGGTGTATCGAGACCTACAACGTAATTAATTAATACTGTTTCATTTCCCAGAACTAATGCTATTTACGAGTTATTTTTTATGTCTATTATGCATACAATCAAACCTGCCAACAAATGCCACCCTTGGGAAAAGGCAGAACTAGCCTTTCATATTATTATTATTATTATTATATCAATTTCGTTTTTATGTGCACTATTGAACAAAAACATAAAATACGCCTTTTGTTATTCTCTCCCAAATACGATTAGTATATCCTGCTCACTTTAATCCATAATATTAAAAATGTCATCACTGACCTGAAATAATCACTGATGTTAGATTGTTTGTGCACAAACAAATAATTACACTGCTGCTTGACAACTGACATATGAATGTAAAACAGAAGGCTGAATCTTTGGCCGGAAATCTTATATAAGTTGACTAGTTTCTCAACTGCCCGAGATCAAAGGTCAGCCGGCTTACGTGAGAGCAGGAAATAAAAAGCTGTATGTTCTGAATGATCCATGAACCGAAACATCGCCTGCCCTAACAGACAAATCTTAAGCAGTGAATGACCACTGATGCTAATAACAAGGGACGTGACTGGTATCTCTTCTCAAAGACAATTTTCTTCGTAGAGAGCTTATATTCAAAGGCAAATATATACATATATCGAATTATACCTGTCGTACTGGCAAAAGGGCAACTTACATTTCTGTTGCGATAACAGGACACTTTTCTTAACAACATCCAGCGAACATAAAGCTTCAACCAATTGCACTAACGATGAAATATGACTGCATTCAAATGGTACATATTTACACGTTTGAGTTACACTGTCAACGTGATATGAATACTATGTGTGCATTCAAACGAAAAAAAATGTTCACATATCGATTCAAATAACATTTCTTATTTAAACAAAAGATTAAGTTTGTGCAGACTGAGCCGTCACATTACATACGCGCCAGTAACCACTTAATGCATGGAGAACCTATTGCGTGATAAGGAAACACCAGGTCTCTGAGCGCAGAAGGCAGGTGACCATTACACCCATTACACACATGATATTTATATAGAAAATTTTCTGGGATAACATCAAGTCAATACGATTTATAAATACATATAGTAATGTTATGCTTACCCACAGATTTTCTGACCATCCAGCAGACCGTCATCGTTATAATAGTTGATTTTGCACTCATCTAATCGATGGCTATAGATGCTGAAATTACAAAAGCTAAATATTTTATTCTTTCATGATCAGAGGAACATTCATGAACGAATATACAGTCTGTGGAAAGACCTACTTTTGATTCTTAACAAAATATCCCTTCATTACAATTTAGTAGATATTTTTGAAACCGAGTATTATGGCAATTTGAATCACATTACTCTCTGGTAGCTAGGATCAGTTTCCTAAAAATGAACCTACTTAATGGGTAAACATAAGAAATTCCCGTGATATTTTAATGTATACGTGCTTAGTATTTTGAGATAGGAAAAGTTCTTTATTTTGGGGCTGGTTTGGGTTTAATAATACATAGCTTGTAGTAATATCTTCTGCATGTAAAGCCTTATTGATGAGTCATACATACTTTTATTTACCATGAATCGATTAAGTTAGAATATGTTTATATTTCAAAATGCAGTTCATTATATTCAGTATATATTTGTGAAAAGTGGCCGGACCTGATTTGAATATGCGAGGCTTGGACTAAATCAGTGGGAAATTATTGTCATCAAAAATCCATACAGTTTATTCAAATGAGTTTTATATTATGTTACAAAATTCATTGTAGTTTTAATAAAGGTTTCACTACTGTAATGAGATATTCAGATAATAACGTTATGACATATGTTTATGGTAATTTCCATTGCCTGTATATAGCATGATCATAACACTTAGTATAACCAGCTTAGCACGAAACTTAGGTCATTACAGACTGAATTTGCTTTTTATTTATGTCGAGATAAATGATAAAGATAAATTCATAGATGAAAGTGCATAACCATATTTGCAACAGTGACAAGGAAACTAAGTTTCAAGAGATACACTGACAGGCGTACTTATCAAAATAATTATTATTTCCATAAAAGCCTAACTACACTATGAGAGAGAGAGAGAGAGAGAGAGAGAGAGAGAGAATATAAACTTTAATTTGTAACATGTATTGACGCACAAGATCCCATTACATCAATTGTTCTTAAACCTGCTTTACTCCTTAATATATACATTACTGTGCATTACAAAGATACCATCCCATAGATGACATAATTAAATAGTTTATTGTGCCCTATAAATTAACACGAAATCATCATGATGTCTACCTGCTATTGGTGTCCCAGACTACACATTTAGGCATCATATAACCACATTACTCGTACTCGTTTCCGGCTTTGTACACTGAACACTATTTTCATTACACGATTTTTCGATATTTGTTGTCAGGCACGAAAAAACAGGATAAATTGAAAACAAAATTAATGACAATGTATAAAACAGTGCCCATGCAAGTGTTTACCTTAATGTTAGCCGCTAATTCTGATGTCCAATAAAACCTTCCGTTACGCAATACTCGGGCAATGCTAGTTTGCATCACCAGTATCATACAAAGGGAACCAGACCTGCCGTCGTCCAACTGGTTTTAAGTAACATAATAGTTTGATTACATCTCATAAATAGTGCAACGTCCAGCATTTCAGAGACTGTCTAATACATGATGCCTTTTATACTAGTTTCCAGATTCAAATTCATATTTCTGATGGTGAGAGTCACCAGCGGTTCGAAGACAAATGTTTTTTGGCAAGTATACTAATCAGTGCTAAAAAGCGCACTAATCTAAATGTCGTCCTAAATACGGCTACGGGCGAGGTATGCAGCTATCAAGCTGTCATCAGGAAATCAATGGACTGCATTTTACAATCCAAAAAAACATGTGAAATTGTTTAAAGAATTGTGATTTTCAGTTGTTCTTAAACCATGACAGTATGCTGTATTACTGCAGTTACCTATCCCTGAATTATAAATAAATGACTCACAGAACAAAGAATGCTTAGAGGGAACTCAACAGCCGCTGAACATAAATAGTTGCCGCTTGACGTGTTTTTATTATTTGTAAATACGGCACAATTTGAGCTTGTTGTACATGAGTTATTCACAGTTTACGAAAATGCATTTATTTTAAATGAACCAAGTGCTGACAATACTAAACACTATTATAACATAAGTTGTGCCCAGTGATGGCTTTTGAAGGTTGCCAGCAGTGTATAAACCACTCAAAAGTATTAATGAGGCATTGATGATGATCCGATAGCGATATCTGTGACCTAATACACGGTGCTTTGTTTATAGTTCTGCCTTTCATGAAATGCCGGATAACCCCTATGACAAGAACTTCATCGTGAATTCATCTTTGATGGTACTTTAGAGTAAGATATTTTTGTTACCATTTAGACACAACGGAAAGTTCAGTACTGAGAAACCAATGTAGGGAATATATAGTAAAATTAATTGCGACCTGAGCCCTGTCAGTAATCCTCAAACGTTTAAATTGGTATTAAAAGTTTATTATTAATGATAAACACATGAAATATTGATATGTTGAATATATAGACATTAAAAAAGAACAATGAAATAATGAAATTAAGAAATTAGGTTTTATTTTCAAACAAATTAAATGAAGTTAAAAAAACTTTAATTTTTTTCCAAGAATGCGTATATATAGTATTTATTGGGAATTATATTGATTATTATCAGCATCAGTGTTTCTGCTCGATATCCAACCTGAGATGATGAGTATTTGTCAAATTTGTTCAGACAAACTATCTTTGAATGTGAAATCGAGGCCTTTATGCAAAACATATGAATACATCTTTATAGTTGATATTGTACGTTTAGGTCATTATACACTTTATTATGGGTCCAAACAGTAATTTATGTGTTTATGATGGAATGACTACATGAGTATCATACATGTACTTGTATAGCTTTCAGTAATTGTCTATAATCATAGTTATATGGTATTTAGCGAGAAATACTCTATAGTTGAACCTTCTCCAGTTGTCTACTAAAACATTTTAGAAGTCAGGAATGAAAAATGTCAAAGGAATATAGGCTAAAGGGATAAAATATTCTTTCCTGAGTATATGTACCCTTGGATGTATGAAAAAAGCAAAGTGAAGTAAACTGAACACAAAAGGTATTCGTTTAAATGTTTAGTTTCTTTAAGAAATTGGCTGACAAAGTCCTGCATTGTAGATTAAGCTGATATTATGGAAATTCTAATGAACCAGTTTACTTTATGCATTATTAATTACTGATAATAATTGTCAACTGACACTCTAAAAAGTACACCAGAAATATTCAAACAGATTATTTGAATTTAGCTTTGTGAAATTGATCTTAAACATTGGTTATATATCCCACATGAGCAAATATCCATATATTTCAGAATGTTTGTTTCAGAAGTTTACATTTAGCGCCTCATATAACATCTCATTGTGCCTATAGTGGATGTGTAAGGCACATTTGAGGCTGTGTGAACTTAACATATCCCAGATTCGTATTTTCATTATGAATATGCTTATGTAAGGTAACATATTTTAATTTAGTACTTCGACAGGGTACGGTCTTGTAGCAGTCGCTGATATCACATTCCAGTGAACCATTCAAATTGATAATTGTTAAACGACACTCTTAAATATGCACTTAAAATGTTCAAACAGATAATAATGAATTGTGTTTGCATATGACATCTTAAAAAGTATATGGTACATGTCCCATATATGCAAATGTCCATCCATGTTTACAAGTTTTGGGGAACATAATTTCATATTTAGTTGATGATATATAATCTACTGGTATCTATAATTGATCTCTGAGGCACACTTTGGCTGTGTTCACTTGCAATATCCAAAATTGTTATTTCCGTCCTGAATAAAATTGCTTATAGTAATATCTTTAATACATTGTAACTTAATTTCCCTGGTATGTACTAATGTTTTACCAATGATCAAATCTCACGATCCCCACAATGCCTTAAACTTTATGATACTTAGTGTACCTTATTAGTGTTTTAGTTTGTAAATGGCTAAACATGCCTCTAGAAACGTCATATATTTTTGGAACGAATTGTTCACTTTAATACATATATATTGTTTCACATTTCTGAGTGACAATATTTGAAATTTACAATTTTTTTCCTGTGCTTGGACCCTTAATGTCATTTCGAAATCTCTATATCTAGCACATTTTAACTTCATATCTACATTTTCCTGCTATCTAGGATATAGTGAAACATGTTATATCTTTTCAGGTCTAGCCTGGTATCGAGTAGGCAGGTGGTGATTGCACGGTTTCATAACTACATATGGAATGTAGCTGCCATAAGTCACCAAGATAAATTCATATTACCACACTAATATAAAGCACCTCTAAGACATGGCTTATGTCTTCATGAGAGAGATCATCAGCACATCGACATTGAAACTCAATACATTTTCGCTATTAAACTTGGCATTAGTCAAAACAAAAGTTTTAATCTAAGTGCGCAATTATTTGACAACTGGCTGAGCACCTGACACAATCAACGTGGAAAATAGCACATGTTCTTGTCTCTTTAATGTGTACACCTATATGCATCTGAACAGGCGTGTAGTTATTTGCAGCAAAAATCACTGTGGGCTGTCTTGCTTTGCTATCCCTGAGAGAAAATGTTATCAGTTGTACAGACCTATACTACAATTTGTTTGAAATGCCAGTCATTATTCAATTTTGCTACCTGAAATTTGTCAGTTTTAGTTTCAAAACTTGTATGAACATTTAATTTTTCATTAAAATTTAGTTTTCTACCTTTAAATGTTTATTTAATTTTCTAATTAAAATTCAACCTATCAATGTTTATATTTCAAGCATATTTGCAGACAGAATTTATCTTGTGTTGCAATTAAGATTTTACTGCATTGAAAAATTCCTATAATTAAGAAAGATATAGCAAATTTAGTTTTAGTTTCTCAAGAGCTTTTATCACAAAACTTGCACCCTGTGAAACACCAGTACTACACACTTTCTGACAGTTGTCACACACCTTGTCTACTATGAGATTAAAAAACTTCATGTATAAAGTTGAAAGAATTGTTTAATGCAAGTATGAAAGTTTTACTTCAATTGGTTATGGTTGTGCACAGTTTTCTTGATAGAAACTTCCATATGGCTTGGAGAAAATGAAAACCAGCAGCTCTTAATGAAATAGTGTTGTTCAAAGGGATCTAATAATTAAGAATTCGTATCCACCTGTACCGTTTTCGTTGCCGGATACAATTTTAAATTGAGTAGTAAAGAAAAGCCGCAGTTCACTAGATGCAATGCAGCGCACCTCAGAAAAAAATGAAGGTATTCCTGTTGTTTTACACTCTAGGACATGAATTATTTTATATATGTAGGCTAATATATTAAATTTATAAGGTGTGTGACGGGTACAGTACTTAGTCATTGCAATGTAACTTTTGTGTACGCCTGGGAAAGGCAGTCCAGCAAGAAAGTACTCTTAACTTAAAGAAACTCCCCCATCCCCCAAAAAAAGAACAACCCCACACCCAAGAAAACCCAACAAACTATTGTATGCCAAAAATGAAATGCAAAAAGGAAACCTGTCATATAAATGACCGGCAGATTATGAGATAATTTTATTTAAAACGAAAATATAGCCAATACTTCAACATTAGGGAACCCACGAGAATAGGACAAGGGGTATGCATATAATTTTTTACATATATAAATTTCGTATCACTTATGCAAATCAAGAACTTACATTTACTTACATTTCACGAAGGATATACCGTATCGATTTACTTCATTTCTGGAATCTTTTTTAATTAAATTGGCTCTTAAAGAAAAGCAAAATACAAAATATATGCAAGTTGACATATAGTAGTTTGATCTGTGGAGTTTATATTACCCCCCCCCCCTCCAAGCCACAAAAACCCTAAACAAATCTAAAAACAAATTTTCTTTGTAGGAAAACGTCGCCTATAGAATAAAAATTTTCCTAATTCCAGGTAACAAAAACAAATGCATACAAAATTAAAGTCATCATGAAATTACATGGAATTACTAGGAATGCTTGTGCATCGCGAACATCTTGAGATATTTCTATATATCCAAATCTATACATGAAAGGTATATATTTTACCTTTCTTACCTATGTACTATGATTGACATCGTCTGGTCTTTTATTATTTTCAAGTATGGCATAACAATGATGGGGATACATATCGGGATGCATTTAAATAAGTTTTATTCAGAACTTAACACAACGGATATAAAACGCAATACAAAAAGGTCATCTTCCACACTCTTCTGAGACAAAAAAAATATACCCTTCACAACCAAATACATGTATTGACATTATCGAATTAGTGATTATATAACTTGGTCTTTGATATGTTTGCAGCCGATGCATATGACAGTCATTTGTCTTCATTTAGCAGACACTCGTTGTACCTATAATGAAACATCTAGGACATGCTGTTATTATATGGGGTGCGTTTTGACGCTTGTAACATACAGCTGTTGACCCTCGTTCTCCCATTTATTTCTATTCACATACTCTAGTGCACCAAGATCACAAAGGATATAATTAGTTATTCACTTTAACCGTATTTCTGGTTACATGCGCCAAAACACAACCTGTTTAAATAATCTATGTTTACGTGTTAAACCAACCCATAGGGGATCGAACTGTGTATGAAAATGAACATGTTAAGCACATATCTGTTGATTATATTCCTCATACATGGTGTCTTAAAGCTTTATTAACAATACTTGTACATATTGTTGGTTGAAAATGGCTATCTGCAACTATTGCTTGTCAAATATCGGGCAAACTGTACACCGCTTTCAACATACGCACGAGATAATGGGTTGTTGTGTCCCTCTTAATCATATCTACTAACAAAGACTGAATCGTTGCTACAAACAGATTCAACACATTACCGTAGCAAGAAATTGCCCTATCTCCCGCAAAATATATTTATGCCACCGACCCACCAACCGCAGCTAATTTCGTGGGAGTTATGGGCCAACACCAGGTGTAGCCCCACCAACCGTACCGCTTTCCCCATCCCCACCCCGCTTTTGCGTGGGTTGCTTGGGCGGTTGCTATGCCAGTGATTAAACGATTTAAGTTACCTACAAGTTTGAGTTATAGTGATAAAAGCTGAGGAAGATCACGGAACAAAATATTGACATGGATAAGGAAGATAATTCGTAACATTTGACAAATTCAAAATCACTTACCTCATAGGTCATATCCATTTGAACCAACGCATGCGCAGTTGTCTGAGATGAAACAATACGTTATTCTTACCCTTTACAACCTTTATAGTAAGAGAGACAATTTCATGGTTGTAACATTTGTATACAGTTGATCTCTCTCTCTCTCTCTCACACACACACACACACAGTGGCGTCACTATGGGGGGTGAGGACCGCACCGGGTGTCATCATCAGAGGGGGGTGACACAAAAATGACTGTCCATAAAAACTTGAATTTTTGTGCAGGAAGGAGGTCCATGGGAGTGACACCATGAGTTACCGCAAATGACTGTCTATACAATTTTTGAATTTTTGTGCACAAAAGAGGTCCTTGGGGGTGACAATATGAGTAAAGCGTGAGCGTAATGGAAATAAAAGTGCCCATGTTTCCACTGATATGTACGCTGAACACAGAAATTACCCATGTCTTGTTTAACCTTCCATCACACAAGAAGCACAAAAGACATACCTTACCATAGGGAGATACTATTGGGTCAGATAGGATTTTTCTAGGGACAGTAGTCAGGATTGGTTTAGTTTCGTGGGTTTGACGCCAAATTTCATCATGTGATAGGCTATACATGGCGGCCGCTATATTTGGCGAAGGAAGAACCCGGGAAACCCCCAGGAAGAAAATTCGATACGTTACATATATAGTCAAGCGAATATTAACAGATTTTCAACCCAGTGTGTTATGATATACTAAGTCGATGTCACGTCCTCGTATCGCAGGTTGTTTATGCAATTATCACACTTCCTCATATCCTGGAACTCAAATATATATTTTTCCATTTTAGATACGTTTTTAAGGGCCTGCAAGTGCATGCAATATAGTCTATGAATGAGTCGTCTTAAGCTAAACGAAGTCGTAAATCTCTCATCTCAACACAGTTCTTGTTGAAATGAAAGTCTTTGTTGGTAAAAGAGTCATGTATGCAATGTCGAACAATATTGTACGATAACTTTTATACATGCAAACAATGAAAGGCTATCTAGTTATCATTGTGAACTGAATTTCGCTTGTTTTATTGTCCTTAAAAATTTTATTTGCATTTTCCTTTTCTATTGTATGCTATACGCACAATTATCCTTCAGGGAATGAGTATGTGCCAATAAGAATATATATAGGGAGATTCCATTGGGTCAGACAGGACTTTTCTGGGAACAGTAGTCTTTGAAATAGTTTGGTTTTTGTTAGTTTGACGCCAATGTTTATCACTTGATAGGCTGTAATGTCGTCCACTATATTTGATAAAGGAAGAACCCGGGAGATCCCCAGAAAGAACCATCGACACACTAGAAGCGATTGGCAAGTTTTCGCACATACCCACAATGCAAGAGCCGAGACTCGAACCCATGCTGATATAGGTGAGATGTCAAGGATCTGTAAAGGCGAGAGTCTTATATCACTTGACCACCCGGGGCACCTATAAGCATTGGGAATTAACATTATGGATGCCATCTTGTCAGTATGACCCTCTGAAGACAACGAAAATTAGTATTAGTTCATAGGTTTAACATAGTATAATCCTATCGAGGCATAAGGAATTTGTAATGTTTAAAATTCCCATAGGAATAGCACGATGGGCTGACTGGGGACAAAGAGAAATGAAGCGTCAAAACTACACCTACTAATCGTTACGTCATGTGACTGACCAGCAACAACGCATCTATTGAACAACACATACGTTTTGAACAGCATGTTCTTTGACCGACCTGCACCATTCATCTATTAACACATACACTTATTAACAAAACGCTGTCAGAATGACCAGTACTAACTCATCAAATGAGGGACACCTAGGCCTACCAGCCAAACATACTATCATACCTGCTGAAAGAAGTGCGCGTACACACACACACACACACACACACACACACACTTATATACTATCATACATGGAGTGAAATGAGAGGAAATTGAAGACGTGCTTACACATGCACACAGGCGTCCAGGAAAAGAGTAGGATTTTCATACACTATAAACATAAACATACTATTATACAATCACACACAAGAGAGTAGGAGTGCTTATACACACACACAAAGATCCATATTACGGAGCAGATAAAAGCATCACCACTGCCTCAGTACAAACCGCAAAACCGGTGATCGCATGCTGCCAACCTAGCTATGACAGCCAAAGTACCCTTATCTGATTACCATCGTCCACTCCTGATACCCCCCTGGGATACCGTTTAGTGGGATTCAAAATAGCATTGCTTCTCAGTGACTTAGCATTTGTGATGCAGGTGAAGTCAAACTCCCATTGTGCTACAAAGAATTATTATTATTATTATTATTATTATTATTATTATTATTATTATATGCATAGCATAAACCTTTCCAAAGTCCAACATTATAGTCGTCATAACTATCATCATCATCAGCAGCTGCCTTTCAATATTTTATTTTTCACCAATTAGCGATACTACTTTGAATTCATTTTCAACCACCAAGCTACTAATTGCATTACATTGCATCTCTGACGTTTCAATATCACTCTTCCTTTTTTGCTAAAAAGAAGTCCAAAACATTTTTTCATCTATTGCTTTCCTTTCACCTCATTATTATTGCAACTTTCATTACCAGGGTCCCGTGTTATCAAGTAGTCAAGGGCGTTCGTTTTACCGATCACCGACATTTCACCCTCGTCCGCGATAGCTCGCGTCTGCCGCTTGGTCAACGTGGGAATGCGAGAAAGCTTGCCAGTTGTTTTTTTTCCGTTTTCCGGTGGTTCCTGCAGGGGTTTCCTGCTATACTCCTTCCATATATACTGGTCTCCAGGTATATAGCCTTTCATGTGCTGCGAAATAGCGCTAAGCGTATTATCTTTCATCACTATAGCTATAATATCATTTTCATCCTTTCACAATCATAATCGACCGCTCAAGTAGCCTAGTGGTTGAGCGTCCGTCTCAGATGCGAGAGGTCAAGTCATAACAAAAACTTAAATAAATGATACTAGCAGCTGCCTCTCTTGGCGCATTAATAGGTTAGTTTTAGAAATGTTCGGCCTGGTATCAGCATAATGTGACCGGATGGGACATGATGATACATGTCTGCAGCATGATGCCCCAGTGCTAGACATCAATATCAACTGCCACACGGCAGACATAGGAGCGATATGACTAAAACTGTAAAAGTTAAAAATTCCCAAAATACAAAAGCACATGATCATAATTAATATTTACGCCGCCATCACCGTCCAGATTTATCTGAGACCTCAACTATCAAATTAATTGACTGACCTCAACTATCAAATTAATTGACTACAAGTTATCTGCATATATGTATTTAGAGATTTCCTTTTCTCCTCCTCGACCTTAATCCGACTGTTAACTATTTTTAAAGCAGCCTTCTGTATATTGTCTCATTCTTTAGCTTGGCATTTTGTAATAGTCAAGTTTTGCTAATCTTCTCCGTTCTTTATTGATACGAAGAGGTACAAGTGGGCAATTAACAATTAGTTATCATGTGCCAACCTAATTTGGTGCACAAGAGACCTCTCTCCCCCCTCTCTCTTTCTCTCTCTCTTCAAACCAAAAAAAGCGTAATATGATGCGTAGTTTGGTCCACACCTCAAAATATATTTTTCTTGTGTCAATTTGACATCCTTCTGTTTGAAGACAATGTTCGAATAGATCTAACACTTTGAAATCTTCTGCACACGAGGGATACGGGCTGTTGGGGGACGGGGCAATATTGCTTCGAACCTTACCAGCATATTTTCTTCGCTCTAAGATAAAGATGAAAACATAAGTAGTCAAGAGAGACTGCGCTTATCCCCCATTTTCCCCCACCCAGGATCCCAGGACAGTCCAATCCGGCCTTGGTGGTACTCTCGTGCTGTGGTATATATATATATATATATATATATATATATATATATATATATATATATATATATATATATATATATATATTCAATGCCCATTCAGTAGGACCACAGGAAAAGCGCACAGAAATAGTTAATTTTATCAACGACCAGAATATTGACATCCTTTTCCTGACAGAAATGTGGCTAAAAACATCAGGCGATGAGCCCAAGTGTGTGGATCTTACACCCAATGGTTACTCCATCAAGTCGTTCCCCCGTAATTCTAGCGGAGGTGGAATTGCTGTCATCACAAAGAACTCCATGATACAACGTCTTAACCAAACCACAACATTCAATTTCGATCACACATCGTTTGAACTAGTCCAAACCACACTCACATTGGAGCAAAGGTCAGTCCATTTTTTCTGCCTATACCGCCCTCCTCCCAGTAGAAAAAACAAGCTGTCTGAATCTCTCCTTTTGGAGCAGTTTCCGAATCTCATGGAGTATGGAAATTCGATAGGTGGCAATCTGATTTTTCTTGGAGATTTCAACTTTCACTTTGACTGTCCCGGAAACCCAAATACACCAAAACTCATAGATTCCATTAATGTTTTAAAATTCAAACAATCAGTTAACCAACCCACCCATAAACATGATCACATTTTAGAATGGATTCTTCATAGACCTGATGATAACATTCATGACCTTGCATCAGATCACCTCTGCATTATATGCCATCTTGATGTATCAGTCCCTAACCCTCCACCTTTATCTGCTACTAGAGAAATCTCCGTATGATAAATAGAACCAAAGTAATGCACGATATCCAAGCTAACCTAGCAACTTGCTTACCTCCTACCGCATAACAACTTGATAACTGCCTGCGTTCATTGCTTGACAAACATGCCCCAGCTACCAAGTGCAGAGTATCAATTCAAAAGTGTTTTCCATGGTATAGCAGTGTCAAGGACCAGCTTCGCACTGCTAAAAGGGACCAACGCAAAGCTGAGAGGCTTTATCATTTCACCATACTCAGTATTCATAAGGAAATCTATGAAGCCGCTAAGAAGAATGTCACAAATATAGTCCATGCAGTGAAATCAGCCCACTATACTACTAAGATCATGGAAAGTTTCAGCTGCAAAGAGCTCTTCGAGATTACTAACAAGCTAATGTCAAGGAACAAATATACACCACTTCCAACTACCTCCCCTCCAGTCAACCTTCCGGACATGTTAGCAAATTCCTTCCGTGACAAAGTACAAACCATTAGAGATAAGCTTGACACCAAAATTTTAATTGACTCGTCGTCACCATACAATTGGGATACAGAATTTGAGCGGCAACCATTAGCATCTGGAGAATTCCCATCATTTTTCAAAACTGCCATTGTAAAGCCTCTGCTGAAGAAACCAACACTAGACCATACCGATTTAAATAACTACCGCCCAGTTTCTAATCTCCCATTCATATAAAAAATCTTATAAAAGATTGTTCTATCCCAACTTGTATCACATTTAAATTCAAACAGTCTTTTTCGCAATGTACACTCTGCATATCGCCCTTGCCACAGCACTGAAACTACTCTTCTGAAAGTAGTTAATGACATTCTCTCTGCGTTGGATAGCGGAAAGATTAAAGTCCTCACCCTCCTTGATTTGTCTGCAGCATTTGGAACAATAGACCATGATATATTACTTCACCGTCTCCACCATCTCCAGTATGTATTTGGCATTGATGATATAGCCTTGCTGTGGTTCAAGTCCTACTTGGTCAACAGGACACAACTTATATCTGCAAATGGAATACACTCCAGCCCAGTTGGTCTATGTTGTTGTGTTCCACAGGGGTCTGTTCTTAGCTCTGTTCTCTTCATTCTGTACACTCAGTCGCTCTCAAGTGTCATAGATCATCATCCAGTGTTTCACCAATTGTACGCTGATGACACCCAAATATACAAATCGAGCCATCCAACTGAAGTTGATGCTACCATCCAAGTTGTAGAGTGGTGCATTTCTGATGTGAAATCATGGATGACATGTAACAAACGGCATATGAATGATGTTAAAACTAAGGCGAATCTGTTCACAACACAAAGACTTTCTCATTCACATTCTTTACCTCAAACAAGAAATATGTGTTAC
>JAPYKE020000420.1:0-324227 GCA_028554795.2 Sinohyriopsis cumingii
TACATTTTTCAAAAAATGTGAGAAACCATGATCAATCCATTCCAGGAATTGCTTCAAATAATCTCCAACTTTACATTTATAAAACTAAGTTTATAAAATTAAAATCATTTGACATACAATCAGATAAATGAAAAATTAAAATACAGTAGTGAGTGAATGTTTACTTCCTAGGTATGTACAATATAAAACCTCACTTGTGAAACCACTAATTTTTCAAAGACATTTTGTATCAGCTCTCAAGATGAGTGATTTTCTATATTATGTAGCCAACTGATTCATACATTGTGAATCTTAAATAATGTGAATCTTAAATAACATGTGCCAATCTCTAAATAAAATAACTGGAGGTCCCGAGTGGTTTCACCGGGGGTCCCTGAGTGGCCGAGTGGTTTCAGGTGCTCACCTTCACAGATTGCCGACATCTCACCTCTGCTATGTGGGTTCGAGTCTCAGCTGGGCCAATGTAGGCAACATGTGAGAAACTTTGCCATGAGCTTCCCATCAACTGGTGGTTCTGCCAAGGTTCTTCCTCCACCAAACAGGTATAGCATATTATGTGCTGAAAAATGGCATTAAACACACAGAACCATCCAACCAACCAACTGACCTAAATAAATGGACTCTTAATCAGAACAACAAGGGCAACATAAAAGTAGTCCTCATTATAACACTGACCATGGGATGCATAGAGCACACTGCCTTATAATGAAGCGCATAGTACATTTAATTTCACTACTACATAATGAATAGGGTTCATAACCACACCTACATTTTATGGAATGGTATTATAATGAAGGGTATTATAGTGAGAGAGTCCTGTAATGGGTACATAAATTCATTGTGCAATGGCAGATCTGGGTCTATGAAGTTTGCAGCTGGACTTGTCTTATAAATGAGTATATACAGTTCCATATTTATTTTGGTGATAAGCCCATTCTCTTTCCTACAAAATGTTGGCAAGTAGTTAAAAGAAAACCCCATACTTTTCAAAACTTGATTAGGCTGGATCACTGGTCTTCTCATGGGACATGTACAGTAATACAGCTTGAATGAAACAGACTCCTCAATGAATAGAGACTTAAACAAGATGTTATAGTTAAAACATGTACATAATTTATAGTACCCAAGTACAAAATCAAGGCAAGATTAAAAGATAAGAAAAACCGTTCACCTTGTGTTTTCAGGTATGCATCAAGTTTGTCATACAGTTAACAAACAAATGCTTGATCACAAACTGAGTTACAATAAGGTAAACTCCAGAGACATACTGGGCAATAAATTCAGATCTACCCTTTGATCAGGCTACCCTCCATCATGTCAACCCATGGTGGTCCTCCACTAGTATGTAAAAAGTGGACCATGTGCCAATTGAAATTTCATTCTTTTCATGATCATGTTTGTGGGAGTGCAAATACTGGAAGTTAGTAGATGATGGCAAAGTACCAACAGCTCTCATAACAACTATAAACTGACATTTCTAGTGCTTTATAGCATACTACAAATTAGCATTTCCAGTGTTGTAAAGCATACTACAAATTAGCATTTCCAGTGTTGTAAAGCATACTACAAATTAGCATTTCCAGTGTTATAAAGCAAAGTACAAATATACTTTTCCATTGCTGTAGAGCATACTGCAAATTAGCATTTTCAGTGCTGTAAAGCATACTCACAGACTGACATTTCCATTGCTGTACAGCATACTACAAATTAACATTTCCATTGCTGTACAGCATACTACAAATTAACATTTCCATTGCTGTACAGCATATTACAATCAACATTTTCATTGTTGTATGTTTCAGCTGAGTAACTAACAAATATTTGCACAAGATAGTGTATCATTCAGTTAGAAAAAATGGTAAATAATGTGGGTACATAAGCTGGTCAATTAGGCAGTTAAATTGTGTCACTGCATAAGATGGTAAATAATGTTGTTACATAAAATACTGTACTGTCGAATCGTTCATGCATGATAATTTTTCATACACCAACAATTTGTACATATAATAATAATTTTTGTTTCTAATTAAAAATCTGGAGATTTTAGGTACTTAAGAAATATATTAATATTTTTACATTTGTGAGTTGTAAATATCTGTACTGGCTTGGCTCCCCCCAGAAAATAAAAAGTCTGATAAGGTGTACAAAATATATAACAATACTGTAATTGGATGAAACTGAAAACAAACTACCAAATCAAATTCCAAATATGATGCAAAGTCACACGATCATGAAAAGTAGGTTATTGCAACCTCTTTTAAGGCATGGGGCAGATGAGTGAGTTTTCAAGCCATACCCTATATTGTAAATTATTGGTTAAAACCAGGTCACAGGCTGAATCTGGCCCATGGGCCATATTTTACCTACTCCTGCTGTAAATGGTAGCATCAGAGGTACTGGGTAACAAGAAATGAAACTTTATCTTGACATCTATGTCAACAACAAGAACAACCACATTGCAAAGTGATGCCAAGATCTTTCCTATGCTTTGTAGGCAAGACAAAAACATGTTAACACAAAAAAATATAATTTTAGAAATTTCACAAAAATATTCTCATTTTCTAAAATCTCATGATTACCTTAAACATTTCATATAAATCAATATCTGGATGCTCCATGTATTTTGGTTGCTTCAGAATTCCCCGAACTGGTTGACTATCTCTATACAGGAATTCTGCTATAGGTCGCCTGTCAAAATACCTCTGTTGCAGATCCCTCTCATACTGACGTTGACTATAACTATCATGTGCTTGACTACTCTCCTGGGAAGAAGGAGGACTTGATTCAAGTCTTGTTCCTACTCTACCCACTGAATCTTGTTCTTTTCTAAATTCACTAGTCCTTCGATGGGTCCTTTCTGTTTGGCTATCCAGACCAACTCTAGTGCTTTGTTTTGGAGAAATTAATCGTGCTGGCTTTTTTGGACCAATATGCTGTACTGGAAAATACAATCCTGTCTGAGTCTCTTGACTAGTGCTGGCTTTTGGGGAATAGTGCAAAAATGATTCACTTTCTTGAAAGCTGCAAGGTTTTGGGGAATGCAAACTGGAAGTATTTCCATGGCAAGTATTGGGTTGAGGAAGATGCAATTTTGACTGTCCTTGCTGACTAACTTTTTTCTTGGGCAAAAGTGATCGAGGTCGACCTTGACCCTGACCTAATCTGTGTGTTTCACGAACACTTGATAAACTAGACTGATCATATACCCTTGGATCTTGTATTAAGTTTCTGTCAGTGATTTTATGTTCCTTCTGTGGTACTTGTGTTGGTATACCAGAGCCTTTCAATTTAAACTGGTTCCTAGGACTTGTACTTTGCTGCCCCTGTGTTGAAACCTGTTCACTCTTTGCATGCTGTACTAATTGCTTTTGCTGTTCCAATGGATCTAGTTCAAAGTAACGTGCATGTCTTTTTACCTTAGTTTGACCATTACGATTTCTATGTTGATTTCTTTGATATGAAAGATCTCTAAATCCAATTTCATCACCATCACCATTGTCGTCAAATCCAATGTAGCTACTCTTCAATGTTGTTTGTTCATGAGAATCACACAAATTATTTCCTCTTGGGGGTAACTCTTTGGATATATCTGTTCTTCCTCCAATACAGCCGAAAACGGCTTCCTTCATCTTACAAAAAATGCATCCTCGAAACATGTAAACTGTTTAAAAGAATGCACAGGCCTTTAAAACTTTTCCTGAAAATTTCATTTGTAAAATTTAATTCAAGTTAAGTCTAAAAGACACCCCTTTTCAGGAATGTAAATGATTTACATATGTAATCATTAAATTCTTGGCTAGACATTTATATGAAGATTCCTCCCAGGATGAAGGTATGAACACGATAGAATAATGAATTTTGAAAAAAGTTCACCTTAATATTCATGGTACAAAGAAGTACACTTCCACTTCAACTGACCAACTAAAACTGACACATCAACGTCAATGACAAGTTCAGTATGTATCCGGAATAATTCTTTTTGAATCTGCATGTAATCCTATTGTACACAGAAAAAAAAGCAAGCCAAAATTTGGGCTGTTACTACTGGCACGTTTCAATATTCCAATCCGTTTTCCATCTAAAGCATCAAATCCCATAGCAGAGGCACAGTTCAATATTCTGCAATATACAAGATCTGCAGCTGCAGTGATTTGGAATAGTGGCATGCATTAACAAAGCTGCCAGACTGACCCTCTGTCAAAATCAGTTAATGACCAAGCACAGCCTGAATTTACTGAAAAATAACAGTTTTGAAGATACAGTCTACATGAATGTTTGCTTAATTTCACACCTTGTGTTTATTCCTTTGTACTCACATGCCTCAGCCAATTGTAACTCTTATGCAAATACTGTGCACAAATCATGTAAACATTCCTTGGTAATGTAAAGTAAATAATTGATTTGTTACTGATGTTACCACAAAATCAATATACTATGAATCTATCTTGAGATAATTAAACTGTATTTGTAGGAAATCCTCCTGGATAGTGCCTCCATTAATTTAAACGTATGGTCCAGATTGCAAGAATCTATAAAATTTAATAAGCAAAGAAAAACTTTTTTTTTCTTTTCTTTTTATAATGTCCCTTTCTGAAGAAATCATTCCTCTTATACACTACATGAACCCAGCCATGTACACTGTCTGACTAGAAACCTTGTCAACTTGACTCATGTGTGCTATTGGCTAGCAAAGTTTAAAAAAATATGTTAGAAAACACATTTTTATAGGAAATGCAACTTTACAAATATGTAAAAGCAGAATGATAATGGTTTGGACTGAGACAAAAATGGATGCAATGGAAATGTTCTGACAGAATGACAGACTGGTTACAATTTTTGCACTTCTTCCCAAAATATTCAAGTGGATGAAAATAAATCAATTTGTGACACCTTATCACCTTATATGGAACAAACATAGTATGCTAATGCTGTCTGGAAATAGCTCTTTAAATTCCAATATGAATCAGGAAGAAATAAGGTCAACATTGCACATAAGATACGCAAACTCTGAACATCACATTATGCTTCTTAGAAATTATGTTCCAGGTGCCTCTTGAAGTTGCACATTCACCTAATGCCACCATACTTTGATTTGTTGACAGTAAATTCCCAACCCTGTTCACTGCCTTCCACCTGTTGAATACAAACATACATTAATCCTTGAATTCTATGGCACAGTTTAACAGCAACAGATTCAAGCATTTATCCTGAAGATTGCAGGCCATGAGACATTTGACATGGACATTCATTTGTCTTCACAAGAAACCAGAATTGTACAAACACTGTCAGAGATCAAGTGGAATTTGTCTGGATAAGATACTACAGTTTGTTCACTATGCAAGTTAAGCTGGTATCTGGCACAGTTGTATTTGTTATCTCAATGTGGTCTGGAACAACTAGATGATGATGAAGATATGCATAAAGAAATATTGTTAAGGATCCAACTTTTAAAACTACATTATGCTTGACAGAAATGTGGCTTCACTCACTGGAATGGGCTACTCTGAAAATGAAGAAATAAATGGGAATTTTGCTATATAGACCCATAAACTTTTAAAAACTACACAGTGCTTAATAGACATGTGGCTGCACTCATTGGGACTGGGTACTCGGAAAATGAAGAAATGAATAGGAATTAGCTAAATATACCTACAATGCTATATTTTCGTTAGTTTGTTAACCATTTGCAATAAACGGTTAATTAACAGAAGTTATCTCTAATGCGATCACCTCTCTGTCATGAAAATAGTTTTACAAGTATGCATTGTAGGGTTCAATGGCAAATAGTCTTACAAGTATGCATTGTAGGGTTCAATGGCAAATAGTCTTACAAGCATACATTGTAGGGTTCAATGGCAAATAGTCTTACAAGTATGCATTGTAGGGTTCAATGGCAAATAGTCTTACAACTATGCATTGTAGGGTTCTTATGGCAAATAGTCTTACAATTATGCATTGTAGGGTTCAATGGCAAATAGTCTTACAACTATGCATTGTAGGGTTCAATGGCGCATCATCAAAATCTTGCCTATGTAGTTCCAAATAAAATTTATGCAATAAATCTGGTAAATTTAAAATGATGCTGAAGAAAACTGAAAGTGTCTTCCGTCATGAAAATAGTTTTACAAGTATGCATTGTAGGGTTCAATGGCAAATAGTCTTACAAGCATGCATTGTAGGGTTCAATGGCAAATAGTCTTACAAGCCAAAAAGTTTATTTTCTGTAATACAACAATTGGTACCATACAAATAAAGAACAGCTAACTAATTTTTTTAAAGAAACCATTTTCCTTCTTTCAGTGACAGTTACATGGGTAATTTATAAACAATGAGGCTTTAATCTGTCTAATTAATATTACTGCAAAGGGCCTGACATCAACCGAATTTTTTAAATCAAAGGATCCACTTAAATCACTAACAAGATAAAACGGGAAGTTATGGTCAAAAAATCTCTGGAATCTCCTGAAACCAAAATAGAGCCATCTAAGGAAAAATCAAGCCTTTATACCTGTAATATCACTATTAATCCTGTAATATCACTGTTTAAATCTTGTAATATCACTGTATTAATCCTGTAATATCACTGTCTAAATCCTATAATATCACTGTATTAATCCTGTAATATCACCGTATTAATCTTGTAATATCACTGTATTAATCCTGTAATATCGCTGTATTAATCTTGCAGTATCACTGTATTAATCCTGTAATACTGCTGTATTAATCCTGTAATATCACTGTGTAAATCCTGTAATATCACTGTATTAATCCTGTAATATCACTGTATTAATCCTGCAATATTACTGTATTAATCCTGTAATATCACCGTATTAATCCTGTAATATCACTGTCTAAATCCTGTAATATCACTGTATTAATCCTGTAATATCACTATTAATCCTGCAATATCACTGTATTAATCCTGCAATATTACCATCTTAATTCTATGGTATCACTGAATTAATCCAGTTATATCACTGTCTTAACCCTGTAATATCACTGTATTAGTCCTGTGATATCTATGTATTAATCCTAGTTAAACTCCAAGCTATATTGGACCAGTTTTCAAAGTTGTTGGCTCCTCAAAAAATCAAAGCATAGGCTGACATTACATTATCACTGGGCCATGCCAAGATGGTTCTACAGAGTTACTGCAAGAAGAAAAAAACTGAGTTAACTCCCTTTTTGTCCTGGTGTTGTCACACCAATACATCTTGTGATAAGATCTGGGATGTTCATGATTTTAAGAGTACACACTCCTCATACTGTTGCTTTATTTTTATATTTACAAACTTTTTGCAAATTATATTAAGATGGATGCTGTATATACCAGCTTAAAGGTCAAACTGCAAATAACAAAGATTCAGATCTGCTCCGAACAAACTGCACAAATCCAGATCTGCTGCTGCATTATGCAATAGCAGATCTGGTTTTGTACAGTTTGCAGTTGGCCTTATCTTATGAGTGAGTACAAACAGTAATGCATTTAATAAAAACAAACAAGCATATATAAGAATTAAACATTTTAAAAACAGCAAATCAATTCTTCATACAAGTTCTACTTTTCTCATTCAAAATCTATGTCAGCAACTGATTACCCCCCCAAAAAACATGAGAAATTGATACGCACATTTGTACACTTTTTTATTCTACATTTATTTGTTCATATGTAAGATTAGTCCAATGATCTAAGATACGAAATCACATTTCATAAAAGAATTCAACAAGGACAGAATGTGCCATTTAAGTGGTTGAATTATCTTGTTATACATCATTTAGAAACTTTATTTTTAACTCATCAATTAGATGAAATTTGAAGATAACAATTCTTTAATTTTTATATGATGTCTGTTATTTTACGAAACCTGATACCTGATCATATGAAATGGATAATGCAGCAAGCTCAGTTAATGACACTGGGATCACTAAGTATACACATGTTCTCTCCCTATGACCTGGTTCAAATGAATAGACCTGACAGCAGCTCTCTCTCAGGTACACACACAATTATCAGCATTGTTCAATAGACCTCTGACAGCATCTCTCTCTATCTCTCTCAAACATACACACACACATCATGTGCCCCTATACACTGGGGCAAGGCCATCCCCACCCCACTTGCCCTGAATTTCACCTCTTAACAGGTTTTGGCCTACATCTGTAAAACGTAATAGGTGACCACCAAATGTTTGCCTCCCCGCTTCCCCGAGAATATTCTGTGGGTGCCCCTGAAAAACATGACGATTTGGTTCAGTTCAGTAGATCTGATAGCAGCTCTCTCTCCACGCACACATGAACACACACACGTATGTGCATGCGCACACACACACACACACACACTGATTGGGAAAAGCTCAATAAACCCAATAGCACTAACATGTCAGTAACTGAAATGTTGGATATCACAAATGCAGTGCCCTCTAAGAGGATATGAAAACATCCTGCATCAGCAAAAAGAAATTAAAGGCCGAGTTCTCCCAAATCAGTGATCTTGATGTGCTCATATTTTTCAACCATAATAAATAAAATGAACTGGAAAATATTATACCTTTGTTAATATTTCCCCCTGAACTTGAACGTCATATACATAACAGGCTGAATGAGCCATGGTACCTATGTATTTTGCATGCCTGGACTCAACCAAATTGTGCTGGCTCAACAACAATTAATTAGCAGCCCAGGTCATGTTTTGCTTTTCTACAAAACTATCAAACCAAACCAAAACAAAATATTCTGGACTTATATATACATCTGATAAGTTTCCACACCCACCAAGAAAGCAATAACAATGTACAACAGTCATGTTTACATAACCTTTTAACAATGACAGTACATGTATACTCCCATGTGTGCAACTCACTAGTTCAACATAAACATTATGACTATCTGCCTTTAATTTGCTCCCCTCTCTCCCATGCAGGCTTTTTGTTAAGATGTGCAAGAATACTGTAGTTATTTACCACATACATCTGCAAAGGAGATCTTCGGACTGATTATGACCTTCATGAGTGACTGTGACCTTCATGAAGCAATGTGGATAACATCACAGTGCTAAGGAAAGTTGTTGTTGTATGTTTTAACGCCATTTTTCAGCACAAGATAGGCTATACATGGCGGCCAGTATTAATGGTGGAGGAAGAACCCAGGAAATCCCCGGAAAGAACCACCGACCCTCGAGAAGCTACTGGCAAGCTTTCTCACATACCCACATTGGCCGAATCCGAGACTCGAACCTACGCAGACAGAGGTGAGATGGCAGTGATCCGTAACGGAGAGCACTTTAGACCACTCGGCCACTCGGGGCCCCGCTAAGGAAAGTAACACAAATCTATTATCAATTTATCTTATTTAGAACTTTTTAGCATTACATCATCACAGAATAGCATTACATCATCAGAGAATTGGAAAACTTTATGGAATTTATCACTTTCTGGAAATCTTTCTTGTACATGTTATTGTGCCTTTCAGGAATGGAAGTGATTTCATATTTGCATAACCATGTAGTCCATGAAAGTGATAACTGAGAAACAATCTGATATAGCTTGACCATAGATTAATTATAAAAAGACCCTAAGACACTTCATTCCATTTTTGTTTCACTGGTAAAATTATGTCTCAGGATATGTGCCAATATAGGAGAAAGCCAACTGAGACAAAGGTCAAAGATTATAGCCACCAGGATCAAGGTGTGTCAAAGAAATAATCTCTCTTATGGAAGCATATTTCCCCCTTCATAGTAATGAATGTTTAGCCATGTGACCAAACGTACTGCAAAAAAAACATCATACAAGCACCTCATGACCTTTTCGATATTAATGACCTTGACCCTGGAACTTGACTATTGTATAATAAATCATGGACCTAGGAAAATTTCATTAAATATCTGTAGAGGTTAAAAAGAGATCTGTTCTGACCTTGATCCTGTGGATATGACTGTCAATACACAAGATGTCAACATTTCCAGATGTACAAAAGACTAAACTTTCATTAAAATATCTTCATTGCTTAAAACTCATAACCATACAATGAAAGTGGTCACTAATTTATTTTCTCCCTTGCCATGACCTTAACCTTGAAGCAAGACACATGACTATTATTTGACACACTGTCTGTTCATGATATATGATTGGTTGAAGTTTATTACAATATTTTCAGTGGTTCAAAATGTATATTCCAGTCAAATATACAAGGCAAAATATAAATCTTTCCTTGCAGTGACCTTCATTTTAAAGCAGGATGCATGAACATGGTATGTGACATACCAGCGATACAAGGTACAAACTGGCTTTCAAAGTTTTAATGAAATAACAACTTCTAGACAAGGATAATGATGACTGAAATACATTTTCTCTTGCAGTGACCTTGACCTTGAGGCAGATAGTCTGGCTGTCATCTGCAAACATTCCATCTAGTAATAATTTGACTGAAGACTGTTGTTGTTGTTGTTGTTGTAGGGTTTAACGCCATTTTTCAGCACACAATATGCTATACACTGTGGCCAGTATTAATAGTGGAAGAAGAACCCAGGAAAACCCCGGAAAGAACCAACAACCCATGAGAAGCTTCTGGCAAGGTTTCTCACACACCCACACTGGCTAAATCCAAGACTCGAACCCACGCAGACAGAGGTGAGATGGCAATGATCCATAACGGAGAGAGCTTTAGACCACTCGGCCACTCGGGGCCCCCATTCCATCTAGATGCAATGTATAAATTTTGCAATTTTCATTAAAATCTCATCGACAATTATGAACTTACAGGCTGGACAAGTAAATATTAACAGATGGAACAACAATATCTTAACATGATACATTCAACTTATGCTGGACATATCAAAACTAAACCTGAGCTTAACTAAATTATTACATTTTTTAAGGTAACAAAATTAAATGATGACAGAGAGATTGCAACGGCATGCCTCACAAATTCCTATGCATATTAACCGCATATTCATATACACAGACACTCATACACCTGTACATACCCCAACCTCCCCAACAGTGGCCCAGGGATCATAATACATATTCCATTAAATAAATAATGTGGCTTCCTTCTATGATTGTATACATAAGATCTGGTAAGAAAATAATTAAACATGTACATTCAAGTTTTATATATTTGTCCTCAAACACCATCACAGGAAGTTTGAGTATTCAAGCCAGAGATGAAAGCCCCTCACAGACAGTTCTAAAAGAAAGCATTTGGAAAGCATAGAACTAATAATCCATGGAAATCACATTCCCTATACAAAAAAGGGTATTCCAGAAGAACAACAAATTATGTCTTACCTGCAACATGACTAAATGTTTGTTTATACCTTTCATGAAAAATTAAAGATTTAATCAAGCAATTAAAGATTTAATCAAACAATTAAAGATTATCTTAATGTAAAATCCTCCATTAATTATTCACACGTAAAATCTTGTTAAAAACCAAACCAAAAACTCGAGAAGCATAATCGGCAATTTTAAAGCAAACATTAAATATTTAGAACACTGCCAATTGAAACCAAACAGCAAATAATGTAGCTTGTAGAGATATCTTTCCAAAAGATAAATCACAAGAGAAGTATCAGAATTTCAATCAATATTGTAAGCTTCCCCCCCCCCCCATACACACATAATTTTCCTTTTGTCTTGTCTCCAACTGAACTCCTGTATTACTACATCATTCCAATATTGATGCATTCCACAGCTTGTTAGCAAGGCCTTTGTGATCACTGACCAATAATCAACAGTCCTATCCTGCCATATATCCCATTCAAGTAAGTGGTCAGCTTGTTTAGAAATCTTGGAACATCACCATGAAGGCAACTTGAAATCCACACATTTTCAGTGAAATTGTGTTCTTGATATTGCACATTAACAGCTCCAGCATGCCCCTGGCAGGAAAATTAGCAGCCGATCTGACTGCAATAAAGATGCTGAACTATTCCATTGGACTGCCAATACACAAGTGTCTAGTGCCTTTGGCAAGTTGACAATTAACAATTACAGTAAGACTTCTGCTGACAATTTATAAATTTACAGTAAGACTTCTGCTGTCTATTTACAATGACATAATGTATTTTGTCTATTCAAAAGTATAGAATGAATTTGTATATTTAGAAGTAAAAAATGATTTATATTTGGAATTACAGAATGATTTCTGTCTATTTCTAGGAAAAAAATAAGTTCTGCCTATTTAGAATTACAGAATGAGTTTTGTCTATTTAGAATTACAGAATGAGTTTTGCCTATTTAAAGGTGAAAAATGAGTTTTGTCTATTTAGAATTACAGAATGAGTTTTGTCTATTTAGAATTACAGAATGAGTTTTGCCTACTTAAAGGCGAAAAATGAGTTTTGTCTAATTAGAATTACAGAATGAATTTTGTCCATTTAGAATTACAGAATGAGTTTTGTCTATTTAGAATTACAGAATGAGTCTTGTCTATTTAGAATTACAGAATGAGTTTTGTTTATTCAGAATTACAGAATGAGTTTTTGTCTATTTAGAATTACAGAATGAGTTTTGTCTATTGAGAATTACAGAATGAGTTCTGCCTATTTAAAGGCGAAAAATGAGTTTTGTCTAATTAGAATTACAGAATGAGTTTTGTCTATTTAGAATTACAGAATGAGTTTTTTGTCTATTTAGAATTACAGAATGAGTTCTGCCTATTTAAAGGCGAAAAATGAGTTTTGTCTAATTAGAATTACAGAACGAGTTTTGTCTATTTAAAATTACAGAATGAGTCTTGTCTATTTAGAATTAAAGAATGAGTTTTGTCTATTTAGAATTACAAAATGAGTTTTGCCTATTTAAAGGCAAAAAATGAGTTTTGTCTATTTAGAATTACAGAATGAGTTTTGTCTGTTTAGAATTACAGAATGAGTCTTGTCTATTTAGAATTAAAGAATGAGTTTGGTCTAATTAGAATTACAGAATGAGTTTTGTCTATTTAGAATTACAGAATGAGTCTTGTCTATTTAGAATTACAGAATGAGTCTTGTCTATTTAGAATTACAGAATGAGTCTTGTCTATTTAGAATTACAGAATGAGTTTTGTCTGTTTTGAATTACAGAATGAGTTTTGTCTATTTAGAATTACAGAATGAGTCTTGTCTATTTAGAATTAAAGAATGATTTCTGTTTATTTAGAATTACAGAATGACTTCTGTCTAGAACCACTGAAAGATTACTGCTGCTAATATAGAATTACAGTAAGATTTCTGCTCTCATGATGATTTTGTAGACAGAACAGATCTGCATTGATTCTGGTCAATTTTCTCAGGCAGAACTTTAGATTTCATGGTTTTAAGCTGCCTTTTGTGTATACAGATACACAATTATTGGATTGTTTGTCCCTCCCTACCCCCTACTCCAAAAGAATGAAATTAAACTGCTAACAGAAATGCTCTAATGTCATTATTACATGCAGTGGTGGCAATTTCTTTTTAATCCTAATTTAGCATTTTTAACAATGATTCTTTATTATCATAATCTGAAAGAGAGATCAAGCAAGTCCACAATTACCTACAACTAATTGTGGTTGTTTATTTTCAGTTGCAAGTATAAATTCAAACGTGAATGCACAACAATCTCCTAGCATTATGCCATAGCTCTGTTTTTTATGTTATCAAGACTGTAGCTGTGATTATTTTTGTGGAACCTGGCCTGTACATGGTCAACAAATTAATATCTGGGACATAATGGTCATTATTTATATATGAAATATTTCAGATTTTGTTCAGTACAGGTGTTTTTTTTTTTATAGGACTGAGAAGTTAGAGTTTAATTTTCTTGCATTACAGCCTACAGGGAGAACGTTGGTGCAAATCCTATCAGGGTAATCAATTCTCTTGAAAGTTTGAAAATGTATAGATACTTCCCGATATTGTCACTAGCAGACAATATTCATTACCTTTTACCTAGACAATGGGTAGCATGGCAGTTTCTCCAATATGCGACCACCAAAACTGACCATTTTGAACAAGGCAAACTGAAGCAGAATCAATTTATAAATTACAAATACAGTTACATACAGAAAGCCTGATTTGCATTCTGTTCATGTATTTTTTGTAACAGTATCTTGAGATTCAATGAATTTATTACAATTTCCAAACACCATAAAAACTTGAGAGTAAATCTCCCAGCACACCATAAATAGGGCTGATGATGATATCCTTTAGGATATATCTATGCACATTGATGGTTACTGAACTGATAGCAGGTGGTTCAAAAAGTGTGGATGTACATCCTCAAGTGTGACTATAGTCATAAACTGTGTAATACCATGTGCACTAGATGAAATAGATATCATTTTCTATCTGAAGGTGCAGGTAGAATATTGCCTGCTAAGGCATATACCAAACTCTCAACTGTCAGAGGAATCTGAAAAGTGGGTCACTGTGACCTCCTCCCGCCTTTAATGAACAGTACTCTCCATGATAAATACACTCATAAAGTTTCATGACTATGCGTTTAGCATTCAAAGAGTCAATGTTATTTTTAATTCTTTCACTTTGATTTATATTTTATTTTTAAAAAAATATATTTTGGAAACTTTGGAAATGCTTGTTGGGTTTTACTTCATCTTGTTAACTTAAGTGCAAACCCCTAGATGTAGCAAAACAAAATTGGTGACATTGATGGACATTAGGATGGATGGACAGATAGACAAAATTATAATACAGTACTTGCCTTAGGGCAGGATAAATAAAATAAACTGAAACTGACCAAGCCAGCTGCAATGGCTAAATCTTTCACTCTAATGATTATATACCATATATACATGCTTATAAGACAAGTCCAACTGCAAACTGCAAAGACCCAGATCTGCCATGGCATAATGTGCCAGCATATCTGGATCTGTGCAGTTTCTGCAGTAATCAAAATAACACACAAGGCAGACCCTGAACTGCAGATGCATTATCCTATGGCAGATCAGGATCTTTCTTGTTAGCAGTTTGACATGACTTATAAGTTTGTACAGTAATGAAAGATATATTTTATAGACTAGTTGTTAGTAATAATCAGTGCTTCAAATCTTCACATGTCCAAAACTTTCCTCCTTGAATTATCTTGTGAATAGCCAACAATCCCTTCTCTCACAAAATATATCCTTGAACAGGAATGCTGTATTTCACCATGAATCAATAAGGTTTTGGTAAATCCTCATTTGATAACATAAAAGCTGCTTTCAATATCACAACTGTCTCCTTTCCTGCTAAAGGAAAAATATGACCCAGTCTTGTGCTGAATTTTATGTCTTTTTTTTGTGAATGATTAAAAATCCAATCACACTGGGTCTGCTGATTCCCCATGCCTGGCCATATGATGCAGACTGAAGTCTGAATAGGTTGGGCAAAGCCTTAATTATCTATGGAAAAACTCAATTTACAGAGGGAGTCAAATTTCCATACAATATATCTGACCAGTGAATGTAACTGCACATATCCACCACAGGGGATGTACCTTAATTACAAGAAGTGACAGTAGCTAGCCTGGCAAAGCATCCTACTCATAATTCAAGTAATGTCTGGCTGACACCACCCCAAGTCAGAACCATGGGGTATCTCTTTGGGAAAGGCACTTTGCTCCCATTTCCCCAGCATAATACAGACAATAATGTGTGGAAAGTGCCATTAAAAGCTGACAAACCAACCATAATTATCCATCCAGAACAAGCACACTGCTAGCTAAAGTGTCATCAACTCAGGGTCTATTCTGTTGTGTTAATCAAATAGCAAAAAAGACTCCATCCTACCTGTGTGACCAAAAATGCCATAAAGTATATATAACTATATAGATATGTACAGTGTATTTTAGCACATACCAAGATGAAAATTAGACTGACTTTAATAGCCTTTTTCGCACTTGTATTTAAACAGATGGACTTTGATCTTTTCAAAATAAATTTTAGTGTCAAACTGGAATGGAAGTACTGCTGAAATTTTGATGGATTTCAAAGTCTCGTTTTACTACTGGTTTTGAACTCTGAAATATCAGTACACCAGTCTACATTTCTGAAATATCGATACATGTCTATATTTCTGAAATATTGATACACCAGTCTATATTTCTGAAATATCAATATACCAGTGTACATTTCTGACATATCGATACACCAGTCTATATTTCTGACAAATCATTCCTGATTCAACATAAGAAGTTCTGCTGAGAAATTTAAAGTTTTTGAAGAGGGAAATTTTGCAGACCTTGGATTAAATACATTGCATGGTCATAAAAGACTTAAATTATTGGTAATACATATTTATTTATTAAACTGCATGAATGCACTGTACTTAAACAGGTTAAACTTTATGAAATGGCTGGTTTAAGAGACATGTACATTGTACCAATAGATGCAAGTATAATGCAGATTCAACAGACAGTTTGCACCAGTACACCCTAGTATAAAGGCAGGACTGATATATACACTGTTACAAACAGATCATTCCATTCTAGCTGTTAGGTTAAGCAAAACAGATCTACGCTGTTCATATCTGGTCATACTAGTACATTAGTGCCTCAATATAAATCCCACAGTATACCTCTGTTCTTCTTATAATACACATAAGGTCACAGGTCCCACTTATCTGGTCAAATCGTTTTACTGTTTGCCACTTATTTATTTTCACTTTTAGCTCTTGGCTCTGGAGAACTAGAATAATTATATGATCTCAAACCATTAAATAAAATTTGTAAATTAATTTAAAAATTCTATATTTGTATTTGAATCCTACTCATGACACCCTTCTTGGAACATCCCTCAGTTTAACACTCCCCACAGTGTTTAGTGCCATTAACTTTTATGTCTTCCATGAAAAACATGATAAAATATGAGGACAACAGTAAGTTATTTATACCACTATTATTACGTACAACATGTCAAAGTGCCAGTTTAACACCATCCAGTCAACCACGATGACCGCTTAATAATTGTGAAGAAAATGTCTCCCATGGTTTCATCACATCACATATCTTATTATCCTCATGAATGGTCAGTGGCAATAGGAAATGAGGACACCAATACAAGAACTGGTTCGGAAACATCACAGAATGATGCTTCAAGTCTATATATACTTTCTCTTTAAACTTGAAACGTGCTATAGAAAACACGTATACTACTTACATACGTACCACTGGTGCTTGTAATACTGAAATTGTTTGATTTCCATTGCTACCTCCTATTTCTGTGTGAACAGTGATTCCTTACTACAACATTGCATAAGGGAGTCGTTAAAGTGTGAAATGTGATAAGCAAGGTTACGTTACAGTGAGGTACATTAGAGATAATGCAGTGTTTCCTTAACACAACACTATAAAGGAGTCAAAAAAGTATGCTATGTGACATGCAAGATTACCTTATGGTGAGGTACATCACACTTAATGCAGTGTTCCCTCACTACAACACTATACAGGAGTCATGAAAGTATACTATGTGATAAGCATAGCGAGGTATGATCATCATCAAAACTACATGTATCTAAAAGATTGGTTTCATGGCCATAAGTAAAAAACAAGAATGTGCGATTCCTACTGCATTGGTTTTAACACATTAACCCCTGGAGGTTTTTGTCATTTTTGCCTGAAATTCGAGTAGGAAACACATTTTGAAAGCTATTTCTGAATACATCCTAATACATCAAATTCTAGTAGATTTTCCAATAAACTAATGCCTAGTTGTGTTAGAAACATCGTTTTCCATTGGCTATTTGGTTCGAGCATGAGCAGAAGGGTAAAAGTTGGAGTTCTTTTTTTCTTTATTTTTGCTTAACGGACCTCTTAGTTTCATATCGAGACCATTCTTTATTCCAAATGCCCATTTTATCATACGTTTTGCAAAGGTTCATCTGTCTGTTTGCAATTCATACTGGTCTGCCTTAGATCTGAGACCAAAAAGTCTAAAATCCTGACACAAAATCGGATTCCGACCACAGGCAAATTTTTGGGTGGGGAAAACAATCGGGTCCAAACATGAGATTTTTCCCTCTGTATAATTTGTAGCGCAACTAGAACTTCCAGATTATTTGGTATCATTGGAGAGTTACATCTGTCTACCTTTCTATAATACCACCCACTTTAGTGTATCATGCATGACCTTGATGCTACAGAGCTCGGCAGTAGGCTACTACCTGCCACATAAACTCATCGCCAGGGGTTAATGTGTTAAAATGTTAAAATTATGGTAAATAAGTAGTTTTTTTTAATACAATTACATATATAAATATTATAATGATTGGTATATACAAGGTGCTAAGCACTTCAAATACTGGTCAAAACCTGTTCAGTTAGATGCACAAATCAATTTTGTGATTATTTTTTTTAAATCAGAGGTGGGTGGTGGATGCTTGGGTCGGCAACGACAGTCAGCTGACTGGAAATACATTTTTTTTGGACTAAGTCATTTAATCTCTGTTGTCTTGCATAATGAGAGATAACTCAAGTTTCATAATATCCTCCATGGTGAGTCTAAAAATTCAATGTAAATGAAAGTACACGATAATGTTAATCAAAAGCACAAAGGGAAGTCGTAACCTCTGTAAAGCAGTTTGATTACGAGTATTTTGATGCTACTAATACTAGAAAACTTCTATTATTAATTATTTAAAATTAGGGACCCTTGATATCTGGCACAACTGTATTATTATTTGCCTTTCCAAGTCGATAAGAATTTCATCACGTAAACACTCCAGCGTCTGAAAGACACACATTAGGGAAGGATGCTTCTTCTGCCGTAACCATCACATTTACACACATTATGACTGACAATATTATTTGCCTTTCCAAGTCTATTAGAATTTCATCATGTAAACACTCCACCGTCTGAAAGACACACATTAGGGAAGGATGCTTCTTCTGCCGTAACGATCCCATTTACTAATATTATGACTGATAACATTCAGTTCAATGTCAAATTTTAGTTTATATGGAAGCTGAATCTGAACAAATAGCTAAGTTTATTGTGAAGCAAATAATTTAAGGGCATGTTCTCATTACTGGAATAGTAATAGTTGTCATTGTTGTTTTCGGTTTAATGCATTTTTCGGCACACAATGGGCTACACTTGGTGGCCAGGATAAATGGTGGAAAAAGAACCTGGGGAAAACCCTGATTAAGTATGACTGACCCATGGGAAACTAATGGCAAGCTTTCTCACATAACCACACTGTCCAAGCCCGTAACTTGAACCAATGCTCACAGGGCTAAGATGGCAGTGATTGGTAAAGATTGTTTTAATTCACATGGCCACCTGGGGCCCAGAAAAAGCAGTCACAATAAAAGGTCACTTTATCTATGGCCCTGAAATCTTATTTTAAAAAATGCAAAGTTTCTGAAGTCAAACCCGTTTTCAAATAACACTCCTTCACCTAATAAATAAGATCTTTAAATAACAGGTGATCTCAAAATTAGACATTGTAAATTACATAACATGAACATGAAACCATCTTTTCAGCAATAACACAATCAAATTTGATGCAGTGGATATCTGATTGGCACCCTTTTCATTTAGGACCAAGAAGACATGACAGGAATGAAGTTATAGTGATTTTCGTGATAGCCACTGTTGGGGCTACGCATGGTGTCTGTGCAGTGCCATTTTCATTTAAACGAAGTTAGACATCATAAGAATACATTCAGTAAAAACTCCACACTGATATAACTGCCCATTCAATTCACGAAGAGTTGCAATAACAAAATTTTCAAGATCAGCATTGTGATGGCCATGTTGGATTTGCAAGCAGAACACATTATATTTTGGAACAACTACACACAAAAAGTCAACCAGTGAAAATCCTTTGGCTATGTTATTTTTTCCTTCAGGAGAAGAAGCAATATTAAGATTGTCAAGATGGCCACTATGGTGGCCATATTGGATGTCTAAACAGCACTATTTTCATTTAAGACCAATGGATAAATGTGTGTGTAATGACAATCCTCCAAACAGTTTAGGAGTAGCCATAACAACTTATGCTAAATGCAGACAAATGACATATCATCTCATAAGCTTTCCTTTATAAGTCATGTTATATTGTATTATACAGCTCACACTTTTGATACAACATGTTTACTCACTTCCTTTTCTAAGTTTTAACTTTACTATTCATTTTAAGTAAAATATACACATGGTTCATACAGTTTTAGAGAGCTGTTTTTCATGGAGTTCTGAAAAGACTTCAGAATATTTTCATGATCAATTGTTTTATTCCACCAAAGTTTTTACTATTTCATTATTTATTTATTCAATAATTTTTGGAAATATAACAATAGCAAAAATTCTGAATTTCAAATGAGACATTCAGCTCTGAACTTGTGTATTCCCTTAAATAAATTAAAATAGCTTGGGTATAAACTAAATTACTTTTTAAAACAAATTCAAGGACTTTTCAAAGCATAAAACCAACCATTTCAAAACTCAAGGACTTTTCAAGGCAACCTAAAAAATTCAAGGATTTTTTAAAGTTGTACGGGTAATGTATACAGTAATGTATAAGGAAAGGTTTAGAAATGCCATATCTCATTCTGTACGGAATTATGGGCTTGCACAAGCACCAACTTTCACAAAGATAGGGTGGATGGTGCCATCACAGACATCAGCATCACACATTTTTCACATGAAAAGGTGAGACAACATCATCATGGAATGTATATCATTTTCAGCAGTTAGTATGCTGGCCAGGAAATTACTGACATTCCATGAGTAACCCCAATACGATGGCATACGTTGAAACCAGGGATCAAACATAAGACCATTCAGTGCAAGGTTACGTCACTGTTTAGCTCAACATTTATAAATAAATTGTTAACTTTGAAAATGGCTCCAAATATTGGGTCATTCACAATGCTAATGTGGTTGAGTGGCAGATTGGTTCATATGGCAGAATACTGCAACAATCTAATCAAATCTGCATTGGAAATGGAGCTTTAAAATTCCTTGTGCATTTGTGTGTAAAACTGACTACCGTAAGTATCCAATATTATGTGGATCAACATCAGCCTGCTTTGTCTCAGGCATACCACAACCACAATAATTTGCTACTTTCATGATCTCCAGATTAAATCCATTTCAATTCTGGGACAATGAAATGAAAGTCGTACATGCCCCTGGCAGGAAACAGATGAGCCCATTCTGTTTTATTATGGTATTTGAGATCTCTGATTTCTGGGGTATACAGTAATATGTATTTTGCATCAGTTAGGAGACTGATTGATTTGGTAAATAGACACTTAGACTGATAAGTGAAATGTGATGCTGAATTAAACCAACTGAATTCCATAACACAAACTAATGGAAACCATCACCTAAGGTAAGAATTCACTGAGACTTTTGATTTCAGCAAAAAAGAACTCATAAAATGCCTAAACAAAGGTTTAGAATCACTGTTTCTAATAGCAAATGCTCATGCAAGTTAACTGTTGCAGGTTAATTAAAGAAAACATTGATATTGATGATGACAGACATGTACCAAATATATTCACATCAATTACATCAGTAAAAGAACTGAATCCCTTTAGTACTATGGTATTTGGCAGCTAATGTGTTTCCATGGAAGAATAAAATGGCACAAAAAGGTATCATATGTTAGCAGTGTATCAAGAGTTTACAAGTGCATGCTGATTTACACCTGTTAATTTCTGGTCTGTCTGATGCACTTTCAACCTGACTGAGATGAGGGTTGAATTCTACCTTCCCTGGCAAAGCAGATACAATATGAAACAAGACAAATTAATGACAGTTGCATCCCAAACAGTAACACAAACTACAACTTGCTTTTGGCATGTTTTATACAGAAGAATTTATTTTATTTCCCAGGCAGGGACACAAATCCTCCTAATGATCATGTAGAGTAATGGAAATCCAACTCACTGATGACAAGGCTCAATAAAATTTAGGCTGGCAACTAAAATGTCCCACACAGCAGCAGAACAAGTGTTCTGCGCCACTTTTATTCATCCTGCACTATCCACAATACTGAAGTTGCTTAAAATGTCATTGTCTAACACTAATATTTGCAATCAGATAAACGTAATTGTCAATCACATACTTCAAGGTCTCATCAACCAAAAGCTGCATGTCAAATAAATCCAATAATACTTTGTATAATCATGCTGCAGAAACTAAAGTCCGCAGGAAAAGCAATCTGGGATCATTAGTCTTCAAGGTGTTAATGTGGAATGGTGAAAATTAAATTCAGTTTCAAGTCTCATCTGAAATTTGATTGAAATCTAAATTAAATTCATTTCAAAGTATAATCAACACAAATCCATATGCCAAATTTGGTTGAAATCTAAGAAGTCTGAGTAAAGTTATGCTGCAGAAACCAAAGTTTGAAGGATGGAAAATTGGGTGTTATACCTCGTGTGTGTTTGTGTGTGCATGTGTATGTGCATGCATGCATGTGTGTGTGTGTGTGTGTGTGTGTGTGCTGAGTTTAATATCACACCAACACAACCATGGCTCTAAAGAGCAGAATAAAAGCAAAGTTTGGGAAATAAAAATGACAATAATAATTTGATACAACTTTAGACACAAAATGTATAACAAAATCTCATTATAAAATCTGCTGAAGTTATCTGGTGTTAAAGTTAAGCCTTAAAAATAAAAGGATAGACAATCAGGGGCCATAACTATTTTAAATGACAACATAAAAGCTGAACACACACACACACACACACACACACACAGAGAAAAAGAAGCAAACAATAAGAACTTAAATCAAAATTTCTAAAGGCTTCCCAGGTTGTTGCCATTCAATATACATACACATAATCATGCTTTACTATATTAAGTGCCTGAAAACTTTGCTAGCTCCATCAACCAATACATTTTTGTACAATTACATGTCACCAATATCACAGACAGACAAAAAATATGGCTTGCATGGGCCTGAGTTCACTCATATTGCTGACAGCCACATCATGTCATGGGCCTGAGCTCACGAATATTGCTGACATTCACATCATGCCATGGGCCTGAGTTCACTAATATTGCTGACATTCACATCATGCCATGGGCCTGAGTTCTCTATTATTGCTGACATTCACATCATGCCATGGGTCTGAGTTCACTATTATTGCTGACATTCACATCATGCCATGGGCCTGAGTTCTCTATTATTGCTGACATTCACATCATGCCATGGGCCTGAGTTCACTATTATTGCTGACATTCACATCATGCCATGGGCCTGAGTTCTCTATTATTGCTGACATTCACATCATGCCATGGGTCTGAGTTCACTATTATTGCTGACATTCACATCATGCCAGAGCAGCTGAACCGAAAAACCAGTCTTAATCATCCCAAGAAAAAGCATTTTGTTTTAAGACAGGCAGTGCTGTATCTTAAGCAAGTCCAGAACATATCTTCACACACCAAACTACCCATCTCTTTCTAAATTCCTATATCTATGACAATATCATGGGACAGCATAAAGATGGCTTCCCAAATGAGTGCTCTTTTAAGACAGATTTTAGTATAAAAGTGGGAAAATTTAAAAACAGGCCATTACAAAAACATATGGGGCTCTTACTTGTCAATTCTCATATGGTTTTTTACAAAGTCTTTGATGCTTTTTATTGACAGAATGGCAGTGATTATTTGTTGGCAGATGCATAATGTTTTGTAAAATCTTTCTTTGGTCTTTATCGCGTGACGCTTTCTATCAAACGTGACCAAATTATCATAACAGTTTTTTTTTTGCAAGAAGTTATTTCATTGTTTTTCAGTTTTTAGATGTTTTGCTTTTTCACGGTCCACCAGCATCTTTGGTACAAATTTATGTGCCTTTAGGTCAGGACACTTTCCGTAGAATGTGGCTGAGTTCGTTTTGACACGTTATTCCAATGTTGTTTTTTTTTGTTGTTAAAATTCAACAGCGGTCATATCAGCTGATGATTATTATCATGTGTAACTTATGTGGCCATGGATGCTTTCTGTAAAATTTTGTCAAACTTCAGTCAGCAGTTCTGAGAAGTTTGTCAAAGGGCATTCCTACTATTAATAATAGCAGTCAAATCTGGTGAAGAATATCATCATTTGAGAAATCATTTCTGTCTGTGTGATTTGTATGAAATTTGTTCAAATTCTGTTAAGCAGATTTGAGAAGTCAAATAAAAAACTATTTTATTTTTAAATTAGTCTTGATGGCAGATCTTCATTGGTATTAAATTGAAAAACCTGTTACCAGCATCTTTTTGCTAAGACTGGTCAAAAATGATTCTGTTTTAACTTTAAACAGTAACTCTGGACTGGACAATACATGATGAATTACTTACAGAGGAACATACCATAAATTCAACTGGCCATATAGCCCAAGTTGCCTAAGGAAAAAATGTTTACTCATAAATACAAATCTCCTTGCAAAGAAGAATGGATTTTGGAATAGTTTGACAACATAATGACTGGTATGGATGGGAGATTGATGTCAAGGTGTCTTGCATATTGATTATGCACCCCACCCCCAACAAATGATTCAGCTAGTCTGTACAGGATACAAACCCATTACCCACTGGTGTATAAACTCAACAAATGTTTTTATAAGTGTAGGACTGAAACACATTTTGAATGAAATAATAAGGTTAATGATGCAGATCATGAAGACAAAAATGACTGAAATATAAATATTGCTCAGGTGTTGCAAGAGGCTAAGGTGGGACCTGAAACTGCTCACCCTTTCATATCTAACTAAAAGCTAAATGCAAAGGCAGTTGGCTTGAAATCTGGGTTAGAATGAAGCTTTCTGACATTCTGCTTTTTAATTATGACAGCCATACTGGATGGAAGTTCAGCATCATTCCTTTGTAAACATGAAATACCTTATGCCCATATGTTTTGTCGAATTTCATCAACTTCTGTTGACTAGTTTTTGAGAAGATGCAATTTAATGTTACATTTTTTTAAATTATGAAACTTATTCCATGCTTATTGCATATTACTTTCTTGTTTCATGTTATTTTTCAAGAGTATTATTTATTGAATTCATGTCCTGACTTAATTTTTGATTTTTTTCTTTCTTATGTTATTTATTCAGTGTATTATTGATTGAATTCATGTTATAAACTAATTTGGGATGTTTGTACGTTATTTATCCAATGCATTATTTACTGAATTCATGTTATGACTTAATTTGGGATGGGTTTTTTCTTATGTTATTACTGATTTAATTCATGATCTGAACTAATTTAGGATGGTTTTTTATATTATTTATCCAGTACATTATTTATTGAATTCATGTTAATTTGGGACGTTTTTATGTTATCTATCCAGTGCATTATTTACAGAATTTGGGATTCAAGTTTGCAGTTCTCCAAAGGCTTCCGATGTGAGGATGATTTTTGGTAAAATTGGTCTCTCTCTGTTTAGCAGGTTCTCAAAAGAAAGCCATTTTGAAAAAAGCTTGTTCTATTTTTAGTAATGATGCCATATTTTTGGGGTAGATTAGCATAATAACTGTACAAACTATAAAGGCCTTTATGCTGCAATGTCTGCTGTTAAAAAAATAAAATTCTGCTCTAGCATTTTCTAGTATAGAAATTGTTTAGAGGTTTTTCTTGTTGTGCATGAAAAACAACATTAGTTTATCTGTGCAATAATCAGGATTATTAAATGGTTTCACAGCTTTTTGGTCATGTATAACTATGCCTGCTTTTGCTTAGGTTTTATGTTCCAACCTGAATTTGTACGTATCCCTTACTGGCTTGAACAAATGTATGTAATGTCTGAACATTTTATACACTACTGAAAAATATGGTGTCCATGAAACTTAAGTATCCAGATAAAAGCTGTCTTACTGAATAGAATATATACCTAATTTTCTCTTTCTACATTATGGTCTCTTCATTTCTTTTCTTTCCAGGTGCAAATCTGTCAGAATACATGACAAGAAAAACAGACAGGTCTTTCTAGATCCTTACCAATTAGTGCACCCACCCCCCAACACACACTCCAACAACAACCTGCCTGATCAATGCCAACATTGAATCTTTTACACCTCTTCCTCATTATTTCCTCTACAAGCTGTCATATCACTGGTATTTCTTGTTTTCCACTACAATGGCAATTATCTTAGATAAGATCTGACTCAAGAGCTGAACCCCTATCATTCCAACATTACAGTATATTGCCGGTTGTTTCATAATTCAGCAGTTTATCGATTTTATTACTCTTTTTGTACAGCTTCATGTTTTTCTATTTTACTTCTCAGCATAGACTGAATGGTACGTGTGAAAGATTCAAGTGACTTATTAACATTGCTATTTATCATTTATGTTTGCTTGAAGGTTTTCTGCTGCTGCTGCTGCCTAATATTTTCATTCTCATTGCCATCATAATGGACTCTATTATTTAGTCCTGATATGTCGCGCTTCATCAGACCCTAGCGTAGCACTGTTCCCAGTTCATAAATACATATTGTTTCAGCTATTTTGCAGTACTCACAATAGTAATTATACACTCCTCCCTCAACAACCCATACACAACAAAGTCCAAAAACATAGACTACACTATAAGTGTGGGTGCAAGTTACCAAGGGATCTCAAAAAAATTAAGAAGGGGATACCATCCCTAATGGGATGCAGAGAAAACCGAGTGTGGATGAGGGTGGGGATGGGGGTGGTCTTGAATGGCTGATTATTCAAAGAAGCTTCAAAAAGCATCCAATGTATCTGAAAATGCTGAGTATTCTATCAATGCTTTTGCTGTTGTTGATTCATATCAAACCAGATTCTTTTTTTGACATTTATTTCATGAAACAACCATTAATGTCAAAACACAATTGTTTAAAACTGTTCTGTTAGTAGAATACTGATGTTGTGAATTCAGTGCAAGTAGTAGTGAAACTCCTATCCTTGAGGAAATCTCTGAGTGCAAGTTTCAAGAATTAAAGTTCACTACATGTACATGCTATGGAATTCGCTTCTCCATAAATAAACCATATCAGTGCAACAAAGCTTTCAATTCATTAAGGTACAAATTTCAGATGGTTCCCTTGCTATCTTTGATCACATTTGTGAATTAGTAGGCTAATTTAAGATATTTTAATTATCTTACATAATAAATTTGTAACAGTGTTTGATTGATAAAATGGAAGAGATGGCATGACACATGGCTGTGACCTCTAGCTCTCAGGCATGATTTGCACATCTTTTAGCTTTTCTTTCATTATACTCCATTTATTTGATTTGATTCAAAATATATAATTAATTTATTAATAAAACACAGGTCTGCTATTCAGTTTAAAAAGATTAAAAAATACTTCCACAAGTTTGAGATCAAAATATGGTGGTACTAACAGCTTCCTCGCTTGGTGCTCAGCATTAAGATGTTAGTGTTGGGACTGGTCAGCCTGGTGTCAGGATAATGTGACTGGGTTTGACATCATGCTACATGTCTGAGGCATGAAGCCTCGGTGCTAGACATCACTATAAATGCCACACTGCTGACGTCATAGCATTATGACTGATTTTTTTATTTAAAGCTACGTTAAAAATCCAAATCACAAACACACACACTCATAATACGGTTAGTATACTTAATCATGTTCTCAAACAAATTCTTGAAGCCATAGCTGTGACAGTAGCTTGACAATTGTCAGGTGTTAATATAAGCCATAGCTGTGACAGTAGCTTGACAATTGTCAGGTGTTAATATAAGAGGGCATAATGAGTTTATTATGATTACACTGAAACTCAACTAAAATATCTAAAACACAAATTTCACTTGACAATTTTTTAAAATTTGTATATATTTAATGAAGTGTTGCCACCAGAAGGTAAGTTATATTTTCAATAATCAAACTTCTGTCAAATATTTTTCTTTACAGTGTACTGAAAATGTTGTTTGGAAAGACGATTAAACAAAATATATGACTTCTTATTAAAAGTTGCAAATTTTTCATTACAAAATGAATGATATATCAAGGTTTTATTTACCAATTTTGATCATCATTTTCCTCATGTTTAATAAACAGAGCACAGACTTTATTGTATTTTCTAGTGAAAAAAAATGGGATCCATGCCTGACCCCAAATTATAAGTGGGTTTGCATGTTATTTTGGCATGCTTTATCAAGGGAGTGATGTATATTTAAAAATGAGAACCAGTTTAGAATTGGGTGAACATAAAACAGTGTATATTGATTGACTGGTTGATAATGACAAATAAAGATTTCGTAAAAGTAATCTCTCAAGAGACCGCTCTGGTGGCCTGGTGGTTAGAGCATCTGTCTCAGATGCAGGAGGTTGTGAGTTCGATCCCTGGCAGCGTCATACCAAAGACTTACAAAAATGGTACAAACAGCTGCCTTGCTTGGCACTCAGCATTAAGAGGTTAGTGTAAGGACTGGTCAGCCTGGTGTCAGGATAATGTGACTGGGTGAGACATCATGCTACATGTCTGTGGTGTGGCATGATGCTCCAGAGCTAGACAGCACTATAAACTGTCACACTGCTGACATCATAGCAATGACTGAAAAATTGTTAAAGCTACATTAAAAATCCAAATAACACAAACACACACACACACATACACACAAATACACACACAAATATACACACACAAATACACACACACACACACACACACACACAAGCTCTCAAGAGCTTATCCAATCTGAGATTGAGAAAAATAAAGACTATGTTCTATTGATAGAATTAGTCTTTTCAGATTTGATTTAGAAATACTTAATACTGAAAGTAGCAACTAATTCCTTAAGTGCAGAATTGAAAACATTTCAAACACATGCAGATGAAAATAACGTAATGGCTCATGATTTTCTCCACACAATATCTTGCATCAAGCATGGATCAATACCGAGGGATACAGCTTGATTATGAGTACTCAGAAATGAAATGTTCTTGAATTAGTAACAGAATGGTAATTCCATAGGCATACTATGAAAGTTGAATAAGCAACAGAATGGCAATTCCATGGGCTACTATGAGAGTTGAATTAGTAACAGAATGGCAATTCCATAGGCATACTATGAAAGTTGAATAAGTAACAGAATGGCAATTCCATAGGCTACTATGAGAGTCGAATTAGTAACAGAATGTCAATTCCATAGGCATACTATGAGATTTGAATTAGTAACAGAATGGCAATTCCATAGGTGTATTATGAAAGTTGAATTAGTAACAGAATGGCAAATCTATAGGCATACTATGAAAGTTGAATTAGTTGTTGTTGTTGTTGTAGGGTTTAATGCCATTTTCAGCACAAGATAGGCTATACATGGCGGCCAGTATAATTGGTGGAGGAAGAACCCGAGAAAACCCCGGAAACAACCATCGACCCACGAGAAGCTACTGGCAGGCTTTCTCACGTACCCACGTTAGCCGAGCCTGAGACTCGAACTCATGCAGACAGAGGTGAGATGGCAGTGATCCGTAACGGTGAGCGCTTTAGACCACTTGGCCACTCGGGGCCCCAAAGTTGAATTAGTAACAGAATGGCAATTCCATAGGCATACTATGACAGTTGAATTAGTAACAGAATGGCAATTCCATAGGTGTATTATGAAAGTTGAATTAGTAACAGAATGGCAATTCCATAGGCATACTATGAAAGTTGAATTAGTAACAGAATGGCAATTCCATAGGCATACTATGAAAGTTGAATTAGTAACAGAATGTACAATTCCACAGGCATACTATGAGAGTTGAATTAGTAACAGAATGGCAATTCCATAGGCATACTATGAGAGTTGGATTAGTAACAGAATGGCAATTCCATAGGCTACTATGAGAGTTGAATTAATAACAGAATGGCAATTCCATAGGCATACTATGAGAGTTGAATGAGTAACAGAATGGCAATTCCATAGGCATACTATGAGAGTTGAATTAGTAACAGAATGGCCATTCCATAGGCATACTATGAGAGTTGAATTAGTAACAGAATGGCAATTCCATAGGCATACTATGAGAGTTGAATTAGTAACAGAATGGCAATTCCATAGGCATACTATGAGAGTTGAGTTAGTAACAGAATGTATAATTCCATAGGCATACTATGAGAGTTGAATTAGTAACAGAATGTATAATTCCATAGGCATACTATGAAAGTTGAATTAGTAACAGAATGTACAATTCCATAGGCATACTATGAAAGTTGAATTAGTAACAGAATGGCAATTCCATAGGTATACTATCAGAGCTGAATTAGTAACAGAATGGCAATTCCATAGGTATCATATGAGATTTGAATTAGTAACAGAATAGCAATTCCATAGGTGTACTATGAGAGTTGAATTAGTAACAGAATGGCAATTCCATAGGTATACTTTGAGAGTTGAATTAGTAACAGAATGGCAATTCCATAGGTGTACTCATTGAGAGCTGACTTAGTAATAGGATGGTACATATTTCCATAACCTCGGTATATGTGTACATTAAAAGCACTGCCAAAGACAGTGTGGCCTAACACCTGCAAGGTACTGTTTTGTTTTCATTGTTGCATGTTACAAGCTAATTATTACCTACATAATATGACCAATACAAGGTGCCTGGTAAAAATGTATGGTATCTAGAGTTTGTGTGTGTGTGTGTTTTGGATTTTTAATGCAGCTTTAAAAACAATTCTGTCATATCGCTATGATGTCTGTAGTGTGACAGTTTATAGTGATGTCTAGCACTGAGGCATCATGCTGCAGACATGTAGCATGATGTCCCACCCAGTCACATTATCCAGACACTAGGCTGACCAGTCCTGACACTAACCTCTTAATGCAATGCCAAGTGAGGCAGCTGCTAGTACCATTTTTATAAGTCTTTGGTACGACTCGGCTGGGGTTCAAACCCACAACCTCTTGCATATGAGGCATATGCTATAATGACTAGGCCACCGGAGCAGTCGTGATATCCAGAGATCATGGTGAAACATAGGCAACTTGCTGTACTACGTTTAGGAAAATTCAAAATGTAGCTGCCTGCACTGAAAATTCTGATATACTTACTGCCCGTATATATCCCAGAAACAGATTGCAATTTTACTGATGCATAATAACATCTGTTCTGTCTCTATATCACCTTTGATAACTGACTACAAAACACCCAAGATGTATTAACTTCAGGATGAAAGGATACTTTGATAAGCAGTATTGAAATGCCATGCCTGGTTCATAGAAATGCCATACATGGTTCACAGAAATGCCATGCATGGTTCATAGAGATGCCATGCATGGTTCAGAGAAATGTCATGCATGGTTGAGAGAAAATGTTGATTTCTTCTTGACTTGATGTTTAAGATCAAATTCCAAAATTACACATGACAGGTGATATCATTATGACATGCAATGGACAAAAATAAAAAATCAAGTTCAGTTTTTATCAGTAGCTAGAAATACAATTAAATGGCGCCCTGCATAAACATACCTGTAGGAAATCCCAAAATAACTAAAGCTGGAAATTTCATGTCATATTTTGAGCACAGGAAGATATTTTCCTCACCAAGCTAAATGTCAAATCAAAATCTGACAGTTTCTGGAGAGATGATATTTCCTAATACAGAAGCCAGTTTAGAGGACATTTATAAAATATTGCCATTTTATGTATGCATGTGCATAAATCTGCAAGTAAGTACTACTTACATGGTCTGAATAAATGAAAGACATCAATTTTCTCATAATGAAACCCTACTGGATTTTCATACATTTTTGTATCCATTGGTTGTAGATACACAATATTGATATGAATTCCAACTGGAAAGAATGCACTTAATGTGCACCAATTAATCACAGCTCATACTGTGCCCTATATACTTGCTTGTAAGTTGGGTTCAACTGCAAACAACACACATAATTATCTGCCATCACCTAATTTGCTGGCAGATTGTGGTCTATGTTTTTTGGTCTAGTGATTGGTCCTAAAAAAACTACATATACCAAGATGTGGTGGTACATTTTATGATGACACATCTGGGTCTGTGCAGTTTCAGTAGGATCTGACTTCTATGTCAGTACATATGGTAAGTGATCCAGACAAGAAAATCCATGCCATCTTCATGATAGTCCAACATTCCAAACTTTCTTCGTCTAAATGTCAAAAAAATCTAAAAGGATCCAAACCATGTCAGCTGATAAATAAAATTTTCTCTGTGTGCATTCAAGTACTTTGGAGACTGGAATTACTAAACCCACCTAACTTAAAGACTGATCTGCATTAGAACATACTTGTGTTAGGTGTTCTTACAGCACTTGTATGATGATGAAAGAACTACTTTAATGGTTCATAACACTTCCAAAAATACTGGAAGTGTAAGCCATACTTAACCATTAGAATAAACAAAATGGAATTTGACATTAGTGAAATACTCCAGAATAGGACTGCACTTAGGAGCATGACTTCAAATGATCCCCGAAGTCATACACTCAGACCTAGGACTTAAAATGACCCCCAAGTCATACACAGAGACCTAGGACTTAAAATGACCTACAAGTCATACACTCAGGCATAGGCCTTCAAATGATCCCCCAAGTCATACACTCAGACCTAGAACTTCAAATGACCTACAAGTCATACACACAGGCCAAGGACTTCAATTGATCCCCCAAGTCATACACTCAGGCCTTGGACTTCAAATGATCCCTCAAGTCATACACCCGGACCTAGGACTTCAAATGATCCCCCATGTCATACACCCAGGTATAGGACTTCAAATGATCCCCCAAGTCAAACACACAGGCCTACAACTTCAAATGACCCTCCCCCAAGTCATACACTTAGGACTAGGACTTAAAATACCCACACCCCCATCATACACCCAGACCTAAGACTTCAAATGACTCAGGCAGTGGACTTCACATGACTCCTAATTCACATACTTAGGCCTAGGACTTCAACTGACCCCTAAGTCATACATTTATTTTAAACAAGCCAACTTAAGTTTGCTGCAACACTTTGAAGTCCTGGATCTATTTATAATATATCTGAAGTGGTAAATATTACCAGCAGTTCATAATATCAGTGACTTAAGTGGTTAGACTATCCACCTCAGATGCGGGAGTTGCAGTTTGAACCCCCGATGAGTCATAACAAATACTTAAAAAATGGTACTAGCAGATGCCTTGCTTGGCACTCAGCATTAGGCAGTTAGTTTAAGGAATGTTTGGCCAGGTATCAGGATAATGAGACTCAGGTGGGACATGATGCTATATGTCTGCAGCATGATGCCCCAGTGCTAGACATCACTTTAAACTGCGAATCTGCAGACATCAAAGCAATATGACTGAAATTTTTTTAAAGCTACATAAAAAATCTGAATCACACACATACCCACACACTCACACACACATAAGTTAAACAAATGGCAATAAATATTTTTAAACTGCTTGAACTTGGAGTCTAACTCCTTGTCCTGGTATATTTAAAATCTGTATGCATATAAAATGTTATCTCAGGTGTGTGCTGGCCAGCCATTTTGTAGAGCTTATATTGGTTATGCGGGATTTAATGCACTTTTACTGCAAAGGATAGTGGACACATATGAGATGTGTGAGTGATCTGTAAAGGCAAGTGCCTTAGACCATTATGCCACCTGGGACCTGTATATTTGATTAAATAGTCACCTAGTCTCAAGGGTATCATCAGCATATTTCACAAACCAAATGTATAAGATGTTAGTCATGAGGTATTCAAAGACCAGTGCTCATAATGTCTAAAAATGTACATGACCCATTACTCTTATTTAAAACATTATGTTAGAAAAAATGCAGCTAATTAGGTCCCATCCTGCAAAGTTTTTTTATCCAAAATAAATTATCTGAATTCTTGCTAATGCAACTTACCAGTAACAGAATTCTCATATTGCAAAATTTACACTTTTTCCTTACTGAAACAGACAAACCACAACTCAGGTTATAGAAAACAAGAGTACCAAAAGGACATGACCTTTCCCCCTGAAAAGACCTTGACCTCTGTACTAGGGATCCGATAAGGTTTGAACTGGTATTAAGTCTTAGCAAATATCTGTATAAAAGGATGTCAACCAGGATATGCAAACAGGCCAGTGACTTATCCTCTTGTATATGACCTTGACATTGAGGCAGGGTTGAGGTGGGTGGTGTATGACTGAATATTATACAAAACACTCAAGACAGTAAGTAAAAAAGACTAAATGTTTCCTTTAAATATCGTCACTTGTTCAAGAGCTATGAATAGGTCAATAATTTTAACTTGGAAGCATGGGGCATGGGGCATGGATACAATATACAATGTCTAGTCATGATATATATATATATATACATTTAGACAAAGTGTCACAAATATCTTTTCAACCTTATGTTATGGACCAGAAAATGTTTGTTGGTTGCTTTCTTTTTAATGGCACTTTTAACACAGTTTTGACAAAATCAGGATGAGGAAATGAAAGCTAAGTAACATCCCAATGACTTGCTGATGCAGCCTTCTTGGGTGTGTCAAATGAACCAACCCTTGGATTACGAGTCTTGACCCTCTATGGACTGAGCTACCATGATTCCAGCAAATTTTAAGACAAATTAGATGGACAGACAACAGCATGATGGATGACATTATATGCCCAACCTAAAACATTAGGGTATAAAAAGTATGGTCATTGGAAAATAGATGGGCATCTCTAGGTCGTAGTCTTCTACACTTTTTCTTTTCATTTAAGAGGTCAATATTGAGGCAGAGTAGATTGTATTACATGTGGAAAGGAGAAGTACTATATAGGTACACATGGTTTCCAACACCTGGATCAGCATTGGAATAGTGTTAATCTAGTTTAAGGACCCTTGACCAGTGACCAGGGAAACTTGTGAAGCATGTGTTAACTTGATAGTCTAAAAGAAACATTTGTAGAAATTGTTAGGGACAATTAAAAGATACTGGGAACAATCAACAGCTGAAACCCTTCACTAATTAGATTCTGACCTTGGGTGGTGGGATGTAATTTGGTTTTCACCCCTTCTGAGATCTTCAGAATTCCCCAAGGTAAAATCAACAAAACCCAGTTCATGCTTTCAGTATTTGAGCATGGGGTCAAATTAAATTTCTAGCCCATTACAATATACATTAAATTAACTTTCTGTACGTGCCTAGACCTTGCTCTTGTATATCTTTAATGTTAGTTTTGCCTAGCTACCACTTCAAATAAACCAAGAGATAATCTGATAGCCACCTGGGTAAATCAACACCACCCTGTGTGCTCAAAAAGGGTATATTTTAAATATATCTCTGATTGGCCATCCACAGGTTCTTTGAGGGAGATGGTTCTGTGCCCCATATTGTTTGGTATCTGAGCTTGCAGACTGGGATATCAGTAACAAAACTAATCTTTCTCCACTTCATTTGGTTTCAACAACCATTACAAAGTAACCTTTTATTTTTCTGACCCTAAACTTTATCTGTAAAACACAAATGTAATGTCTAAGACTTACAAGGTGAACACAAAGAAAATACAAACCAAGTTTCAAATAGTAAAGCATTGTAAAAATTATTAAATTCAAATTTGAAAAGAAAATTAAATTTAGCCAGCAATGCCAAAAACAGATTTTTATTCAATTAAAATTTTTCTTACAAAGCCCATATTAGTTAAGATATTCTAGAAATATTTTTCAATACCAAAGGCTGCCACTGTATTCTCATGCTACAACTCTGTCCCTATATTACTGACTGGAACAACGCACACAAAAAAATATACCATACATACTCACCTACAAATCAAGCCCATCTGCAAAAAACATTGGAGTTGCCATTGCATAATGCACCAGCAGATCAGGGTCTTTTTTATTTGTTCTACTGATCACTCCTAACAAATTAACCAGACCAAGATCTGCCAGTGCATTAAACAACAGCAGATCTGGGTCCGTGTGGTTTGCTGTTGGACTTGTCTTGTGAGTATAGATGATATACATGTAATCTCAGCCAACATAAGACCAAAAATGTTTTCTTCTCTTTAAGATTTAATGGATCATGATTATAATGTATTGAAATTCCTGATGATACCAAATATTTTGTGCACAATCAATGCTTATACAACCTATTTGTGTTAGATGAGGGGTCTCAAATATGCAGCCCAGAATTTTTAAAATAATTAATAATGCAAACTTTTTCTTCTAAGCAAACCAGTGATGGGGCTCTTAGGCAAATGTATTAGTCCTCATGTGGCCATTGTGATGATTTCCCCTGTATTAGATGGATTATGAAAAAGAGAAATGCACTCTGGTGATTGATGGGGCTCTTGGGCGAATGTATTAGTCCTCATGTGGCCATTGTGATGATTTCCCCTGCATTAGATGGATTGTGAAAAAGAGAAATGCACTCTGGTGATTTAGCAGCACAGATTGCTACTTTGTGATATCAGCAGGTAGAATGCTGGGTTCATAACCAAAGGATTATGCATTTGATACCTGCACAGCCAGCTGCCAAGGTGTGCAGCACTGGCCTAAGCAAACATGAGCCCCAATTTGGACTGGCCTAAGCAAACATGGGACCCAATAAGGATCATTTTGGTGGGGCCCCCTGTGAGCATGGCATATGAAAATAAACTTTTAAACAAGTTTTATATGATACTGAACTCATAATTTTCTTCCATCACTTTCAAATTACTTTCTCTCTATAGATATAACTTTGAAAACTACTAACACCTAGGGCCCCTGTCAGCATGGTGCCAGATGGGGCCAAACATGTCCAATTGGCCTAAGGCCGGCCCTGTAGATGTGTCCTTGAGTGAGCAACTGCTCTCTGAGTATGATATGGCCAATAACTTAAAAGAGCAAGTTAAGCAAACCCCAGAACTACAGCACTTTATCTATTGATCAAGTAAACCCAAGTGGCATCTCCTGTCAACTGTGCCACAGACAGTTCAGAGCATAAATTAGTCTGATCAAACATACATGTACTCACAGAAACCATTCCAGTTAAATATGCCATGGTCATCTTGAAGAATGAACAACAAAAGTGCCATTGCAATTGTACAAACTTCTGCAGATATTTTGCAGTACATTCTTTCATGGTCAGTGTGACACATAAATATTAAGTTTCATGTATATGCTAGGCCATAAATTGGTAGCATGTGATGGTTAACATCCCTTATTTGGGAGCAGGACTGGATTTTAATTAGAACCTGCAAGGATAACGGTCTGACATATGTTAACATAGGGTCAAGTGGAAGAAATGACAATGTAGAGAAAAGCTAGAGACAAAATGTGGGAAATCTTGGGCCATTTAAAAAATAAGTAATAAAACAATGTTTTCCAGAACTGTTATTAATAAAGAAAGACTAGAGATAATGATTCTGACTTCAATTGTAGTGTTAAAGTTTTGGCTGATAAAGAAATTTAAATCCGACTGGCAAAGCTAAATGAGAGGGTTATGTTTCCAGATGAAATTCAGGTTTTAAGGAATTTTCTTGTGAAATTTGGCAGTCCACGTTTTTCTGGTTCTGAAATCAGTAAAACGTACAGGATTGGGAAACTTGCAGAACATGGAAAGAGAGATCCAGCTTAAAAAAAAAATGGAGCGAGTCTTGGAAAAGCATGAAGTATTGCCTTAATCACATACAATATGTAAGTTTGTAATTATTTGTTTAATTCAGATTCATCCATCAATTTTCTGTTCATTTTGGATGCTAAGGGGCATTTGTCTTGAATGTTATATGATTCTTGCATAATACTAATTTGTTCAAATCGAAATGAATTTGTTTGAATTACCTCATTCAGCTGTAATAGAAATCATGCATTGTAGGAATTAAATTCATTGTTTGGATACAAATTTCATGAATAAATGTCTTAAATGATATGTAGCATGTATACCAAGAACTGATTTCACTATGTCAATGAATCGCTAATTAGCAAGTAATGTAGTAAAGACAAAAGAAGTCCATTAATTCATTTGTATTATTACATTCTGAATTCTCTTAATCAAAGAAAATTGGCATGTACTGACCATACCATTCAGCTCATAATTTACATCCCACAGTGGAATGTAAAAGTTATCAAAGAGGTTAAGTTATGTCATGGTTCCAGTTAGAAGTGAGAGCAGCTGCAAAAAAGACACTACTTTATGATAATAGGTTTGTGTGTATCAGTATCAGATTGTAAACTGACCCCATTAGCTTTAGTTCTGTTGAGTCACAATAAGATGGTATATGATAAAACAAGAGTGGGAATATTGTTTAATGTCAGAAAAGAAAAAACCTAACAAACATTTAGGTTGCATTTTTTTTAACTGAAGAGAAAAATAGCTCAAAGGTTCACTAAGTAGTGGGAAAAGCCAGCAGACAATCAAGTTATAGTTAAGGACCTGAAAAGGATGGACAGACAGAAGGAAAACAAATATGGCAATGCTAACTAACTTGTCACCAACAGTAATTTGGAAGGAAAGGAAGCAACCAGGTTGTGTTGATGTGCCAGCAACTTGAGTTTGGTCATTCACTCATTTCTATCATGAAATCTGTATAACAGAATGGCCACTTGCACTTCACAGAAATTTTCAATTCTATTTCTAAGAGAAAGTGTATCATTCAAATGCCATGTTCAATTTCATGTTGAGTATGTAATTGATTAAATTGTTATATTTTAAATAATAGGGCTGTTTTTTAATTATCTTTACTCAGATTTATGTTACTCCATCCATTAATTTCATATTTTATTTAATTGGTTACTTGATCTGGACTATTACACGGTGGTTGATCATCTTAAGGAGAACAATAACAAAGCACCACAACTCGTGGGGGATCACATCATATCACTTATGCCCTAACAGCCATAAAAACAATCAACAAATAATAAGAAAAAACATCAATAACAAGGCAATTGATTGTTTAACAATAGCAAGTGCTTCAAACATAACAAAAATGCTAAGGTTTTTTATAAACTGGGGTTATCCCACTCTGACAAACTGAATGCCTTTACTCAAAGGCTGAATAATTACTGGATCCAACAGATCAACCTTGTAAATATACCATATATACCCACATACATGTTGGGTCTAATTGCAAACAATGCAGACCCTGGTCTGCTGTCACAAAACTGTGCAGGCAGACCAATTTGTTCTACTAATTAGTTGTAACCACACAGACCCATATCTACTGGTGCAATATGCAATGGCAGATCTGGATCTATGCAGCTTGTAGTTATATCCTACTTATCCACAAGTGGTAACATGAAGCTTCAAGTGTCATCACAACTTGTGAGAAATTCCTGGCATAACTCAAATCTATAAAATCATGAATCAAGCTAGCTGTTACTCAATACCATACAAAAGAAGGATTTTCAATAGTCATTAAGCCGCATTTAATGAAAAATCACTAAGAAGACCAGTTGGAATAGCAATCACAAATCAAGTTACCTTCCTTTTTCATGGTATTTTTCCTGTTACTTTCATTTTGATGGTATTTCTGCTGGGGTGTTTTCTTCGTTTTCCTAGTGATTTTGTTGTTATTTATCTCCCCAGCTTATAATAATTGTATACAAGTCATTTTCAGAGGCAAAACAATAAGATAATGCAAGATTTCCAAAGATACTTTTGGGTCAACAATGTAAATTTCTAATATGACAGAAACTCCACTTTTGCATCTATTTTTCCTTTTTACCAGCAACTCTGATAAAAAATCCATGTACAGCTCTTTCTCATTAGAACACAGTTCATTATACCAGAATTTCAGATATAACACAGTACTGCTGCAGACCTCCTGTCCAAAATTAAAACATTGTACTTGAACTGGTCCATCAAATGTATGATAATATAGATTGATTGTCAAGAAAATGAAGCTTGGTATTATATTTGTATATCCTTTTGAAACATTATTATTTGACAAATTTTATTAATGTCCTTTTGATAGTTATACTGTTGATTTCTCTCTAATAAATATACACACAATTACTGAACTTTCAATCATTCTTGCTGTACCATATTCAATAAGCAGGTATGGACTCCAACTACCATTTTAATACTGTATGTTTGACAGACATTTTGTTTACTCCCCTACAATCAGAAAAACATACACACAAAAACATCAAACTTGCAATCAATCTTCCTATACCACAGTTTGGTATAAAACACTGTTGTCAGGTATGGATCCCAACATGTCTTACAACATGAGACAGCTGTAATGTGGAAAAACTACAGGTGGTCAGCCCTGTTTAAGTTCACAATGAAATATGCATGTCCCTCATCCATTCAGAAAGATTTCAAGTAATTTCAGAACAAATAAGGGTTAGAATTAAACAGCCTAGAAAGTAACAACTTTTCTCATCAGCAAAATGGCAGCAATTCTAAGGATGCACACACTGCTTTAAAAACAGTCTGACCACTATCATCATGTCCAGCATGATGTGTATTTAATACATGTGGTCAAAACTGAACTGTCCATGCATTCAACTGACCCATATCTTAGAGACACTTTTCAAGCAAACACTACCTTGATTAGTGTGAAGGCCCTTGATAGAAATTCTAAGAATAACCAGAAATGTTGATTGACTTAAATATATATTGATGTAAACATGGGCAATCTGAACTTTTCAGAACTGCTTGGTACCAACAATTGTCTGCCAGATTTTTCACCAAGATACAAAACCTTAAAACTGGTAGTAAATTTGATACTTGGTACAGTGTATTTCAAACCATGCTAACTAATGAAAATTGTATCAAAACAGTTAAAAGGATAGAGAAATAATCAATAAACAGATACATACAAAACATAATTCAATATTAGAACATATAGTTTCCTTACCGGAATTTTAATGAGCAACCGCAGTAACACTGATATTTCACTGGGACAGACATGTTAGCATGAAATGGTCTTTGATACTTTTTTAAGAAACTGCAGCAACACAGATATTTCACTGGGACAGACATGTTAGCATGGAATGGTCTTTGATTTTTTTAAAGCAACTGCAGCAACACAGATATTTTACTGCAAGAGATTTGTTAGCATCCAGTAATAAGTCTGTGATTTTTTTTAAAGCAACCACAGTAATTCTTTGAGTATTAGGGGCATATGAAAAGATCTTAATATTAGTGCACTGCACAACAAAAAATTATGTATTAATGAACGTACTGTGCATGCCCTAAATGTACTTCCCGTGCACTTCAACACACTTTAATAGTCTGAACATCAAATTATAAAGTGCCATACACTATTTTAGTGAATCTTTGATAACAGAGTTTAGCCAAAACTAAAATGGAGCTAGATCAGAGTTGTGTGGAGGATGTGGCAATGTTTGGAGGATGTGCTACTTTAGAGTCTGTCACAGTGGTGGATTTATGTGTCAGTACCATGGGAACTGGTGCACTGTTGGGTGATTTAGTGATGTTCCACAACTTTTGGTAAAACTCGGGAGAAATAAAAGGAATATAATGGTTCATTTCCAATTGTAAAGTTTGACATAGGTACCTGAATGGCAGGGTCTTTTGCATAAGAAAATAATGCATATAAACCTTTCCTGACAGACTGACCAAATCTTCAATCCAAACTTTACTGTTTTCTCCTGAGTTGGGTTGAAATCAGTAAGTCCATATCTGAACACATGTGACAGTCTCATCCAAACATCTTTGGCAATTCTTTTCATATTTGCCATGTACCAGTCTATTTTCATCGTCCATTAACAAATTTAAGTACCAGTCTATTTTCATCATCCATTAACAAATTTAAGTACCAGTCTATTTTCATTATCCATTAACAAATTTAAGTACCAGTCTATTTTCAACATCCATTAACAAGTTTAAGAACTTCTTGCTATTCTGAGCTACACATGATCTTTCAATATATTAAATACAGCTAACAAATTAATGTCTTTTATAACAAAAATATCCTCTATTGTGTATTGAGCATCTTCATCAATTGCCCTATGCAACATCCATTTTCCTCTCACCAGTCAAAGAAAATGGTTTTCCAGGATATGGGCAATCTTCCGTGGATGTGGAACCATCTTCAAAATGATGAAACCATAACAAAATTGTATTATATAACTGAGAATTACAGTAAAAACTTCATCCAAGATGACCATGATATTAGTCGGAGAGTACCCAAAAAGTGTTGCTCTTTGCTCAGGAGCAGAACAATTCTCCTCCAACATTTTAAGTCCCTGTCATTTACCTATGTTATTTCACATGCTTATATCTGCAGGTGTCCGTTTTATCTATCTACTGGCATTAAAATGTATTAACATGTTCAAAAAGAAACAAAGAAGCCATGACAAAATATTCAGAATATTAAAACTTGTACCTAAAGGTAGACTTCAAGAGAAAAGCAAAATCCATCTCAATTGGACAAATAGTACCTGTGCCTGCCATGTTATCCAGGCAAGACAAAAATATATCAAATGATATGTACCTTTCTTGTACAACTGTAAAAAAACATAAAGATAAATATGGAATCATTTTTATGGATTCATTTAAAGACTGAAAATAGTTAAATACATTGCAACTATATGCATGTTTCTGGCACTAATTATATTCTGTTGTCCCTGGCAACATAAAATATACCAACTATATGCATGTTTCTGGCACTAATTATATTTTGTTGTCCCTGGCAACATAAAATATACTTACCTTTGATAAAATGATGATCAGAATTATCTTGGAATGAAAAGACACAAAACTCAATTAGGAAAACATAAAATGGATATGAAATAGTCCAATTTAGCAAGAAAGTAACTGTAATAGAAAACATGTCATTTCTGATGAAGTAGAGAAGTGGACTTGTAGAACAGAACTTTTCTCCTGCCAATATTCCAGTGATAATACTAAACAACAACAAAGTTACAGAACAGTTTTGTATTTTTAAGACCCCACCCAGTCTGGGAAGGTACTGGAGTTAAGCACCTCCACAATGGTCCTTTGTAAGTGATTTCCCTAGCTTCCAATTCCAAGGCTCTGCAACACTGGTGCCCAGATCAGATTTACCATATTAGCCCATATATAAATATGGTTGCATTTTTAAAAAAATTCCACACAGAAGATTGTTAAAGAGTCACTTATTTTCTTCAAGCAAGAATATTTTCTGTCATATATTTTGTGGGTCCTTGGGGCCAAAAATAGACCAAAGTTGCATAGTAAATTGGCACCAGTCCTCAAAGTAAAATATTTTGAATCATGCAGAAATTCTAATTTCAGCAATTTTCTCCTGAACATTCTACTCCAAATTTATTAAATTCTTTTCCCAGAATGATGAGCCCATGTCACATTAAGAAAAATTCTGCTCTCATTCTTTTCTTCGATGTTGAAAAATAAGATTGTCTCAGAATGTAAGCTCGTCATGTTTACTTTTGGGAGTGAGAAATAAAGATGGATCACTGGATCCATGAAAGTAACTTAACTTGAATACAAATCCACTAAACAAATGTCCAAGCTTTGGATAACTGTTTACATGGTTGTTTTAAACTACCAGAATGCTCATAAAAAACAACACTCCCAAAGACCTGCAAACATGACAATTGGAACTGACAACACCCAACTGAACTGCAAATATACTAAATGGAACTTCACAATACTTGGCTATTGAACTACACACACATAACTGGAAACTGACAATACTTGGCTATTGAACTACACACACATAACTGGAAACTGACAATACTTGGCTATTGAACTACACACACATAACTGGAAACTGACAATACTCTGTTATTGAACTACAAACACACCAACTGGAAACTGACAATACACTGGCAATGATTTTGTCAGTCTATTGAAAAATTGCTAACAGCTACTATTACAGTGATTCTAATACAGCAATGTTACAAAGATATGCATTAAATATGTTTTTTTAAGTCATACATGTAGTACTAATCTCTGGGTCTTAAAATTTCACTCCATAAATTAAATGAAAAGGAGAGGGAAAGGAACAACAAGGTAGTATTTTAAAAAAGTCTTTCAGATGCAGTACCACTCCTTAGCTGAGCAGGATAGGAGTCTCTAAAGGCAGCAAATTTGATACAGTACCTATTACACTGAGAACAGGCCATCAGTTATAATATTACACTGAGAACAGGCCATCATCTATAATATTACACTGAGAACAGGCCATCATCTATAATATTACACTGAGAACAGGTCATCATCTATAATATTACACTGAGAACAGGCCATCATCTATAATATTACACTGAGAACAGGCCATCAGCTATAATATTACACTGAGAACAGGCCATCAGCTATAATATTACACTGAGAACAGGCCATCACTATAATATTACACAGAAAACAGGCCATCAGCTATAATATTACACAGAGAACAGGCCATCAGCTATAATATTACACAGAGAACAGGCCATCAGCTATAATATTACACTGAGAACAGGCCATCAGCTATAATATTACACTGAGAACAGGTCATCAGCTATAATATTACACTGAGAATAGGCCATCAGCTATAATATTACACTGAGAACAGGCCACCAGCTATAATATTAAAGTAGAATTTTCAGTTGTTAATTTCTAGTTTGATTGTTCAGAAAGTTTGTTGTTAATTTCTAGTTTGATTGTTCAGAAAGTTTGTGCTAATGTCAGTTAAGCAGTACATATTGTATATATGGGGCTATCTAGAGTCAACAAAGCTTTATTTCTTCTTGCATTAACACTGTCTTCTATGGACTATGACTTGTGAGAAAAGTGTACTTTAATTTAGCTGTACTGTGCATCAATTTAAGTAATGACAAAACATTGCAACAGCTGCCAACAAATGGTCAAAAACTATGTTCTCCAGCTTTATGGTCACTTTCAAAATTAATTTATGAATTGTGAGCCCTACCAACCAGGTATTAAAAGTATATTTATATACATAAGCTGTCGACATAACAAAGAGAAAGGAAATTATGCATCCTACTGACTGAAAACCTGTGAGGACTTGCACAAGTATTTAAAAATGTAGCATAAGTAATTTTTTTGCTGAGGTATGGTAACTGAAAGAAATATTAGCTCCTCTTATCTACTGCTATACAGTTTGTTTCATTGCTTAAAGACAACAGTTAAGAGAACAAATTCCAGCATAAACAGAGGCAGACAAGACAGATCTGTAATGATGAGAGGTGAGAATTTATTAAAGCAGAGGTCAAAGGTTACTTGCCATGGGATACTAAATTTTGACAAAAAAGTTGACATTTCAATGTACCTCCCTTCTTACAATAAAGATAAGAATCTTTATACAATGACTATAGATATCAGGACCCAGCATAAAGTTGTCCAACATATGAACCGCAGCCAGAATCCATAAGTATCTCTATACAATGACTATAGGTGTCAGGACCTAGCATGGAGCTGCCCAACATATGGGTACTGCTCCAGTGGCCTAGTGGTTAGAGCATCTGCCTTGGAAGCAGGAGGTCGTGAGTTCAAACCCCAGCCAAGTCGTACTAACGACTTACAAAAATGGTACTAGCAGCTGCCTCACTAGGCACTCAGCATTATGTGGTTAGTGTTAGGACTGATTGGCCTGGTGTCAGGATAATGTGACTGGGCAGGACATCATGCTACATGTCTGTGGCATGATGCCCCAGACTGCTAGACATCACTATAAACTACCACTGCAGACATTGTAGCGATATGACTAAAACATTGTTAAAGCTACGTTAAAAATCCTAATCACACACACACATCCAACATATAGGCAATAGGCCAGAATCTATAAGCATCTATATTCAGTGACTATAGGTGTCAGGATCAAGCATGGAGTTGACCAACATATGAGCTACAGGCCAGAATCCCTAAGTATCTCTATACATAAATGGCCACCTTGAGTGAGAAAAAAGTTGCAATGTAGCCCTGCATCAAGAAAGTTTGCTAACCCTGACCTAAAAATTCCAAAACATGTACTGTATACCTCTGCTCTGCAAGTTCATTTTTCTGTGGTCCATAATATTTACTTGGCGCATACTGTGTTTTCTGCAGGTAAACAGATAATTCTTTGGTGATACTGGATTAATTTCTGATCAGAATTTTTTTTTCCTTTTTAGATATTTTGTTATGTCAGTGAATTGTGTCCTGATTGTCACCGTAATTTTAGCTATATGTGATCAAATCTCATTAATTATAATAAATTCTGATGGTCCTCCAAAAAATATTACATATGCTGATTCCTCCATCATAAAACTATAATCAGCATTTCCAGCAATAAATTTATACCGGACTTAAACATACTATAAATAGTATATTATACACCTACCATGTAAGTTATTTTGAAAATATCCTTCTTTTTTCACTCTGTGACCTTAACCTTTTACCTTTAAACACCAAATTTAACAAGTGTTTTATTTTAAAAGTCTCTCATTCAAACCATCCCACGAGACTGTTCACAGTAGATAACAATGTATTCAAGATATTGTGTAGAACCCATCTTTTCACTGTGACCTTGATCTTTGATAATCTGAAACCAGAATCAATAGGTGCCCTTTCTTATCTCAAGTGCAAGTTGTTGATAAAGTCTGATCATGGTAAAGTATACGTGTCAAGTTATTTCATGGAAATTATTTTCTTCTTTCAATCCCTATAACTTTAGCCATTTTATTATATTACATCAGTAGGTTTAATTTTACCCATATGCAGGTTATATGTATTTTGCCAGGATTGCATAATGATAGATGGCTCAGAACTTAAGTTACTGTGCAGAAGTAGAGAATAGACAGACAGACAAAATGATGATGAGATAAATGGACATTATGACATATATACCACCTGGTGACATGTTTAAAACTCAAAATGTACAAATGCAGCTTTCCAATTAGTCAGAATAATTGTAGCAAGATTCAATCTTAATGCAAATTTTAGGACTATCTTGTAAAAATCATTGTCACAGTTAGGTATCTGATATCAATTAATTTGTTTATCCACATACACATATTTAAAGGGTTGTAGCTCAATCAAACTAAAAGCTTGTAAGAACAGAAATGGGTGTGAGCTTGACATGAAATGAACCTTGATATGTTGTTGTTGGCTTTTAAATTACAGACCTAACACAGCATGTGGTACATGTTTAACTTCTAGGGTCAACCACTTGAGTTCCATAGACCTTAATTGTTCTGATTTATGTATCATCACATTTCAGTTCCACTAAAATGTATCTCCCCAAAAAACAGGTATTCACCATCATTTTAGTCCTTCACTATTAACACCTCAATACAGTGCAGTCCCTAGTATAGAGGTATGATCATGGATCCCTTTTTATGTTATGACTATAGTTTTGATAGAACAGACCTCAGTATAAGTCTAACTAACTGACAACACAAACTCTGTCAGGCTCCTCATAAAAGTTATAGTGAGGGACCTTTCTAGTATCCTTTTCAATATCACAACAGTGTTATTGTGAGGGATCCATGCAGTATCATTTTCATTAATGATGAACCCCTATAGTATCCTTTTTAATATAACAAGTGTTATAGTAAGGGACCCTTGTAATATCCTTTATAATGCTAAAAGTGTTACTGTGAGGGACCCTTACAGTACCTTTTTCACTATTACAAGTGTTATAGAGAGGGATCCTTGTATTATCTTTTTTTAATATTAAATCAGTATAATATTCATGGACCCTTGTATTATTCTCAATATTACAACAGTGTTATAGTGAAGGACCTCTGTAGTATCCTTTTCAATATTACAAGTGTTATAGTAAGGGACCCTAATATCCTTTTTAATTTTACAAGATACATGTATGGAGGGAGTCACAGTAGTTCAGTTGGTAGAGCACTGGATTCATAACAAAAAGATCATGGACCTGATACCAACCAATGCCAACCTAGTTATGCTGTGTTAGTGTGTAATTGAGAAAAACATTTAAAATCCCCTGCATGATATAGCCAATAACGCTGTTAAAACCCACAAAACAAAACAAAATAAGATATGCCACAGAATTGTTTTATCCTACTATACATATATAATTGTTGGGTACATATAAATAATTATTCTATTGTTTATATTTTAAATCACGACATACCAGTTAAAGAAAGTATTCATCTTCTGTTACTTTCTATTTTAAATCAGTCTATACTTGTTGAAGGGCAACAATGGCAAGATGGTTGTTTCTTGTTTTAAGGAAAGCCTGGTCGGCCTGATATATATATATATATATATATATATATATATATATATATATATATATATATATATATATATATATATATATACATGTTATTATAGCAAGCACCTGACTTCCTCTTGACACAGGACAGACAGTGACTTTTAAATGTATCCATATTATGAAAATGAACAGGGAAAAAGCCTGGAGGCTCAGGTCATACACTTGATTTTTAAATGTACCCATGTAATAAAAATGTAACAGGAAAAAGCAGGTTGTGAGCTGGAAGTGGCCTCCTGGCTGAAGGTCACACATGCCTGTACTTAAGTCTGCTAGTTTAACATTGTTACATTGCAGTAATCCATGGAAAACAGAACAATACAGAACAATTTGCAAAAATGCAAAAACATGCTAAGGTGGCTTAAGTCGTAATAGTATCTGTCTCGTGGGTTCAAAGCATGGCAGAGTCATGCCAGCAACTTCTAAAAATTTTGTTAGCAAGTCCTCACTTTAAGGCACTCAGCATTAAGAGGTTAGTGTTGGGACTGGTTGGCCTGGTGTCAGGGTAATGTGACTGGGTGGGACATAATGCTACATGTTTGCAGCATGATTCCCCAGCGTTAGACATTACCAAAAACTGCCACACTGCAGACATCATAGTGATATGACTAAATCTGTTAAAGCTATGTTAAAAAAAGATATAAAAAAGCACAAACAAGCAAATGAAAAAGAATCCCTTCTTTTAATGTCTTAAAATATATCCTTTACCATATATATCTGTTTATCAGTCTAACTGCAAGTGCGCAGAACCAGATCTGCTGTTACATAATGCGCCATCAAATCTGGGTTGGCAGTTTGTTAGGAGTAATTGGTAAAAGAAACAACAAAGACCCTGATCTGAAGATGCATTATGATATGGCAGAACAGGATCTATGATGTTTGCAGTTGGACTCAACTTATAAGCAAGTATATATAGCACCTTTAAAAGGATTCACCACTCTTCTTTTTAATATTACATTTTACCCTATTTCCTTCCTTATCTAAATTATCTTTTGCTCTTTCTAGGATAAAATACTTTGAAATTTAAGTAGGATTTGAAAATTTATTTCACATGGATCTGCTTGATGGACTTCAGGATGTCAAGATGGTCTGACATACATTCCATTCAAACTGACCCCAGGCCATTAAGCTGTCACACTGAGCACTATCAATTTACAATCTTTCAAACTGATCTGTTCTGATCAAGTTGGAAGTCCCAAGCAGGTTTGATAAATTGACATTTGAATTGCTTTGGCCAGAATGTGTCAACAATGCAAGGACCAAATCCTTATGAAGTAGTCCGATGCCTTAACCATAGAGCCACAACGGCTTTTCTGAATGAAGCAAATGAGAGCATGAGAGTACTTGTCTGTGTCAGTGTGACCTGCATTACCATAATGCATCATATCATTCAATGAACTCTTTAGATTTTTCACCATTACGTATTTCATCATGTTTACCAAAGGACAATAATGGGCCTGGGTAGTCGAGTAAGGCGCTCACCTTTACAGATTTTTGACATATCACCCTTGTCTGTATGGGTTTGCCTCTCAGCCTCTCAAACTTGGCCATTATGGGAATGTGAGAAAGCTTCCTAGTAGCTTCCCATGGGTCATTGTCTTTTCTGGGTTTTCCCAGGTTTTTTCTCTACCAAATATACTGGCCATTATGTATAACCTATCACGTACTGAAAAATGGGGTTAAACATATACCAACCAACCAACCAACCAAAGGGCAATAAAATCAACATTTTAAAATAATAAATGGTCCCATTAAGACAGACAATTTGTAATGAATAAATAGCAACAGAGACAATGGAGAAAAAAAAACACAGACTGTATTTGAGCTTCAAACAATACAGACCTTTCAGTGCTGATTTTAAAGTCTGTAATCATGTTCGTATTTGACCACCTGTCATAAATGTGCCGATATGAGCCATTACTAATCATAGCAGGAGCTCAATCAGGACCACTCCGATGGCCATGTGGTTAATGTGTCTGCCTCAGATGCAGGAGGTTGCAGGTTTGAACCCCACTGATTCATACCAAAGACTAAGAAAAATGGTACAAACAGCTACCCCGCTTGGTGCTCAGCTTTAAGAGGATAGAGTTAAGACTGGTCAGCCTGGTGTCAGGATAATGTGACTGGGTGGGACATCATGCTACATGTCTGCAGCATGATGCCCCAGTGCTAGACATCACTATCTACTGCCACACTGCAGATATTGTAGCAATATGACCGTAAAATTGTTAAAGCTACATTAAAAAATAAATCACACATTCCCAATTCAGAAATTCATGAGATTATTTTTCTTGTCCTCAATTATCAAAATCATCATTCCAAGTTTTGAATTACTTATCAGTTTCATACAATTATTTGCCCAAAAAATTTAAAATTACAAATGAATCTAGCTAGAACTGGTTGTACTGTCACTTTCATTCACATATTATTTCATTCACAGATTCTTTTTGCAAAAATAGAATGTTAAAAGGCACCAAAAAATAATAATTAAATACACAAGTGAATCAAATTAGGTACTAAGTAACAAATCAAACAAATAATCACATTAATTAATTAATATACAATATTTTCTTCAGTGCAGCAATAAATATCTAAGTTTAAAATGAATTTAAGATTTTACAACCATTATTTTGAAATTCAAATGTTCATGGACAATATTTCTGTGATATTGAACAAATTATTTTTCTACACAGGGAAATAAATACATACCATCACTTGTTATAACAAAAGTTCAGTATGTTTTAAATTTTTAATGTAAACAATTTCATGAGGAGGTAAATAAGGAATAACTTTGTATAGGAAAGGTCTATAATGTCCAACTGTATTCATAATAAAATTATAAACACATGCATGAATAGCCCCCGCTACAGCTTCACATGGTATCTACTTTTCGGACTGAGACTAACAGTATTACTTGAGCAAACTCACTATTTTACCTGTGTTAGACAATCATAGAAATCAATAAATTTACATACTTACATTACTACAGTGCAAGAAATGTGGTTTTCTACAATGCAAGAAATGTGGTTTTCTACAATGCAAGAAATGTGGTTTTCTACAATGCAACAATTGTAGTTTCTTTTCCATGAGAACCAAGCCTAGGCTAGATGTAGCCCTTAATACCCACTGCAAATACACAGTGAATAACCTTGACTTTTTTCCAACTAAATCAGATATAAAATTGACTGCATGGTTACATTTGATCAAGATCTCTAAATAATATTTTCTTGCACAAGATGCAATTACAATGTACATATTACTGTATAATATATATTACTGTACAACATGTACAATATACATATTATTGTACATGTGCAATGTACATATTACTGTACATGTGTAACCCTAATTTATTCAGCACTGTTCTGAATCATGATCACTTGGTCTCTAATTAACTACTTATACTTATCAAACATTGCACAGGCTGCATATTTATCTACTGATAAGCCTGTATTAAAATAATCCCACTCCCCATATTTATCTAATAATAAGCCTGTATGTACGATAATCCCACTCCCCTTATTTATCTAATAATAAGCCTGTATGTATGATAATCCCACTCCCCATATTTATCTAATAAAAAACCTGTATTTATGATAATCCCACCCCTAATTTGTCAACACAATTTTGTCAAATATGCAAGAGGAATATCTCCATAGTAAACCAACCCTTACTGTTTGACACTAGACTGTTGTATACACAGTCTTGTAATGAAATATAAACTGTAAACATGAAGGGGAAAACAGTTACTGGTAAACCTAGCATACATCTCCTTTTAGAACACTCACACAGAACCCATCTAAGGTACACATTTCAATGAAAAAACTATCTAAACCAGCAGACACTTCAAAGCTGTCCATTTTTTAAAGCTAAACTGTGGTATTGGCAAAAATGAATGGGTTGCACATAAATTTTTTGGTTAAAAATAATGACTGTCAACAGTCAATTTCAAGAATCACACACCACCTTAATAAATGGAAGGTGAAAATAATTACCAACAAGTGATCCTCCATGAGGTCCTTTCTGGATTTATTCCTTTATCAGAGCAGTCTATTGTAATTACATGGCAATCAAGAGTAGAGACTTGAAGTGTCATATTTGTTCTGGACCTGTGAAGATAAAACCAGATAAATGGCCCATGGCTCACTATCAATCATGGCTGGAAGTTACCAGAGTTACCCTTTATACTGATCCTTGACAGTGTAACTGACCATGCTAAATTTGACCTGATATAGATATTGAACTCTGCTTATATCAACATCAAATTTCACAGCCCAATCAAATAATGTTTTGACCACAAACAAAACCTTTCATTTTAATGAGTCCTTGTCTTCAATAATATTAGAAAAACCAGGAAAACAAAACATTCTTTCACAAATACAAAAACCAACTAAAATGCCATATTTTTACCCTCTGGCAACTAATCAGTCATATTGCTATGATACCTGCAGTGTAGCAGGATCAAGCAATAAGAATGCTTCAGTCATGTCGCTACAATGTCTGCAGTGTGGCAGGATCAAACAATAATTTCTCAACTTATTCTCTGCAACTGATGACTTTAATGAGGCACAGGACATTGTAATATTTATTAGCTCTTCATCTGTGAAAGCAATGATTTACATACCTGTTCTGCATAACCAATTACAAACATTTTACCCAGGGAAAAGTCTTATCTATATTTAATTTATTTTGCATGCTTAACTTTAGTCCATGATTAAGGTTTGAGTTTTGAAGCATACTAGCTTTTTCCCTTCATTGTAAGTTAAAGACAGATGCTTTACTAAGGTTTGAGTTGAAGACCCTGCCCTGATTATGAGTGCATGTATGTAGTTTGGAATTTTTACATAGCTTTAACAATGTTTCAGTCATATTGCCACAATGTCTGCAATGTGGCGGTTTATAGTGGTCTAGTACTGAGGCATCATACTGCAGGGATGTAGCATCATATCCCACCCAGTCACATTATCCTGACACCAGGCTGACCAATCCTAATACTAACCTCTTATGCTGCACCAAGCAAGACAGCTGCAAGTACCATTTTTATAAGTTGTTGGTATGACTCAGCTGGGCTTGAACCCACAACTCCTGGATTCAAGGCGATGCTCTAACCACATAAGCCACTGGAGTGGTCCCTTGATTATGACCTTAGAAGATTCTAGAAATGAACTTGTTTACATTTTGGGGTAATTTTTCTTTTCGATCATTGTTATTTTTTTTTAAAGAAAAATATTATGGTGACAAAGGTCAAGTGGGGATGCGTAAAGGTTTGAAATCAACAAGATTTATTCATTCCTCCTTTAATATCAGTCTGTAGAAATGTTTACTCTTGTGTTCAGATATAATCTGAGAGGAATCTTTAACAATTATTCATTGGAATTACTAAGTACTCACTGATATTTTGCATAAAAACACTAATTTGGGATTACTGAGGACTCATTCAAAGACATTTTGGATTATACTCTTGCGATATATAAAAACTACTTGGACATTGGCACAATAAAGACAACTGGCACATCAACACATTCAAGATTGGAATTCATTTGGAACACCACTGGAAATCCTATTGTTATATACAATTTTGGACACATTTCCACTTACTTAGTCTATTCATTCAAGACACCATAAGAGTTCATTTTTCTTTAACAACTACAATTCTGTAATTTTGTTCCTTTACAGACTTGCATTGTAGTAAATACTACAATCCTCAATGGATTAGTGGAGACATCTAGTGTCAGGAATTTTAAATAGTCTATCAAGCTGATCCTGGTATTCACATCTGCCAATAGTCAGAAGCCTGCAGAGGGGGCTGTGCATTTTCAATTACTCCAATTACAGATAACAATTGAGGCTGTAATTGAATATCTTTTCTAGTGTACTTGATGACAGCTGTGGCTGATGAGGTTACATTTGACATTACCAATGCAGACTAATAAAGATACATACTAATCAACAATGGCTTATTTAACTATGTGTCAATAATGTATAGCAAGCAAATGCACAGTATATCTTTAAAAAGACTGTTGCTTTATTAGCAAAATAGATTTTATAGTAATCCAAGATTTCCTGACTGATCGACTTATCTGGGTCCATACAGTTTGAAGAACAAAACACAGGCCCTGTTCTGTTGGCACATTGTGATGGCATATCAGGGTCTATGTTCTTTACAGTTGGATCCAACTTACAGACAAGTATATGTGTCGCATTTCTGGCCCATTGTAAATTGCTACCAAAAATACAAAACTGGATGCAAGATACAGTTTGGTCATTGTAGGACAAAGATAACAAATCAGACACCAGAAATAGGGTGATGTAAATAAGGGCTGTGATGTTGATCATGATACATTTTTATGGAAAACACAAGTACAAGACCCTTGTCCTCATTTAATGCAATCATTTTTAAAAGATAGGATGTTACACAGTGTAATAATTTTCTTATAATTGCCTAGGGCATAATGTAGTTTTAATCAAATTGTATTAGATGAATCTAGTAGTAAACATTTTGCCATTTTGTGTCTTTTAATTTTCAGATCTAATTTATTTCTAATTTGTCCAAACAACATTTTATTACTAATCTGAACCAACTTTATTTGCCCAATCAGCATTTTATGACCATAGCAGCTGTTTCTCCTCCCAGAATGTCTGACTCAATTGTGATCACTGGACCAAACAACTAAACAACTGTTGACAGTAACAGAAATTCGACTATATAAATTGTGTTCTGTCTAATGAAACTGAGTGGAAATTAGGGAGCTGTTCTGATTTATTCATGCAAAAGAGTGTAGGAATTACAGAGCTGATTTGTTAGATATTTTATACATGAATTGTGCCTTCTGACAAATACATATTCATCTATAGGTAAATTTTCACCTCATTAACTTGATCAATCACTTCAAAAATGTTGTTGAATGAAGCATCAAATATAATTTTACAAGATTTTTTGGTTACAATTTTTGCACACCAAGTATTTTATCACTAGTCACCATTTTTAAGCTGGTATTGTCATACAAAAGTTTCAGATGGTTAATGCTGTGATCGTAATTACTTCTGTTTAGTTGTGGTAAGTAAAAATTTAGTTTTGTCCATTTTATTTTGCAAGACATTTCCATCATACCATGTCTGAAGTTTAAATAGAGCTGTCTAGAGTTTGTATTTAAGATTGGTTTTGCACCTGATATGGTTGGATACATCATGCAAAGGGGTCACTGCCAGTATAATATTACAGTTTGAGTTAAGTTGCCCCCCACAAAATCAGAAATAGATATAGCTCTAAAACTGAACCTTGTTACACTCCATAACTTACCGGTTTTTCACATCAGATGATAGTTGAGTGATACTTGTGAAGAAATATTATTTGAATATGATTCAAACCAGATAGAGTGGCCCTATCCCCTTCTGCAGAAGGATGTGGTCTTAGACTGTGACAGTGACCTAAGGTGGACAAAGTAGTAAAAATAAAAATGATTTTGTTGTTAAACAATGTAGACACAGAAAACAGTTAACCTTTCTTGAGAGTCGTCTTTCAAGAAGGGGGCCACTGTAATAGTCCATTTGCTATGCTGATTTGAAGAAAAAAAACTTTCAAATTTGATAAGAACAAATGTCTGAGAAGCTGTTCAGGTTTTTCTAGTTTTGGACATGGAATCATGGCAATATTTGATGGTGGACTGGAATCACTGTACAAATATGAAAGCTACTGATGCCAGAATATTTTCTGTCAAGTTTGGTTCAAGTTAGTTCTGCACGTTTTGAGATGAAGTTGAAACTGCAAATGCTAATGTATAATGGATAATGCAGAACAGATAACATACATCATACACATACTTGTAGTCATACCTTACAGGTAAGCTATATACATGTGTTAAGTTTACAGTGTAGCTGAAAGAAATCTTAAATGTGGGAAATTTAAGAAGCACATTTTAATTTATAAAAAAAACAACAGCTATTGTGTTCATGACAAGTGAACATTTCTACTTGTTCAATGCAATGAAAAGGCACAGCAGTAACCCTGTCAATTACTTACCTTTGTTTTCTCTGAGGCAGTTGGGGTCCTTACCAAAAAGCCTGTATATTAGCTGCAAGCTGTTTAATTGGAGACTTTGAACTTGAGACATAATGTTATATCATAGGGAACGTAAATTACAATACTCAATTTCAATGCAAGTTTAGAAACAGCCTTTGATTTGCCATTGTTTACCCACCAACCTATATGGCTTGCATACCTGTGTTTGGTTTAATGGTCCTACAATTTCTTAGATTTATCTAACAATAACATAAGCCCTGGCAGGGATTTACACATCACATATCACAATGCCCCCTTGATACCAACCAAACTTCCATCAGATCTAGGAATGAAATCAAGCATTTAATGGAAAGTGTGGATGACTTGCTGCTCGTTTAAAGACAAAATTAATATACTTTGAATAAGCACAAGTATTTGTCTCTTATTTGAAAGTTCTAAAGTATTATCCCTGTAGTATTCTGTAACTTGAGATGCAAGTTTTGGTCAAAAGTAATAGTGACTTAAACCTCAAAGACTGGCATTTGCATGGATGGGATACATTTCTCCATATAAGAAGTTTCTGTTAGGGCATTTAATCAGGCATTATTAATTCAGGCAATCAACATATATTCTTGCTCATTTGTGAAAGTTTTGAAAGACTCTAACTTGCAGACTTATGTTATTTACAGAATGTTTGACAGAAACAATAATTAAATGGATGTAAAGAGACCCAGAGTGTTCTTGCCCTGGTAGCTTTTTGTATGAACTAGCATAAATGTTCATAAAATACCCAAGGGAATCTTAAAAAATGCAATTAGTTTAGGGAGTGAAATACTCAATTTATTCCATCTTATCTAGAGATCTGAATAGGAATCCATAACATGGACATTTTTATCCAAAGGTATCAATAATAATAATAATAATAATAATAATAATAAGACTTTATTTAAAGAGGTAACTCAGTTAGTTACAGAACTAATCTACCTTGTGGCCTTCTATCTGTTATGTACAATATATACACTATATACAACATGATGTGAATAATCTGGCTTGACACTAAATAATTAAGTAATTTTAAAATACAAATTATCAAACCTGGTACACATGAACAGGCATCTGTGTAAACATAAACATATATAAAACATAAAATATCATCCTGCTTTCAAAAATTAAAGTAAGAAAATGATGCAAAATTACAGAAAAGCAGGCAGTATTTTTTGTACTAGAACTGTTCAATTTTCTATTGATTTCATCCATTTAAGACTTCAATTATGAAAAGAAGAAATGCTAGAAGCCTGCCTTATGTCACTGGGAATGTTGTTCCATTTTGGACCAGTATATTGAAAACTTTTTTTAAAAACGATTCCTTTTTTGGCCTTGGTGAAAGATATTGCTTAGATAGACAGGAATGGCTTTTCTGGATACTTTAGACATCAATTTGGCCTTTCCAAGAAATATTCTTTCATGTATTGTTAAAACATTTATATTATTCAATGCATCCTAAAAATTGTCCATACATTTATCTAGAATTAAATGGAAAGCCCTCTTCTGGAGTCTTAAAAGTGTTGTTATGTTTGAATTAGGGGTATTACCCCAAATTACATTACAGTAGTCCAGATATGGCTGAATGTAACTTTTATAAAAGATGACCCTCTACTGAAGAGGAATGTATGTTTTGATTTTCCTCAGCAGCCAAAGATAAGAATTAACCTTTTTTGAAATATATTTAATGTGAATAGACCAAGATTGTTATATACGAATACATCAATAATTCTATCTTGAGAGGTCATATTAAGGCTCACATTGTCAAGTAGAGCCTGGAGTTTGTCGCTATCTAGCCTTGCTCATTTTTATTGTGTTGTAACTAGTATTTATGATCATACTGTTTTCCTTGCACCATACCTGATGTCTGTTGATAGCATCTTGTAAGTTATTTTCAAGTACCGTTTTGGTTTTACCCATCTTAGACAGTGTAGTATCATCTGTATAGAGGTCAGTGGAAGAAACTTAAGTTCCAATCTTAAGAGGTAAATCGTTGATAATAGAATGAATAACAGAGGTCCAAGGATAGAGCCCTGTGGTACTCCACAATTAATATTTCAAAAAGTTGACCATTTAAAGATACTTTTTGCACTCTATCAGTTAAGTAAGAAGTAAACCAGTTTAGGGAGTTCTCACTGCACTGATAGATTTTTAGTTTTTAAAGCAAAATTGCATGGTCTACAAGATCAAAAGCTTTACAAAAATCAACCATAATAGTGCCTACCATTTCTCCTTCATCTAATGCTTTCAGCCATTTATCAATCATAGATACAAGTGCAGTTTCACATGAGTGATTCTGTCAAAAGCCAAACTGATTATCATGAATAAGATCATATGTGTTCAAACAGTTGAGATAGATAGATTGGTCCTCCTGCTGAATAGAGTATTCCTGTGGAGATGAGATGGCCTCATTGCCCTTTTCCTATTCCATAAATCTAGTGTGAGTTTTGGCTTTGTGTCCAAAGCTATCACACTAATGGTACTGTCTTGGCTGTCTGTACCTACATTCCTGTGCTAAATGTTTGATCTCACTAAAGTAATCACATCCTAAGTTGTACTGACTGTATTATATGGTTTACCATATTGTCTACACTGTTTTGACCTATACTGGGTTTATAGGGATGGATGAAGTTTGTAATGTGGCTGTAAGACCAGACTACATGAATGACTGCATTTATATTTTTGCCGGCTTTTCCACCCCATTGGAAGACAGGTGGATATTATCTCTTTTCCTAAATATATATTGCATCACTTGTCCCTCTTCATCAAGGAACCTCATGTAATTGTAAACAATATCACACTTCCATTCACTTAACACAGACATTTTCATCTAAAGGTATCCATAACATAGACATTTTCATCCAAAGGTATCCATTAACATAGACATTTTCATCCAAAGGTATCCATAACATAGACATTTTCATCCAAAGGCATCCATAACATAGACATTTTCATCCAAAGGCATCCATAACATAGATATTTTGATTCAAAGGTATCCATAACATAGACATTTTCATCTAAAGGTATCCATAACATAGACATTTTCATCCAAAGGTATCCATAACACAGACATTTTGATCCAAAGGTATCCATAACACAGACATTTTGATCCAAAGGTATCCATAACATAGACATTTTCATCCAAAGGTATCCATAACATAGACATTTTTATCTAAAGGTATCCATAACATAGACATTTGTACCTAAAGGTATCCATAACATAGACATTTTCATCCAAAGGTATCCATAACATAGACATTTTCATCCAAAGGTATCCATAACATAGACATTTTTATCTAAAGGTATCCATAACATAGACATTTGTACCTAAAGGTATCCATAACATAGACATTTTCATCCAAAGGTATCCATAACATAGACATTTTCATCCAAACGTATCCATAACATTAGACATTTTCATCCAAAGGTGCTGTAGCTCTGTGACATTAAAATGATCGTGACAATCAAATGGGAATGCTTTGGACCTGATCATAACACCCACTGATTGATGTCTCCATACAAATTTGTCACTATGGTTTAAGAATGTTCCAATATATTTTGCACAAGAGCAATGAACTTATCATTTGATGTGTTTATTTTAAAAAATGTGCAACCATTAATGCCAACAAGGTTTAATACAGCTTCACAACCAGAGAAAGTTTTATTACTGCATTAGTAATGAATAAATAAATCAAATTTACCTCATGCTGCAGCTAACATATTTTTTGTTTCATTTTGTTTAACAGACCCTTTGGAATCACCATCATGATTATGATCACACAATAATCAATAACTATGCTGGAAGCCATCATGTGATCACTGCTATCCAAAAATCTGTGTTATAACAATGCACATTATAGTGGGGTTTAACTCCATGTTGTACATAAAAGTACCAATATACTTGCTTAGAAGCTGAGGAAAACTGCAAGCAACAAAGATCCTTATCTGCCATATCATAACGTGCCTGCAGATTAGGGTCTATGTTGTTTGTACTGCTGCTTACTCCTAACAAAATGCACAGATGCAGATCTGCCAGAGCATTATGAGATGGGAGATCTGGGTCTTTGCAGCTGAACTCTTAAGCAAATATATAAGGTACTCCCCACACAAAAGCCAGCACTGTATTATGGCCAGCATGAGCCTGTTACAAATGTGTCTCTCTAATACAGAGGTTTGTGATTCAAAGATATCTCACCATATAAAAATAGACTTTTCAAAAGGAAAATTTTATGAATTGGTACCATTACACCTGGTAAATAAACGTTTTTTGGCACTGATCACTGGAATAATTAAATACCTATATTAGTGGATAATGATGGATACACAGTGCAAAGATGGGTATAAAAAGGTATAAAGAGTAAAACAAAGATAAAACTGACTTACATAAACATGGAGAAAGGTGATACAAAATAAACACAAAGGCAGTACAACTTAAGCACATAGTTGTGCTATAAGTATAACAAAGACAATATCAAATTTTTACATACCTCTTCCAATGTTTTCTAATTAAAGCAGAATAAAATGTGCCTTGAGTATATCAATTAGATCTAATTAAAGCAACTCAAATTCATACTTTGTAATTAGTACACTGACAATTCACCATGCTACTACAGGTTTTGCATAAAGATATTAAATATGACTCGTACACATAAACAGCACAATTTTTTTTATCTGATCTTAACTTGGTTCTTTTAAAGCCTGACATGAGTGCAGCCACAACTTATAATACCACAGTGAGTTCATTTGTTTTCATGGTCAAAACAACATTCAATATTCATGCTTTTGCGAAAAATGGGATTTTTTAAATCAGGATTTCATTTTGTACTTGTAGTGCTGAAGGGGGCCCATAAATGTCTTTGTAAGTTGTGTGATGTGTCATAATCTGTACAAGCCATGCAATAACATTTTAAAAAAAAATAGTCACCCCAATTAAAATGGATGCCAGTTTTGTAAATCTAATGGGATCATTTTCCATCATTCTTTTAAATACATAATACCTATAAACCTTTCACTCTCAATAACTTGCACCGACAGTTTGAACTAAAAAGGATACTTATGATTCCATAGACAGACATCCTTCCATCGTGGTTTTCATTTGGCTGCTATCTGTATCCAATAGTGTAATCCTGAAAATTCCTACATTTCCATCCTATAATGGCATTGTTGGACCCAAATACTGCATGATAAAGCCATTTCCATGCACAGATTGTGGTCAAGGGATGAATGTGAGTTTCCCATCTTATTCAGTATCATCACATAACCATGGTGTCCAACAGTCTCATATGTAAATATCAATGTTTTGATCTGGCTGTGAGATTTTTAGGTCTGTCAACATCATTAAATAGTTGATTCAGTCATATAGCTGCTACAACCATGTAGATACACAACTTGCAGCATAAACTGACTTCAATAGTCATCTTTTTGTCTACTGAATACAAGTCACAGTTATAAAACTTACTGACCAAAACAATTATGTCTGGTTAGAGCTAGATTTACCACCTTCCTCTGAACTCCATTTGAATTATATCCAATATAACATCAGTTTCCTCAAGGATATCAAGCTACATCACACATCACTTATTATATCTACTTATTTATATCTACTTCTGCATCAATTCAAAATCTTGTCAGAGTAAAAAAAAAGAGACAAGCAGTGAATCTATATCAGGCACTATAACTGAAAAAGAAAATCCATAGATTAAAGATTTTGCAGTCTCCAATGTAAATCTAAGGAATCTAATTTCCTTATACTCTCCCATCCCCTGAGGGGTTATATGTTAGGCATAATTGCATCTACAGTTTGTGAGACTACATTCCTGGCTGAAGATGCTGTCATTCTGTGGACAGAATGGCTTGTCATATATTGATCATTTTCTTCTAAGAGTAGAGGGTCACATGTGACATCAGCTGAAGGCCAGTCTATGGACACTGGGCTACTCAAGCACTAAAACACAGCTGTGGTCTTTATACTCAGGTTTACAGCTTGAGAGAAGAGAATCTATTGGAATAGCTTGTCTTTTATTTCTATAAGATCTCAATAAAGCTTACTAACAACTTTAAAATTATTAATTTATTTGCATTTCTTATCAAAACATATTGTTATCTTGTAAATATGTTTATCTTGTAAATTTCTAACTCATGACTCAAATAAATATCCCCCTTATCTTCCACAGAATTTGCGTCTGCTAAAATCTGATGGAGGTGTAAACTGAATATGCTTCAAGATACGATACATATCAATTTCATTATCCTCCAGTAATGCACAGAAGAATTAACAATTACTGCACTAATAAGGTGACTGTCCTTGATAATGTTCAATGTCATTTAATTAAAAGGTCATGTTTAAAAGAAAAATGATAAATGTTACATTTACTACCAAATTTAACAGATTTATAACGAGGCTCTTAACTTCTCACGTGTATATTTACATCTAACATAAGTATGTAGTTACAAGACTTTACCATGATTACTTGCCCCTGAAACTGCTCTAACTGTGAAAACAGCAGCTTTAATTTATGCAGAAAATTGACCCACTGAACATTAATGATCCACCGGTCGGTCTCACTTGACATGATGTATGGAAAGGGACTCCAGAACTTATATAAGTAGCACATTCATGGAATTTATCACAATACATCATTTGACTGTTTAGTAATCTATAATCATCACCTTCATCATAACATAATTATAACAGCAATTATCATCATCATTATCATCATCTATTTTATTATAGCTAGCACATTTTGTTATAACAAGACTGTTAATATTATCAGTTATAGTGATGCACTATTAACTTTTATGTAAACTTAAAAGTTGTTGAAATTTATTTCTTCATATAATTTTTTTTTCACAAAATGTTTTAGTGTTGACATTATGTTGATATAAGTTTCAAACTGTGTCATTTCTGAATAAGTGGATCAAAACCGAGATTATCACAAAGAATGCTTTCTTTTCTTCTTGGAGTTATAGGATTGCCTTTTATCTGTGTATTTCTAAATGTAGCTCCATCTGCAGTAATGTGATCCATAGAGGTGTGTGTTTGCATATTTTAAAATCTCATAACATACCCAAAGAATCAACAACTATTAATGTCAAATCAATACTATGAAAAATACATTTAGAAATCCATTGCAAAGTTAACTTAAAGAAGAAAAAACCCAGAAATTTTAAGAATTGTTAATTAAATATTGAAGAAATTCCAAGCCAAGCACAAAAATATGCATGGATATTTTGCATCGGATGAATATGAGCACTGATACTAGCATACAGTTGCTCACATGTGTTATTGTTGTTGTGTAGTTTAATGCCATTTTTCAGCACATGATAGGCTATACATGGCAGCCAGTATTAATGGTGGAGGAAGAACCTGGGAAAACACCGGAAAGAACCACCGACCCACAAGAAGCTAATGGCAAGCTTTCTCACATAACCCACATTAGCTGAATCCAAGACTCAAACCCACACAGACAGAGGTGAGATGGCAGTGATCCGTAACGGAGAGCGCTTTAGACCACTCGGCCACTCAGGGCCCCTGCTCACATGTGAAATAAAGTCCAAGATGTTGGAATTTTCTGGTGATTTAATTGGCAATATGAACAGAGTGAACAGAATATTATACACTTGCCTAGTGTTTAAAAAGTCCCCTATGTAGATAACTGAAATGTTTGTGAAGAAACCATTTTTATTATTTCAGTCACAATGACTTCTGACTTTGACCTTTGACTTTGTGATGCCAGTATCAACAATCTTCTTTCTTGGCACAAGTACAAGCCATCCATCAAAGTTTGGTCCAAGTCTGTGGTGTAGAACTAATGTTATTGTGCAGAAACAACACACTCTGATAAATGCTGATGGTGGAGGACTTTAGTTATTGTGCAGAAAGCAAAACTGTTTTCTTCTTTAAGTCAGTTACTTTGACCGATTACCATAAGACCCTGAAATCAATAGCATTCTTTTTTACCCCAAGTGCAAGCCAGTCACTAGGTTTGGTAACTGTAGATGTTGAATAAATGAAGTTATTGTGCAGAAACAATTTATTTTTTAAAGCCTCTGTAATCCTGACCTTTAACCTTTTGACCCAAAAAATTCAGGTTCATGTCATCAACAAAGTTTGGTAGTTGCAGATGGTGGACAACTCCAGCCATCCACAAAGTTTGGTAGTTGCAAATGGACAACTCTAATCATTGTCTCAAAATAAAATTGTTAACAGGCATATGTACCAATGGCTACCCTGATGAACAAATGTACCAATGGCTACCCCGATGAACAAATGTACCAATGGCTACCCTGATGAACATCTGTACCAATGGCTATCCTGATGAACATATGTACCAATAGATACCCTGATGAACAGATGTACAAATGGATACCCTTATGAACAGATGTACCAATGACTATCCCAATGAACAGATGTACCAATGGATACCCTGATGAACAGATATACCAATGGATACCCCAATGAACAGATTTACCAATGGATACCCCAATGAACAGATTTACCAATGGCTACCCCAATGAACAGATTTACCAATGGCTACCCTGATGAACAGATTTACCAATGGATACCCTGATGAACAGATTTACCAATGGATACCCTGATGAACAGATGTACCAATGGATACCCTGATGAACAGATTTACCAATGGATACCCCAATGAACAGATTTACCAATGGATACCCTGATTAACAGATTTACCAATGGATACCCCAATGAACAGATTTACCAATGGCTACCCTGATGAACAGATTTACCAATGGATACCCCAATGAACAGATTAATCAATGGCTACCCTGATGAACAGATTTACCAATGGCTACTCTGATTAACAGATTTACCAATGGCTATCCTGATGAACAGATGTACTAATGGATACCCTGATGAACAGATGTACCAATGGCTACCCTGATGAACAGATGTACCAATGGATACCCTGATTAAAAGATGTACCAATAGATGCACTGATGAACAGATATACCAATGGATATCCTGATGAACAGATGTACCAATGGATATCCTGATGAACAGATTTACCAATAGGTACCCTGATGAACAGATGTACCAATGGATACCCTGATTAAAAGATGTACCAATAGATACACTGATGAACAGATGTACCAATGGATATCCTGATTAAAAGATGTACCAATAGATACAATGATGAACAGATGTACCAATGGATATCCTGATGAACAGATGTACCAATGGATATCCTGATGAACAGATGTACCAATAGGCACCCTGATGAACAGATGTACCAATGGATACCCTGATTAAAAGATGTACCAATAGATACACTGATGAACAGATGTACCAATGGATGCCCTGATTAAAAGATGTACCAACATATACACTGATGAACAGATGTACCAATGGATATCCTGATGAACAGATGTACCAATGGATACCCTGATGAACAGATGTACCAATAGGTACCCTGATGAACAGATGTACCAATGGATACCCTGATTAGAAGATGTACCAAAAGATACACTGATGAACAGATGTACCAATAGATGCACTGATGAACAGAAGGAGAACATCATAATATGCTCCACCTTACAGCAGGTGTATAAAAAGTCACCTTATAACAGATGTATAAAAGTCACAATACTGTGGATGTAGAAAAATATTATCTTATAGCAAGTGTAGAAAAGTCACCATACAGTGGATCTATAAAAAGTCACCATACAGTGGATCTATAAAAAGTCACCATACAGCAGATCTATAAAAAGTCACCATACAGTGGATCTATAAAAAGTCACTTTTTAGTGGATCTATAAAAAACCAATGCCTGATATTGTAATTGCATTTGAAATTATGTTTGTGAATACGGCAGCATTCAAGATTGGTACTGCATATTATATTAAGAAAAAATTCCTGTATTTTGTTTGACCAATTTGGTTTAAAGCCTTGTCAATTACATAATGCATTCTTATATCCTCAATCCACTGAAGGTTGTGCAGAGCTGAATCTGACAGTGAATGCTCTACATGTGAGTCATTATGGAAAACATGCCTATTGTTAAAAGCAGCATATGACCCTGGTTCTCATTTCATTAAGTGGTAATGAAATTCTATGTGTCATGCATTTCATTACAAGCTGGTCTCACTCTGAGACATTACACTGTATGCACTATTGTACAATTGGCTCCAACTACAAAGACCCAGGTCTGCCATCACAAATGCACTGACAAATCTAGGTCTATGCAATTTGTTAGGAGTAATCAGTAGAACAAAGCCACTGGTCTGTCAGTGCATTTTTTGATGGCAGATCAGGATCTATGCTGTTTGCAGTTGAACCTGACTTGTACACAAGGACACTTTATGGCTTCAATTGACATTATAATGAGGGTGTGCTTTATGTCCCAAAAGAAATGGACATCATTATCTTTAGGGTTTAATGTATGTCCCAAAAGAAATGGACATCATTATACTGAGGGTTTGATGTATGTCCCAAAATAAATGGACATCACTATATTTAGGGTTTAATGTATGTCCCAAAAGAAATGGACATCAATATATTGAGGGTTTGATGTATGTCCCAAAATAAATGGACATCACTATATTTAGGGTTTAATGTATGTCCCAAAAGAAATGGACATCATTATATTGAGGGTTTGATGTATGTCTCAAAATAAATGGACATCATTATACTGAGGGTTTAATAGATGTCCCAAAAGAAATGGACATCATTATATTGAGGGTTTAATGTTGTTGTTGTAGTTGTAGGGTTTAACACCATTTTTCAGCACACGATAGGCTATACATGGCGGCCAGTATTAATGGTGGAGGAAGAACCCGGGAAAACCCCGGAAAGAACCACCGACCCTCGAGAAGCTACTGGCAAGCTTTCTCACATACCCACATTGGCCGAATCCGAGACTCGAACCTATGCAGACAGAGGTGAGATGGCAGTGATCCGTAATGGAGAGCACTTTAGACCACTCAGCCACTCCGGGCCCCGAGAGTTTAATGTATGTCCCAAAATAAATGGACATCATTATATTGAGGATTTGATGTATGTCCTAAAATAAATGGACATCATTATATTGAGGGTTTAACAGATGTCCCAAAAGAAATGGACATCATTATATTAAGGGTTTAATAGATGTCCCAAAAGAAATGGACATCATTATAATGAGGGTTTAATAGATGTCCCAAAATAAATGGACATCATTATATTGAGGGTTTAATATATGTCCCAAAAATGAATTTTTAGTGTGGCTGTAACAATAAGAATGTTACCGGACCCAAGAATGTTTCACTTCTGGAACAAAACCTTCACTTGATATTTAATTTATAAATACATCAATTAAATTACAACTCTGATTTCAAGTTTATGAATTATAGAATCCACTAATACTTGAATATTTTATATTTTCATTATAGTGTTTGAAAGTGATATCCTATCCTACTCTAACCTCCCCTGGCACCCTTTTACTACTATGATCCCATGTACTGATTCACTCTTTGTAACAGCTTTCTATTTCTCCTCAGCCCTCCTCAGCCCTATGCAGAGGTATCTGAATTAGGTGACAGTGGCCAATAAAAAATATAGTTAGGCCCCTCAAATAAGCAGTTGATTAACTCATGCCAGAACAAGTCCATAAATGAGCTGTATCTGCCATTCCCAATGGAAGTCAACTCGAAAGGCAAGGAACAATAATTCTGAAATCAATGTGCATATTACTTCCTTTTTAAAATATAAACTCACTCAATGTTGAGCAAGCTTAGTTGTTTTTAATCAACAGAAATTCAACTGATGCTAAACAGGCTGACTGGGTGTGTGTGTGTGTGTTATACCACTATGATGTCTGCCGTGTGGAAGTTTATTATAATAATAATAATAATAATAATAATAATAATAATAATCATAATAATAATAATCACTGTTTTCAGAGGGTGACTCAATTGGTTACAAATGAGAAACTAATCTACCTAAACGTGGCCCTCTATTATGTACATATAACATACAAGTTATCATAATCTGTTCACACACACATACACACACACACACATGCAAATACACAGTATATAAACAACTATTTACATAATAAATGTTACATTACTGCAGAAATGAAAATGTATCAGTGATGTCTAGCACTGGGGAACCATGCCACAGACTTGTAGCATTATGTTTTTTTATCCAGACACCTCAGGCTGACCAGTCCTAACACTAACCTGTTTACACTGAGTGCCAGGTGAGGCAGCTGCATGTACCATTTTATACAAATCTTTTTAATCACTAGGCGAAACCTGTGACCTCACACATCCAAGGTGGATACTCTAACTACTATAGACATCGGAGTGATCTGAATGGTTTTTAATATAAATTCATGCAATGCTGAGCAGGCTGAGTTGTTTCTAACAAAACATTAAATGTTATACTGTGCTCTGACACTCGGAGAAAGGTTCCTTACCCATGGACATAGTTTTAGTAGATCATGTCCTGAAGTTCATTCCTGCCATATCTTATCGAATCTGACTAAGCAGGTTTTGAGAAAAATTAAAAAATAGTAATTGTGGATTGATGGAAGAATGAAGAAAGAATGAAACAGACTCATGCCATAAGCACATATGATCTTTGGTCAGGTGAGGTAAAAAAAAAATCATACATACCTCTATCACTTTTGTTACCAGTGTCAAGTTCTCAATAGCAATGTAAGTCAAAGTATCAGTTATACATCAGTTACTGATCTCCTTTAGTTGATTTCAAAGATCTACGTCATTCAGTTTCCAGCATTTTTGAGCATTTGGTAAGTATGCAATTGTGCACACATAGCTTTAGAGCTACTCTTTACCGGTTATACTAGGCAGATCAATGTGGCACTCAACAGTTTTGTACTTAGCATAGGGTTCAATTTTTAAGGAAAATGAATTTCTCAAGTTTACCTCACTGGTTATAATTGCAACTTAATTAAGACCTTGAATATATCAGGCACTGTATAGATTGATTTTAATTCCCTTTATTGTGGTGCATGATTGTTACAGAGCATACAGCTTGGCTAACTTCAGATTTACACCTATCTAACTCTCTCTGGTCATTTTCACTTCCAAGACTTCAAAGTAAATTGTGAAATAAGCCCTAACATAACTACTTGTATATATTTTGTAATTCATTGTGTTGCACTGTCAGTAGGTGCAATTGCCTACTCTGTCAAAATTTATTTTCCTTATTTTAATAACTGCTCAAGTTTTTGTGTACTTTGGACTAGTTTTCAGACTGACTTACTGAGCACATTGAGAGCAGCCATTTTGATCAGCAGTATGCAGGGTTTCAACAAGTACAACATGTAAAGAAATTTCAGCCACATCACAGGAAAGTAGCATGAATTATGCAAACATTTTCTCCAATGTGCATGTTACAAATGCAGACAACTTCACCTTACATTTGTCACTTTGTCAGATGTATGCAATTTCTGTGAAACACAAGCATAAAGACCACAAAGTATTCTTATTTAATTTTGGTCACATATCACTTAAAAAGTCTTTATAAATACTTCTTATATATTTCTTCCACAGAACAGTATTCATTAAGAGCAAAAGCCCGCACAAGCCCAGTCCCAACTACCACCCAAAAACATGAGCCATTTTAAAAATACACATTGCATTTTCTCAACACAGCGACATAAAATTTGCCTAAATTATTCCTTAGATGTCATTAATAAATTTATAGTTTGAACAGGGATGGAGCAGATCAGGCTCACAGAGATCAAAGGTCAAAGGGTAAAACATTTGCTACTTCTAATAACACCTGTAAATGGAAGAAAGTGAATCTGATTTTTCATAAATTCTACCTTAGTTATATTGAAATGATTGAAATGTAACATTTCTGCAATATTTGTCTTTCGCTTACTACAATTTCATTTCTGAATTTAAGTTGACTTTACTTCTGTGTTCTATGACTACTCATTTCACCATTAACATATTACACACAATACTGCCACAATACATTGCAATTTCATATGCAGTGAATAAATTTCATTTTTAGAACATGATATTTTATAATGAAATGGATGCCCATGCCTACCTTCAAGGCACATGTCTGTACATTTCAGCTGTAGTGTGCCAATAGCCATTTTTCTTTGTGTTTTTTTATTTAATTGTTCATATGGCCATTATATTGCCATGAATTTTATCAGCTATTGTGTGTGCCACTGTTGGCATTACCACATGTAGCAATGAAATCTCACTCCAGATAGAACTGAATGAAGCAGTGGAAAGAGATCTGGTAACATACAAATCTGTAATCATGGATGCCTTTGTGTCAAAGGAGGAATTTACTGCAGGATCATGAAAGTTGAGAATGGCAGCTCCATTAAAATGGACTTAACATAAACCTTTCTAATTGCTTTTTGCTGACATTCAAGCATGTATTAAATATGTATCAGTCTTCATCAGCATGTCTAAGCTAGGAGGTTTACAGGTTTTAAGTTCAATGAAAATGGGATATTGTAAATCAGGTTGTTTTGGTGTCATTAAAATGTAAATTTCAACACAATTTTAGCATACTACTGATTGTTTTAACTTATGATATAAAGTTATTGGTTTAAAGCTAATGTCTTAGAATAAGATTGCAGTAAAAGTGAGTCACATTTCTCATGATGTGCATGGAAAATTTGTGTAGCCTTCTGCAGGATTCATAGTACTGATGATATGGGAACCTGTCTAGCAATTAGTGAACATGAAATAGAGTACATATTGCTTCGACTGCCAAGGACTGGTTGATAATGAAAGCAAGATTTTACTAAAAAGAATCTTTTGAGAGCTTATCCAAGTTGAAAATGATAAAAAATAGAAAGAATTTTTTATTTTTGTAATTCAAGTTCATTTACAGACTTGAGTTTTGGAAAACTCATTACTAAAATTAACTCTTGACTCTTTGCTGTAGAACTGAAAACAAATTTTTCAGACACACAAAGAAGCAAATATTGCCACATCTCATATTGTATTCTCTGCATATAAGTTGGCATCAAGGATATGTCTAGGCTGATATATATTAAGTTTGAATATAAGCATTCATAAAATTAAAGTTACTGATATTTTTGTATACCAGTAGTTTTATTACAGAAGATGAATTAGTACTGCAACTCGGCCAGCATTGGTTATTAGACAGTACATTACTTTCATAGCACTGTACAAAACTGATTCTTCTAAATAAAATCTTATGTACACATAAATCTCAAGTCTGTATATAGCTTAGTTGTGGGGAATTATGGCATTTATGGGGTGTTTGGGAAGAAGCAGTACCTTCTGACTGAGGCAGTTGTACCCTTGAGTGGAATGAAGCACCAGTCCTCCTCAATCAATACTCAGCTCTCACTGTTACATCCAAGTAACTGTTTGTGTGCATGGTAGCAGCCAAACCCTGACAAACCACATCAGCTGGTGAGCTAAATGTAGCAAGGGGGTGGACCTGTTTAACATACTGACCTGAGAAACTTGATCTTCTTTTAAATGCATAAATCCAATGATTATCATGGCAGAAAATGATGCCCTGTGACTTTTTCCACCCTGCTATGAGAGTCTATAGCTCTACTGCCTTTTGAGTTACCTCAAAAAGAGGAAGGCTTAGGGAGTAAACCCTAATAAAATTTGGAGCAGAGCTCCGAAGGTAGTCTGATTTTAAGTCAATCATCTTTTCAGCAACTCCTGCAGCTTAACTGGTTTCTAACTGGACTGGTTTTTCCTTGCCAAGTGGGGTTCCTGATGCATGGGCAACTTGGGTCTCCATATTACTTGCCCAGGCTTGCAAGCTGGAGAGGTCTCTCCAGTTTTGCTTCACAGCATCAACACAGTAAGGGAGGCAGCATTTATTAGATAAAAGTCACAGTCTGAGTGTTTCAATGGGTACCTGGAGTCTAAACTTTATAAATTGACTGCAACTATTTTGCATAGCAAAACAAAGAGGAAGAAGGAAAAAAACGGCTATAAGAATGGGACGCTGGAACATCAAAACAATGGCAACCATTCAACATAAAATATTTAACACAAAACTGCTGTGATCAACATAAAACTGAACAGACTCAACACTGACATAGCAACCCTCAAAGAAACATGGCTCACAACTGAATTACTACACATTTTTCTGGCAAGGAAAATACTGGAAGAAACAAGTGAGCATGGAGTTAACTCTTTAGTGAAAACCACTGCTGACTGAATCCCCACCCCCACAAAAAAAAGTAGAAAGAGAATCCGGGTCCTCAATTTATTAAATTCCATGGACCTCATTAACCTTTTGAGTGCATATGCTACAACACTCCTCACATCCTCAAAAACAAATAAACAGTTTTACAACAAAAACTCATCAACATAATCCTGTCAAAGGAAACTTTTGTACCTGCAATGGAATTAAAGCAAGAATATATGTTGATCATGTCTCATGAACAATCTGTCTTGGACATTGTGGCATCTGGAAGTTTGAATGACAATGGGCAGATACTTCAACTTTGTTCCTAATATTACCTCTGTGTCACAATCTTCTACCTCCAGACCAAGCAACAACACACAATGCCATGGAGACATCCCAGATCGAGCCACTGACATCAGCTGGATCTGATTATTATCGGGCACACTGTTTTCGATAGTGACCTTATCACTCATAGTTACCAAAGCACTGTTTTCAACAGAAACCATTACTTGTTACGCAGTAAGATTATTGAGGAACTCTCCACAGTTGACCAAGAAAAGTCAGAGAACTCTGGCATGGATGTCTAGCAGAAACTGGAGCAACTGAATAACAGAATCTACAGCACAGCAAAAAGTAGAACAAGACCAATGACTTGTTCAAGGCAAATTTTGGTTAGAAGACCCAGTCATCGCGGTCAAATGCATTGTTTTGTCAACTATTAGAATGACTAAAGTCATAAAAGTTACAAGTAATGACAGCTGCCAAAAGCAATGTGCAACACAATGCAAGATGCTGTGCAAATGACAACTGGCCTCATCTATGTCAAAACATCAAGACATCTGCAGATAAAGTCAATATCAAAGGAATGTATAGCAAAATTTAGAAGGCAATAGATCCAGCTTAAAAAGACATCAACTGGAGATGTGCTCCCAGAAATACATTGTCAATGCCACAGCTCTCAATGCCACTGAAAGCTTGCCTATTTTAGAAGAACCTGACAATGACCCAACCACTCAGCTCAGCAAGACCATAGATAACACGGGAAATGAACTGTCTCCAGTAAAAGATGGCATACCACAAGAAACCGTGAAATGAGGAAAAACTCCTGATCAACACCCCATGAGCTATTTTGCCTATAGTGGAAAGAAGGTGTAGTACGACAAGATATGACAGATGCCAACATCATCAATCTCTGCAAAAATAAGGGCAACAGAAGCAGCAGCAGTAACTATTGTGGCAACTCCCTACTAAGCACAACAGGCAAAGATTTTGCCCAAAAATCATCTTTAACAGATGTCAGAACCTTGCAATTATAGTTAACTACGAGTCACAGTGCAGTTTTAGACTAGACAGGTCCACCATCAGCATGACTTTTTCACTGAGACAACTCCAAAAGAAATAAAGGGAACAGTTACACTACATAGCCTTCATTATTCTTACATAGGCAATCAACTTTGCAAGCAGACATATATTGTTCATGCTGCAAGAAAAGATTGGATATCCCCTATACTAAAGTTTTTCAATGAAAACATTCAAGGCATTATCCAGTAATAATGGTTTAGCCTCATAGGCTTTTGACAAACATTTTGGAATCAAGCAGGGATGTGTTCCTGCCACTACCCTGTTTGGGATCTTCTCTCTCCTGTTGAAATATTCTTTTGGCTCATCAATACAGAGAATCTACCTATATACAAGGTCAGATGGGAAACTGAACAGCCTTGTACAACTCTGAGCCAATGCACAAGATCTGCAAAATCCTCATTGTAGACCTAGTCTTTGATGATGATGTAGCAGTAGCAAACAATACAGAGACTTACCTTCAAAAGTTCATTACCAATTTTCAAAAGCATGCTAAAATTTTGGTCTCATCATCAGCCTGGAAAAGATGGTAGTGATGGGTCAAGATGTTAAGCAGGCCCCTTCCATCAACATCAGTAAATAAAAATTTTAAGCTGTCAACAAATTCATAAACTCTGTGTCTACCATCACAGACCTCTCACTTGATGCATAACTCAACACCCCCATTGAAAAGGCTGCATAAGCAATGTCACAGCTGAGCAAGAGGGTGTAGAGCAACAACAAACTGACTGAACACACCAAAACAAAAGTGTACAAAGCCTGTGTAATCAGTACACTCCTCTATGGCAGCAAGTCTTGGACACTATATTTATGCCAAGAAAAGAGGCTCAACAACTTTCACCAGAACTGCCTCCAACACATCTCTGCATCTCCTTCAAAGAAAGAATTCCCAAAACCGCAGCCCTTGAGCATCCACACACTCCAAAATAACATTTTATATGGTGAGCTGGTATTTGCAAAAAGGACAACAGGTGCCCACACATACATTTCAAGATTTGGACAAGACAGACATTAAGGCAATGGACATTAAAGTAGAGATATGGGATGCACTTGCCCTGTAGAGCAGTGGCTGGAGACAAGAACTTGCGCAAGGATTACAGATGTGCAAGAGAAAACAGTCATAACTGGCAGAAAAGAACCTGCAGTGAAGAAAACCTACTGCAAGTGGCAACAAGAGACTACCTTCAAGTGTTGTGGATACAACAGAGAATGTCACTCCCACATGGGTCTCTTCAGCTTCAACAGATACTATACATTAATCAGGGGCCCCAAGTGGTCGAGTGGTCTAAAGTGCTCACCATAATGGATCATTGCCATCTCACCTCTGTCTGCGTAGGTTTGAGTCTTGTATTTGGCCAATGTGGGTATGCGAGAAAGCTTGCCAGTAGCTTGTTGTGGGTCGGTGGTTCTTTCCGGGATTTTCCCGGGTTCTTCGTCTACCATTTATACTGGCCACCATGTATAGCTTATCTTGTGCTGAAAAATGCGTTAAACTCTACAACAACAACAACAACAATTCATTAATCAAATGACGAACTTCCAACGAGTGTAAATCCAAAGCCTTCTGAGATTGAAGGACATCAATTGTTGTAAAGAAGAATGAAGCCCATCAACTGTGAATGGCATCTCTCAATCAGCTATGGTGCAATGCAACTGAAATGGACCACTGATCATGTAATCATCAGCTAGGTGTAAATCATTACATACCCAGGTGGCCTGACAAAAGCTTTCAAAATTGTGATGGTGGAAAATGGAGTACCGTATATAAAGTGTATAAACTGAGCTCTTTGTAAATTTGACATGGAACATTTGTGCTGAGGTAGTTAAAATTATGAAATAATATCTCATTTTTATAAAATTTGCACCATATGCATATGAATCATGTTTCAAAATCTGAAAAGTTTTAAAACTGAAAAGTGCCACTTTGCAAAAAATAGATGTGAACGAGTAGGAAGAACATTCAATTTTTCTAATTAGGTAATTCTTTAATCAATTAAATTTTGCATAGAATTTCCTGACAAACCAATGGCACCAATGATACATTGGTAATTGATACAACTGTACTAGCAATAAGTCTAATTAACATAATTGGTAAATATCATTGGAGGTCTGATCATATTCAAGCAGGACATAATCTCTGGTTGCTCATAAATGGCAACAAAAGGGTTTCTTTTTCCAATTCTGAGATCTACAATTTCACTTACAAAAGGAAGAAACAGATAAATCAATTAGAAATAGATACATCAACTAGACTGATTATATTACAAAGTACTGCGCAGTACTTTACCTTCATTGATATACTGAAAATTCCAGAGCTTTCAGAAATCTTGATTCTCATTTAATCACCAATTTTCTTTTCCCAGTGTTTTTTGTCTTATTACATACATGTATTAATTCATTACCAGGTGCCCAAGTGGTTAGCATGAGAGACTTATGACCAAAGGGGTGCTACTTTAAATCCTACCACTGGCTTTATCTAGATCAGCTAACAAGGTGTGGCCCTGGGCAAGGCACTTTATTCCAATTGCCTGGGCACTAAAGACTTCAATTTTATTATGGTGCCATTAACCACTAAACCAAACAACCTTTCATGCAAACTCAAACAATGAGGTATAAATATGCAGATTCCTGACATTGAGTCTGTTATCTTTTCATGTAATTGGAAGAATAAATAAAGTGCTTTTTATCACTGAAGCTTACTGATAATCTGGTCATCTAGTTGCTTCATTAAAACAAAAAAAACACACAAAAAACCAACAATAAAACATGCAAACTTGGAACAATGCCAGCACATTGAAACTCCTCAGGTGAACTACCAGTGTACCAAATCCCATCAAATGAGGTCAATACAAGTTTTGTGTTTGGTCGGAACTTTTTCTATCTTTAATATCACCATTTCTTTACAGTATACCCAAACTAAAACAAACCTTCAATTGCAAATTTCAATTTTACTCCCCCCCCCCCCCAAAAAAAAATACTGAACAATGCTTTTGATACTTGAATGGTCTAGAAAGATTATGTGGTCCTGTGTTAAGTAAAACACACACTTGACACTGCTGGGCCAGATTATTCACCTCAATGAAATAACACTATCTTTTTTGGTCATTCAAACTGTCCCAAGGACACGAAAATTAAAAAACAATATCTGACATGCACATTGACACTGGTTAGGAGCAACAATAGGCTAAACTTAAGTATTTGCCCATTAAAAAACCCCAGCTGTTAATGTATGTTGTTAGTAGCCAAATGTCTGTACATAAGCCAATTAAGAAATATTATGCTTATTTGCTAATTATCTCATTATGATTGATGCTACTCATTTGCATAAATGGTCACTACAACTCTTTTCAATACTCAGCTTTTAATAACTGTGCTTGGGGTCTAGCTTTTGATTCTTTGCCAATGAAGACTTACAGATCAGTATTCTAAAAGTTTGCTTCACCCAACTGATTTTCACAGAGAGAAAAAAAAACATTGCTTACGTGTATTTAAGTAAGCAGGAATGTCCTTTGTCTTCACTAGTATGGCATGATGTCAGAATATCCAGCTAAGCATTGTAGGACTGAACACTCCTTAAACAACAAAATTTGTCTCCTCTATGAAAATGAATCTGTACCAAATGCTATGTTTATAGAAACTTGGGACATGAAGTGATGATGTACTTGAAAATTTACTGATATAATATAGAAAAAGACTTATTTTCTTTAACATTTACAATACAGTCAGTGCCCCCTATTACTACTAATATGACTGTCACCACCAAGGTACATTCATTTGTTACCATTCATATAGACATGAAACTGGAGCATGAAAACTATAAAATCCACTTGTTTCCAGGATTAATAATACAGTATATAATCAGCTCTAGACCATTATAAGAGTTAGACATTGACTGAATTTACCAGATTATTTTCTTTTCAAAGCAGATCTTCCATAACTACCAGACAGATTTGTACATATAAAAGTGCAGCAGAGAACATCATGCAATACAGAAGCAAATAGTTTACAACATGGAGATGATATACTTATATGTGTGTGTGTGCATGTGTGTGTGTGTGTGTGTTTATATCTAAGTGTATGTTAATGCCCTGCAATGTTCCTGTCCTAAAATATTTCTATCTTACATTCATCATCTCTTCATTCCATGAATTGAAGGCAAAACCATTTCTTCTCTCAAACTGCTCATTTTTTAAACCCAATCTATGATTGACCACTGTGGTGACCATACTGGATGTACAATTGCCACCATTTTGTTTGGACCAACTAAACAGCATTAATGTATTTTGGTGAAAACCCTATCTTGATATGACCATCGTTCCATGACAAGAAGTGACATTAGGTCTCACTAGAAGGCATCAACCTAATTATCACAAGCCTAGCATTTATAAATTCACACAGAAGCTAAATCTGTAATGTGATTGAGATTTACTTTGAGTTCGGCTTGGAAATGGGTTGGCTTGTTGGTGACTGGTGACACTTTTCCATTCTTGTCAAACGTGATTCACTGTGCCATAAATCATTTCCTTACTACCTCCATGTCTTGAATTTGTCATAGTTTGGCATTCCAAACATACACTTCCTATAGATTTGATAGCACTTAATCATAGTAGAAGAAGGGAGTTAACTCAACCTTGTTAGAGTTACCAGGTATTGCTCTGATACATTCTGCTAATGAACAACAAAAGCCTCATAAGTTTCATGCAAGGTGATTTAATTAAAGTATTTCACATACTTATTCAGTTTCTTAATATTTTCAGTACATACATGTAGCATATTTTCTTAATTTAATGCTTTTACATACATATCTACTCATGATGTAATGTTTCAATACATAGATTTAATCTTATTTCCAGAAATTTAAGTTATAATGACCTATTATATATAAAAAGTTCAGGGTTTTATTTTCTTGTAGGCTTCAAGGTGTATGGGAGCACACCTGCCAAAGTTATAAAGATTTCCTTGGGAGTCGGCCGCACCGACTGTTGTGGAGCTTTCACAAGAACAAATGTATCTGGATCAGCTTCATTGGAATTTTTGGTGAGTTACGTGAAATGGATGTCCCTTTTTACATCATGTTATTTCTCCTCCCTTCTTTTACTTTGCATGATTTTCTGTTTGCTTTAGATTTGATTCTATGCAGGATAAAATCACAAGCAAAACAAACTTCTCTAAATAGCAGCAGGTTCAGCAATAATAATGTGATGGCCAGTGGGAAAATGTGATGCAAAGGTGACCTTCTTAGTGTTCTTAAAATACGTTATCCATACATATTGTTTTATCAACAGATGGGATGAATCTGGGTATAGAATTTCATAGTTTAAATTTCCCAACTGAGGTGGTTCAGTTTACAAAGATTGGTCCATACATTTTATGTTACCTGATGAGTTGCCTCCCTTACAGTCTACCTTAGGTCTCACTGGATAGTTTCGTATTTTGACCCCCCCCTAATTTTTAAGGAAGAAGGCATGAACCTAATTATCACAAGCCAAGCATTTATAAATTCACACATAAGCTAAATCTATAATGTGGTTCAGATTTACTTTGAGTTAGGCTTGGAAATAGGTTGGCTTGTTGGTGACTGCCTGTCACAGTTAGATTTGCATTGGAGATCAAATGCGTAACTTGGGCTGCAAATGAGCTGTCGACTTGGCTTACGTATTTATGTGTGTCTGCTACAGAGGTAAATATCTAAAAATCTAGATGGTTGAGGGGTGATGAAAAGTATGCTAATTTGTTATAGTACTAGTGAACTTTATTCATGCATAAGGCACATACTGATTCTTTTAGCTGCCTTGTCACAGAAAAATATTCAAAATAGCTATTTCTTGTCAAAAATGAATGTAAAATTTATGGGTTGGTGGCAGTGTTGGTTCAGTATAAAAACCACCAGTTGCATCAGGAATTAACCTGATTACTGCAGTCAAAATCTCACATGTATGCTTTCTACAAAAATCATTAGTTTGTTTTTATTTGTATCTTCAGTGTAGAATTATTCTCATTTTTCTGTAATTGGTCATCGTCGGATGAAAATTCACCAGATAAACTGTCCAGTGAGACCTTAAGAACCGGTGTCATTTTTTCAGTCTTGTCAAATGTGATTCACTGTGCCATAAATCATATCCTTATTACCTCCATATCTTGAATCTGACATAGTTAGGTATTCCAAATACACACTTCATATAGATTTGATTGCATTTAATCATAGTAGAAGAAGGAACTTAACTCAACAGTTTTAATGCTACCAGGTATTGCTCCTGATCCATTCTCCTAATGAACAACAAAAGCCTTATAAGTTTCATGCAAGGTGGTTTAATTGAAGTATTTCACATACTTATTCAGTTTATCAACATTTTCAGTACAAAGTTAGTATATTTTCCTAATTTTATGATGACTGCCTTAATTTAATGCTCTTACATCCATATCTGCTCATGATGTAATGTTTCAGTACATATATTTCATCTTATTTACAGAAATTTAAGTTATAATGACCTATATATAAGAATTTCAGGGTTTTATTTTCTTGTAGGCCTCAAGGTGTATGGGAGCACACCTGCCAAAGTGATATTGCTAACAGCAGGACAACATCAACAATTTATTGGGAGTCAGACATGCCAGTTGTTGTGGAGCTTTCACAGGAACAAATATATCTGCACCAGTTTCATTGAAGTTTTTGGTGAGTTATGTTAAATGGATGTCCCTTTTTCCATTGTGTTTTTTCTCCTCCCCTTTTTTACTTTGCATGACTTTCTATTTGCTTTTGATTCAATTCTATGCAGGTGACAATCACTAGCCAAACACACTTCTAAATAGCAGCAACTTCAACAACATTATGTGCCGGCCAGTGTGAAAATGATTTAGAAGTGTCCTTCTTAGTGTTCTTAAAATACATTATCCTTGCATATTGTTTTATCAACAGATGGGATCAATATGAGTATAGAATTTCACTGGTTAAGTTTCCCAACTGATGTGGTTCAGTTTACAAAGATTGGTCCATACATTTGATGTTACCTGATGAGTTGCCTCCCTTAAGTCTATCTTGGATTTCTCTATTCTAGGATAGATTTGACCTTCTTCATGAAATCAGTGAGAGAGTTCTGGTCAGTTTATATATGCAGTGCATCGTTATTATTCTTTCAAGTACTTAGCATGTACATTCTGCAGCTATTGTACAAGAAATTCAGCTTGGCTTCTTTTACATCTTTTATTCACTACTATTTCAGATTGCATGAAGAGTTGTATTATTTATGCTCTCAGATATCTCTGATATCACAAGGCACTCACAAGACAGGGTGTATCAGCTATGAAAAATGATGAAACTGACATATTATAAAGAAATTGTATGTTTCAGAGGGGAAAGTAATACATGAAGTATGAAGCTGTCTCATAGCTGTTGCTCTGTTTGATAGCTTTTGGTCATCGATAAATTCAGTAAATCATAGGAAACAAACAATTTTGAATTTTAAACTTCTTAAGGTTGCGTTTTATTTAGAATTGGTCAAAGTTTTGAAAATAAGAAGATTTTCCCTTAATCAGACTGCTATTTGAATTCTTAAGGTCTCACTGGATAGTTTCGTATTTTGACCCCCCCCCTAATTTTTAAGGAAGAAGGCATGAACCTAATTATCACAAGCCTAGCATTTATAAATTCACACATAAGCTAAATCTACAATGTGGTTCAGATTTACTTTGAGTTAGGCTTGGAAATAGGTTGGCTTGTTGGTGACTGCCTGTCACAGTTAGATTTGCATTGGAGATCAAATGCGTAACTTGGGCTGCAAATGAGCTGTCGACTTGGCTTACGTATTTATGTGTGTCTGCTACAGAGGTAAATATCTAAAAATCTAGATGGTTGAGGGGTGATGAAAAGTATGCTAATTTGTTATAGTACTAGTGAACTTTATTCATGCATAAGGCACATACTGATTCTTTTAGCTGCCTTGTCACAGAAAAATATTCAAAATAGCTATTTCTTGTCAAAAATGAATGTAAAATTTATGGGTTGGTGGCAGTGTTGGTTCAGTATAAAAACCACCAGTTGCATCAGGAATTAACCTGATTACTGCAGTCAAAATCTCACATGTATGCTTTCTACAAAAATCATTAGTTTGTTTTTATTTGTATCTTCAGTGTAGAATTATTCTCATTTTTCTGTAATTGGTCATCGTCGGATGAAAATTCACCAGATAAACTGTCCAGTGAGACCTTAAGATTTCTCTTGTTCTAGTACAGACTTGACCTTCTTCATCAAATCAGTGAGAGGGTTCTGGTCAGTTTATATATGCTGTGCATCGTTCATATTTTGTTAAGTACTTAGCATGCACATTATGCAGTTATTTTACAGGAGAATCAGCTTGGCTCTTTTTTACATCTTTTATTCTTTACATTTTGAGATTCCATAAATAGTACTATTTTTGTTGTGAGATATCACAGATATCACCAGGCACTAACACTATACACTATATTAGCTATGAAAAATGATGACATTGACTCGTTATAAGGAAATTGTGTGTTTAAGCGTGAAAAGTAAAATGAAAGTATGAAGGTGTCTCATAGCTGTTGCTCTATATCATGGCTCTTGATCATCGACAACTGCCATACATCATAGGAAACAGCCGATTGTGTATTTTACACATGTTAAGGTTGCGTTTTATTCAGAATTGCCCAAAGTTTTGAAACTGAGAAGCATTTTCCCTAATCTGACTGGCACATAAATATTTAAGATCTCACTGGATAGTTTCATATTTTCACACCTCCCTAATTTTTTATATTGAAGGCATTTATAAATTCACACAGATTCGCTAAATCTGTAATGTGGTTGAGATTTACTTTGAATTAGGCATGGAAATGGGTTGGCTTGTTGGTGATTGCCTGTCACAGTCAGAGAAGCATTGCAGATCAAATGCGTAACTTGGGCTGCAAATAAGCAGCCAACTTGGCTTATGTATTTATATGTGTCTGCTACAGAGGTAAATATCTAAAAATGTTGATGATTGAGGGGTGATGAAAAGTATGCTAATTTGTTATAGTACTAGTGAACTTTATGCATAAGGCACATACTGATTCTTTTAGCTGCCTTGTCACAGGAAAATATCCAAAATAGCTCTTTGATGTCAAAAATGAATGTAAAATTTAGGGGTTGGTGGCAGTGTTGGTTCAGTATAAAAGCCACCAGTTGCATTAGGAATTAACCTGATTGCCACAAAAATCATTAGTTTGTTTTTATTTGTACCTTCAGTGTAAAATTATTTTCATTTTTCTGCAATAGGTCATTGTCAGATGAAAATTCGCCAGATAAACTGTCCAGTGAGACCTTATTTTCAAAATGGCTTCCAATTACAGCCAAACTGGATGTTGGAGCAAAACTATTTTCATCTAGGCAGCACTAACAAGAATTTTATGATTACTGACATGGCAATCATATTGGACATAAGATCAGTAATATTTTCTTTCAGGGCTAACTAGACATTGCGAGTCTCCTGGTGAAAGCAGCATGATGATATGACTTTCCATTCTGAGTAGCAAGATTTTCAAGATGGCTACCATGAAAGGCTATTTTGAATGTCAGATTAACACCATTTTCATTTAGGATCAACTAGGCATCATAGGAAGTCTTTTAGTGAAAATCCCATGATTGTACATCCATCCAACCAGGACAAGTATTGATAAGATTTTCAAGATGGCTACTGTGACCGGTAAACTGGATGTTGAAGTGGCATCATTTTCATTTAGGCCCAACTAAACCTTGGGATGTATATAAGGTTTCAATGCATCCTCCTGGTAGTTTTGGAACAGTGATAGCAAGCTCTTCACCCCTAAGGAGAGCTAAAAACTGCCTGAGCAAAGTGATTTGTCAGCAATGCACATTTCTGGTGATGACTATGATATAATACATGTACAAAGCTTCATGGCAATCCATTAAAACCTGTGGGGCTAGTTGCACTAATAAAACTGTGCTGGAAAGAAGGATGGACATACATGAGGATTCAGATAGGGACATTACAAGTACTTTTTATGAATTGATGTTACATTTAAAATTGGGAGATACCAATAACTGCAGACAATACACACACCACTCTACCTTTGGTTGCTGTTGATTTTCACCCTCTGTAGCCCTGCACTAATTTAATGCACTGCTACATAGGATGATTGATAGCTGTTAATGACTAGAAAAGCACCTGCAAACCAGACCTGTCAGAGTCACTGAAAAGGTTGGAAAACTGTTGGAAGATAACCATTATTTTTCTCCATTAGAAAGGTAAACTGACCACTGTTTGTAAACTTAACACAAGGTTCATTCTAGATAGTCCTACATGTAAGACCCAACGCTGATATTTATGTTGTGGGCGTCAGAAAACAAAATCAAAATGTGCTATGTCTTACAAGTAGGACTACATTATAGAATGCATCCATCTTTTGTGCAAAAAAAAGATTCCCTGCATTGTACCCTTATGATGCATAAAAAGACCCAAGGAAAAAAATATAAAAGATCATTAGGATTAATTTTAGAACAAAATGAGTACATCCCAAGCTTCCTGAATAGAGTGTACTCATTACCAATGAAGCATAAGATGGATTGATTTCATTGGCTGACAGAAATGTCTTGATGATTTTGATTAGCTTGGGTACCAATGCAAAGCACATGATCCATGATCATTGATAGAACATGTAATGTGAAAAAATACAATCTTCAGCAAAAGCACTGCTGCATTTGTTTCCAAAGCCATATATAGGGAGCAAAAAATGTAGACTCAAATGTGCTGAGAGGAGAATTTTAGAGGAGAATGGTTACTCGCACAAGGAATTCAATAACATTACTAAGTAACAGGATAGGCTGATAATAATCACAGGTGTTTGGGCCTTGGATTTATTTTTGCAATTAATACCAACTTTTCCAGCATTACATACTTTCAATAGGTCATTGCTGAGCCAGACTGGTGCACACTTTGCTACAATTTCTTTGTCAGCTACAGTAAATGTAGCCTAAAATTATTTGAATCAGTCTTTCTTGAATCAGATTGTAAGACAGATTGCTCTATTTTCTTTGATAGCGAAAATAACACTGACCTGAACAGTGCTGTAGTCAGATTGTACAATGAATGATTCCAAGAATATGATGCTGGAAATGTTAATATTTATTGCAAAATTATTGAATCCATGAAGCAAGTGGTTTTGATAAATGATACATATTTGAATTTCTTGAATAAACAAGATACAAGTAAAGTTATTTGTGTTCCATGTTTTTTCTAAATGACCCTATTTTTGACCATTTGGATCCATTTGTTCATATCTTGAATGAAGATTGCAACAGAATAGTTCTCGGTACATGAGCAAAGCGACGGAAAAGTCAAGTCATCTTCAGTATTAAAGTGCATCTAATTACGTATCTTTCTCATTTTGTCTAAAACAAGGTTTCAAGATTTTTTCTACAAAACCATACAAAAAGATACACATCACTGTAAAACCACACACATATGCATGGATGTATCAGCACATGTGTGCACAAAAATGCAGGTGCATACAACACAATAAAACTATACACCCACGGCTGCATTTCATGCAGTGATACAGGGCATAAAATGCATTCCATGGAATACCAAAGGAATGAGTTAAGATTGTGGGGGTCCCAAAGTCTATTCAAAGCTACAAATGTCATTCCTGCAAATGTTAAAATTGGATGTAAATATCAGATCAGGTAACCAGGTTTAAAATAACATCAAACAAAAGTAGAATTTTGGAAGAGTTCCAAAGACATTTTTATTTCATGCTTCTCTACAAATAATAAATTCAACCAGTTTTTCTTCTTCTGCATTCTAATATTATATTTAATTATAGAGTTACCACTTCTGTGGATTTACAAACCATACAGACCAACACTATGTACTTACTTATAAACTGAATCAAACAGCAAACAAGAAAAATCCTGATTTGCCATAGCATAATGCACCTGCAGATCAGGGTCTATCATGTTTGTTCTACTGATTACTCCTAACAAACTTAACAGACCCAGATCTGCCACTGCATTATGCAACAGCAGATCTGGATCTGTGCAATCTGCTGTTGGAGTCACAAGAGAGTATGCATGGTACCTCAAATACAATACTGTGTCAGTATAAATTAACAGCTAACTGGACAACCAATTTTTTTAATACAATCAGAAGGGGGGATGTGTAGCCAGACAATTGTCTGCTGTGAGTACTGCTACAGTACAAGTGGGTTTGGGATGTGGTAGGTGTTCATAGTAAACTCTCAAACATTGATTAGTCTACATTGTGCATGTGTACTTATCTATGCCACTGAAATGTGTATTGATCTTCTGATGGGTAAGGATAATAGGTATGACAATAAAAATTATCGTGAAATTCTTTAGATGTGCTTAATCTGTGGAAAACAACTGATGACAATATATACTACAAACTCTATACAAGTTTCAGTACAACTGTTACTATAAACCCAAGGGCATACCCTGTAAAGGTTTTTAATATAAACCCAAAGAAACACTCTGTAAAGGTTTTTAGTATAAACCCTTAAGACACACCCTGTAAATGTTTTAAATATAAACCCAAAGACACACCCTGTAAAGGTTTTAAATATAAACCCAAAGACACACTCTGTAAAGGTTTTAAACATAAACCCAAAGACACACCCTGTACAGGTTTTTAATGTAAACCCAAAGACACAACATGTACAGGTTTTAAATATAAACCCAAAGACACAACATGTAAAGGTTTTTAATATAAACCCAAAGACACAACATGTAAAGGTTTTTAATATAAAACCAAAGACACAACATGTAAAGGTTTTTAATATAAACACAAAGACACACCATGTACAGGTTTTAAATATAAACCCAAAGACACAATATGTAAAGGTTTTAAATATAAACCCAAAGACACACCCTGTACAAATTTTTAATATAAACCCAAAGACACACCCTGTAAAGGTTTTTAATATAAACCCAAAGACATAACATGTAAAGGTTTTAAATATAAACCCAAAGACACACCCTGTACAAATTTTTAATATAAACCCAAAGACACACCCTGTAAAGGTTTTTAATATAAACCCAAAGGACATAACATGTAAAGGTTTTAAATATAAACCCAAAGACACACCCTGTACAAATTTTTTATATAAACCCAAAGACACACCCTGTAAAGGATTTTAATATAAACCCAAAGGACATAACATAAAGGTTTTAAATATAAACCCAAGGACACACCCTGTAAAGGTTTTAAAATATAAACTCAAGGGCACACCATGTAAAAGGTTTTAAATAAAACACAACGACAATAACCTTTCCCTTGAGGTAGTGGGCATGGCTATGGTATGGCTATGTGACAGTCACAACCTATACATGATATATAATTCAGGTAGAGGGCATAGCTATAGTATGTCACATGCTGCCTATACATGATTTATAATTGAGTTAGAGGGCTTGGCTATGGTATGTGACACAATGCCTATGATATACAACTGAGGTAGAGGGCATAGCTATTGTATGTGATACACTACCTATACATGATATACAACTGAGGTAGAGGGCATAGCTATGGTATGTGACACTGTATATACATGATATATAATTGAGTTAGAGGGCTTGGCTATGGTATGTGACACAATGCCTATGATATACAACTGAGGTAGAGGGCATAGCTATGGCATGTCACATGCTGCCTATAAATGATATATAATTGAGGTAGAGGGCTTGGCAATTGTATGTGATACACTACCTATACATGATATACAACTGAGGTAGAGGGCATAGCTATGGTATGTAACACACTGTCTATACATGATAAATAACTGATCAATTTATTGTTAAAATCATCTTCAGTGATTCAAATGTTATACTCTGCACAAGGATACAAGATACAAAGCAACATTTTTCATGCCATGACCTGGACCTTGAGGTATAATGGAGAGGGTAGTGGCTAATAAATCTCATACACCCTCAAGACATGATAAATACTTCTGTAAAGTTTCACAAAAATCTCTCCGACCATTATAAAGCTACAAACCAGAAAATTAAATATTAATGGATGAATGGATGACATAACAAAATATGAATGACTTGAGATGGGAAGATCAAAACTTATGATAAAAAGACTCTTTAAACAAACTGCATGCCTGTGCTTTTAGAATCCAAGGTATGTGTAAAACTTATAACTGAGGGTTAAAATTAAGAGTGTTTGATTGCTTTGAGCTTATTAATAATGACAGTCAACATACCCTGAGCCAGTAGTAATCAGTATCATCAGGTATATTATCCATTAGAACGATTATCACTCTCTCTTTACCATTCTAAAAATCCTTGAATTCTGTACTTTACCAAAACTGTCATTGCTGTGTTTACACTTAAAGGCTGATAGTGGAGAGAGAATATGTACGAGGGTCTTTATGGGAACACCATTCTTCTTCAGGCAGCATAACATATACATGTATCTAATACATCTGAAGAGAAAACATTCTATTTTAATTATTTAATACACCTGAGGGAAACTATCAAGCTCAAAACCAGTTCCCACCAGAAATGAGTATGCTATTGTATTTTCTTCAATTTAGTTAATCTATAAAAGCTAGCAGTAGTCAGTAATTGTGAACTGTAGGACTGGGGTGGGTGGGTTCAGTGGTATGTGTTTTTAATTTACGAGAGATATCAAATTATCTAATGTATAATGCACATCAAACAGCGAACCACATCAATGAATAATGCACCAGCAGATCAGGGTCACTCTCTTGTGCTATTAGTAATTTTCAAACAAATAATACCGACATTGTCTGTATAGCACATTGTGCAATGACAAAACCAAACAGTACTGATGCTGACTGTACTACACATTATGCAATAACAGAACGAAATACCAGGTAGTACTGACACTGACTGTACTACATATTATGCAATGACAGAACCAAATACCAGGTAGTACTGGCACTGACTGTACTACACATTATGCAATAACAGAACCAAATACCAGGTAGTACTGACACTGACTGTACTACATATTATGCAATGACAGAACCAAATACCAGGTAGTACTGACACTGACTGTACTACATATTATGCAATGATAGAACTAAATACCAGGTAGTACTGACACTGACTGTACTACACATTATGCAATGACAGAACCAAATACCAGGTAGTGCTGACACAGACTGTACTACATATTATGCAAAGACAGAACCAAATATCAGGTAGTACTGACACTGACTGTACTACATATTATGCAATGACAGAACCAAATACCAGGTAGTACTGACACTGACTGTACTACATATTATGCAATGACAGAACCAAATATTAGGTAGTACTGACACTGACTGTACTACATATTATGCAATGACAGAACCAAATACCAGTTAGTACTGACACTGACTGTACTACATATTATGCAATGACAGAACCAAATATTAGGTACTGTAGTATTCAATGACAGACCCAAATAGTACTGTACTAACACTGTACTATACATTATGCAATGACAGAACCAAACAGTACTGACTTAGACTGTATAGCACATTATGCTGATAAATCCAAATAGGACTGACACTGACTGTACTAAACATTATGCAATGACAGATTCAAATAGTATTGTATATACACTGGCTGTACAGCACATTATGGTAATACAGATCCAAATATCATCAAACCATTAATTCAAGTTCAGGACTGAGCTTTCAAACTGAGCCAATCAAATGTGACATTACAAAAGTAAAGCCAACTGTGATTTGGTTGACGCAAAATTTCAAGGTAACATTTTACAAGTTTTGCACCAGATCTACTTTGTTTGCTCATTCAGCAGGCTCCCTTTTTAAAATGTGATTAATGGGAGTCATGAAAACGGCATATGTTGTAAGTAAGGATGCCTCACATGCAGGGAAATTCAAACAAGGCTGTGTGCTATAACTGGCCAAATAATCACAATACTAGATCAATGCTGTAAAATCACATTATAATTGGTTGTCATTAAGCAAGAACAAGAATAAAGTCAAATTAATTAAATATCAGTGACATTAAAAAAAATGTTTTAAAAAGATAAATGGGATCCATACTTATACATTTGGTACATATTGGGTTTTATAATAAGGGACTTCTCAGGGTTTGAAAATTTCACTTGTCCACTCATATTTACAAGTGGTGACTGAAAATGGACAATTCACTTTTCAAGATACTCATCCAATGAGAAGGGTGGCATTTGAGGCAGATTCAGTAATGTGTAAAATGTAGGAAAAGTAAAATTCATCTAGGACAATAATAAGTTCCAAGCCACTTGTCCTGCAGGACATATGGTGAAACTGTATACAGGAAATTATGATACTGGACAAATCTAGGTGGTTTAGTCCTACAACACTGATTTAAGTAACAGTCAATTATAAAGAACGGTGTGGTATTTATACATCTTTAGACCGTCAGTCACTGTGATATGTTTTATTGCAGACAGGTAACTTAGTGCAAAAGTTGAACTTGAGGACAATATAAAAACATAATACCTAATTCACACATGTGACAAAACACAGAGTACTAAAAGTTAATTTCAGGCAGATATGTCAGTGAGACAGGCATAATAGACTGTATATGGTCTATTCTGTCTCTTAAGACCTACACTACTAAATTAACCAAAACAAATGGGAGGTCAAATGGTCATGCATTATATTTCTTTGTTCCAACAGCTCCTACAAATAATCAAAATAACCCACCCATAGAGAGAAGAAATGAATAGCTGAGACATGCATCAAATCCAACATAATATTTCAATTAAATCAGAATTAGTAACATTTGGATGACAAATAGACCTTCCTGAGTTAATGTGGACAAATGCATATACATGTACCAATCCTCCCTGTACATGCTTTCTCTGAATCCATGATTTTACCAAGATTATATGCACTAACAATCCAACTAGGCAATGTTGCCTTGAACCAGTCTATTATAGTGGTGGGATAAGGCATATAATCATGTGTGATCACTGCCATTCAATCTGAACATGGAAACACAGATGGAAACTTGAATCTTACCAAGAGACCTATCCTGCCATACAGTGTGCAATTTGGCCTATCTGAGTTAATATTCTGAAATACACAGGGGATATTTGCATTTGACTCAAGTGTAGAATGTGCAGGAATCTAGATCACATGATCTCCTGATCACATGTATTTATCATGGTATTCTTTGTATGAAGATTCCCAGAGCAATGCAATATATAGATTCCCATCACAAATGAAAATGTCATTTACTGCATATTCCAACCTCCCTCCACACAAACATCACACCATCACTTCTAGGAATTAAAATGCAAAAAACTGTTTAATCTGTATATTAAACCATACTTAGTGAGAAGCAATGAACAGCTGAGAGATGCATCAAATCAAATCCCATTTACTGCATATTCCACCCACCCACCATTTCAATTAAATGGACAGACAAAAAAATATTCATTAAAAAAATTTGGACTGATACAATACAATCTTCAAACAATTTCATTAATTTCATATAAAATATTATTCTCTGCTTTTTGTGCATAAATCTTTAACAGACAAAACCATAATCTCTTAATTTGCCAGTATCATATCATCAAACAATGATGGTGGACTAAATGAAAGATACTCATTGTAAGAGCCATTATTTCAAATTAAAATTTAATTAAAAAATTAATTCCACACAAATTAATTTCCAAGGTCAATGTGCCCTGTCTTTTGATTATTCTTTCATATTAACCCATCTGACCCCTCCTTTAGACCCTATTTCAAATTTCCCTACAGACCTTGAGTGGGAAGGTTAAGACGGCTAATGGCAAATGCAGATGATCATTAGAACTTTACTTTAAGTTGATTACACATTAGACTGACCATCTGGCTGAACAAATGGTCAGGATCAGGATTGTATAATGTATTATATTTGACCATTGGTCAGACACACAGGAAGCACTAAAGACACATTAGCAACTGTTAAATGGACATAAAACCAGGTAATAATGTAAAACCTTCAATTAAATTTACATTCAAGCTTTCAAAGTGGATACTTGTTTCATTGTTATGGAACAGATGCAGGACAGTGGTTTATCTTCCTCATGTCTTTATCAAGTGACCAGTAATGTTACTTAATAGGTCTTCTTAGTACAAAGTCTTGAAGAAAAATATCATGAAATTTTGACACAAAAAACCTGCAAATATTTTCAGCATAACTCTTTTCATCAGTCAAGTACATCACATGCTTTACATCAGTCATAAACAGCACATAATCTTTACATCAGTCATAAATAGCACACTGTGTGTGTGTGTGTGTGTGTGTGTGTGTGTGTGTGTGTGTGCGTGCATGTGTGTGTGTGTGTGTGTAATGCTGGCTGCATGAATGACTTAGCTCTTCATTAGGAGAAAGTATGTATATTATTACAGATTTGGGATCTCAATGGTTTCCAATTTATAATTCAAGCAAAGGGACCCTGAGAGTAAGGGCAGACACAAAAATTCTTCTGCAAAACCTATTGCTCTTTCAGTTATAATGATCCTGTTTTTGAACCTTTAGAACCCAAAATCAACATGACTTTTCAACAGCTTAAGGGCAAGTCATCCACAAACTTTGGCCAAGGTACATGAGCTAGAAGTTTAGTGCAGAAAACATTTTTCTTCTTTCAGTCACAATAACCTTGACCATTGACCATTTGAATCCCCAAATAAAAACGCTTTTTTTTATCCAAGCTTAAGTCTTCCACAGAACTGATGCAAATGTATGGTCCAAAACTGAAATATTGTGCATAAACAATTTTTCTTCTTGCAGTCTTGATGATTTCAACCTTTTATTTCATAGTCTTATTCCATAACCAAAGTGAAAGCCATCACAAAGTCTGGTCAGATGAAGAAACCATTGTCTTCTTTCTGTCAATGACCTTTTGACTTTTTCATCCGAAACTCACAGGTTTCTTCCTTGCTGCAAGTGCAAAATCATCCACAGAGTTGTATAACTGTAGATGGTGGAAAACTTTACTTATTGTACAGAAAGGAATAGATAAGACAGAGAACACACATGGTACCCAGAGAAGACACTTTTTTAAACATAAGCCTGGTAACTCTGGTAACTCAAGAGTTCATATGAAAACATTGCAAAATTCTAAACTGTATGTATGGGTGAGTATTCCAATGTGCCTTCCTGGGTCCCAAGTATATTCTACTGGAAAAGCCCTCATACATTCCACCTAAAAGCATATACAGATTTGTTGATATGTGCATCTGCAGATGATGACTATAACCTTTCCAGATTTCATGGTGGGCCTTTGGTATCCGTGAAATCTACCAGACTGTCTTGTACTTACTCTGATAAAAAAAAGGGCCATAACGCTCATAAAAAACAATTACAGAAGCAAGGTGAATTATTGCTATGCACATACAATGATCTTAATATTTCCCATGGCAACCCACCAAACTCGGGGACATACAAAAGATTGTGTGGTGGATGAAAGAATTGATGTACAGACAGATGGACAGATGGGAATAATATTTAAAAAAACAGAAGGACAGATGGGAATAAAAAGAAACAAGAAATGTGCACTGAATTCTATCAAAGGAAACAAATCAGGAAGCGATCTTCAACCTCTCCCTCCCTCCAGCAAGGTAAGGTTCACTTTGTTACATATTCCTAAATGTAGCAAATTACATCACCAGTAATCATGGTTTACATGAACACTTCAAAATGAAGTTGCAGTCATCACCACTGACACTGTTAATCACATCAATATCAGGCATTTTTCTACAGAATGAGTAAGAAACAGCACACTACATGAAGCAACAACTAAGGGATTATAGTGGTATTTCATCAAATAGATCTGCCATTCAATTCTATGATACTGCATAGAATATATTATTGACTAAATAGTCTTTCAAGAGCACACACAGGATAGTTCATAACTGCATTTTGATATATATATATATATATATATATATATATATATATATATATATATATATATATATATATATCTGATCCAACAAATCATGTTAAGCATTGTTCATACCTGTAAATGTCTCTCCCTTCCGGTTTGAGTGGCTCCCACTACTGTGTGCCTCCGTGGCACAGGTCTGCGTGGTGGTTTGGACTGAGGCTGGGTCTGGATAGGTGGCTGTTGTTGTCCAATGTGCCCTGCAGTCCTATCATAAGTTCGTTCTTTGGAACTCTCTCTGGAGAACGCTTCCTGGCCACTGGAGTAGCCTCCTCTTGTACTGCCATCATCTGAGTTACCTCCTTTATCACTAGGCACTGAAAAAAGTAGGACTGCAAATGTTAATGCTATGTCAAAAGTATTTAGCGGTACTCACAATATTTATGAATTTTTAAATCAGCATATAGACAAAATAAATTAAGCAGTTTCCAGTAACACATCAACTTATCAACTGATAACAAAATAGTGATCTCATTTTAAAAGTCAGAATGGTTAAATTACAGTTGACCACTCCAGTGGCATAAGTGGTTAGATCATCCACCTTGGACACAGAAGGTCATGGGTTTGAATCCTCGCTGAGTCATACAAAAGACTTACAAAAATGGTACTAACAGCTGCCTCGCTTGGCGCTCAGCATTAAGAGGTTAGTGTTAGGACTGGTCGGCCTGGTGTCAGGATAATGTGACTGGATGGGACATCATGCTACATGTCCTTGGCAGGATGCCCCAGTGCTAGACATCACTGTGAACTGCCACACTGCAGACATCATATCGATATGACTCAAAAATTGTTAAAAGCTACATTAAAAATCCAAATCACACACACAAGTTCAATTACAGTCTATGCCCATAAAACTACTCATTGTACTGCCACCCTCAATTATTGCCAAGAATTCATCCAGAACATTTTTTTAAACTGTAATTATCATGCCATCAAGGTCAGAATTAACACGTAACACAGCAAAAATTTTACAATCTACTTTTTAGTCCTGTAGAAAAATGCTTTACAATATGGCACATATGTCAATGGGGTTTTATTTTTTCAAAATTCTTGGTAGCAAACAGTTTTTGCATGACTGTATACCAGCTGGTAAACTGGTATAATATGTTGCAAATATCCTTTGTATATACAGAATATAGATCAAATGTCTACCATCATCTGCTGCCATTGGCCAGCCTAAAATTTAGATGTAGATGCCATTTTCAATGCTAATAATCACAGTTATTAGCATATCATTTCCATCATTTATTAATTGACACCATTTTTTAAAGAAGCTATAAAACATCTTCACTGACTTGAGAATGCACTGGGCAAATAAAGGGGCTAGTGTAATTTTGACATAACAGTGGTTGGATTTCAGTTTATTATTTTTGCAAATATCCAGGATTAAAATGTTATTTTATCTTTATAAATCATTTTTATTCTAGATTTCCCATTTATCCTATTAAATCATTTGTGTTCCAGTTACCCCATTTACGATATTAAATCATTTTTAATCTAGATTTTCCATTTAACCATCTATATAATTGCTATTCTATTTATCATTCATCTTATATGTATTTGGAATCTGTTTTATTCTATATTTCCTATTTCCCATTTTTACTATTTTCCTACCTACCTACTTATCAACATAACAATCTACAAACCAATGATCAGAAAACTCAGAAGCAATACAAATATTGGCATGATAATGGGTGGAGATTTTGATTTTCTGACATAAAAGATTAATCTAAATTATTACATTTTATTACTCACTAGAGCACTATGTTTATTAGAATGTCAAAGCAAGTGCAATTAATTTTAAAAAAATCAATTTAAAATTAATAGATGAAAGTGGTAACAACTGGATTGCTAGGCAATTCCCCATGATCCCAGATGGCCCGGGGGGGGGGGGGGGAGAGGACCCATGATGACCAAAGGAAGCTTAGCATGCTGTCTCACATACTCACATTTGTTGAGCTGAGACTTGAACTCCCAAAGACAAAGGTGTGATGTGTCACTGATCTGCAAAAGCAAGTGCCTAATAGTCCATTCGACCACTGAGGGGTCTTACCTACACTAGGAAAATCCATTACCTGCTAATGATTTTCCTAAAATTTGGAACCCTTTAAATTTTAAATTATCTCTCACTGTGAAAAGGGCAATTATTGGCCTTTGAGAATGATTATAAATTTGTGCCTTCGCTGTTCAACATTCTGAGCCAACATCAACAAGTTGACCTGAGCTCAATCATCTTTCAGACATTGGCCTAACTGCCCAAATGAAGATCAGTTGGCCAAGAAAACTATGTCAGCAAGATGCCTTCTATACAAATTTTCTTCCATTCTGCTGTTCAAAATATGTCAAGAGAACAATGTTTTTGAGGTATCCCTAGCATTTGCTTCATCAATATTTGATGGCACCTTGGTATTATTTGTCCATTATTTAAAGGACTTGTATAGCCCAGGCTTTCTGTTAATGTTGGTCCAATTCTGCTGAGTGGGTTGATTGAGATAAATTTCAAAAAATATTTTTCTATTTCAAGTAGTGGTAGGCATATTTGATGTTGAAGTGGCATAACTTGCAAAATGTGAAAGCCTTTTATGACATGGTGCAGTCTGTCATATTTGGTCAAATTCTTTTGAGTGGTTTTTGATAAAAAGTCATTTCAAGTTTTCCATTTTTAGCAACAGTGGCCATCTATGATGGCAGACTGTCATCATTTGTATCCAACTGGAACTCATCAATACCAGCAGGTTCTAAACTGTACCGATTTGGCAGAAAATAATGTCTTTTGGTTTGTCCTTGCTAGTTTTAATAAAAAAAACATGCATAAGACATTATTAATATTATTATATTATCAAAGTCTGTGCTTGATATATGAAATCAAAAAGGGAGAGAACCCTAATGTTGTGATAATAGTCTGATCCCATCTCCATTTTGAACAACAAAACCATCCCAAAACATTAAAATGTTTGAACTTGAGGAAAACTGTTGAGCAGATCTTGAGAAATTATTTCTGAAAGTTTTTTTTATATTTTAACTAATGGTGTCCTTTTTGATGGCAGTGATTTGATTTGGACATGGGGTGGGGTTAAGGCCATGTTAGCACACTTTAGGCCAGTATATTTTGATAGAGGAAGAGACATGGAAAACTCAGGGGAGAACCATGAATCCATGATTTGGAGAGCAATATTTTAAAGGCAGGATATTCTCTTTTAAATATTAAGAAGTCATTCAAAGATTTTCCTGTTTTTGTAATGATGGTCATACAAATATACAATGATGTACATGATCCTGACTGTTGTGTGTATTTCATGTTAATGCGATTTCATATGAATTTTTTTTAGTGCAGGCTAAAAAATAATAAAATTATTTGAAATAAACTAACAGTTTGGATTTGCAAATGGCTATAATGAATGTCATTAAAGTTATTTGATATACATAGTTTTCAATCAAAATTAAAGGCAGTGAAGAAGAAAAAATCTGAGTTACACATTTCGAGTTACATGACCACTCTTGGGAACTTATCATGTATGTCAGGGTAAGCTGTATTTGATGATGGATTGGTATCATTTGCATCAATTTCAATGCCAGAACAATTTCTGTACAATTTTGGTCAAATCTGTTGAGTGTTGTTGAGAAGAAATTGATTAAAGTTTCTTTTTAAAATATTTTTTAATAAGATCAACCAATAATTGATAGTGAATCAGCATTATGTGCAAAAATCGTAAAAGACCACATTTAAAGATGCTGTCAAATAGTTGAATTCTGTTGATTGATTTTTGAGAAGCAGTGCAATAATTTTACTGCTATATTTAGTAATGGCAACCATATCTGACAGTGCATAGACATAACTTGAACAAATTTCATAGATCTTAATATCAGCATGATCTGTTAAACATGGTCAAATTCTGCATAATGTTTTTTTTTTTTGACAAGTTGTTTAAAGGTTTTACTTTTTCCTAACTACTGACAGCCATAATGGATGAATGATGAGCATCAATTTAAAAATGTGAAAAGTCTTGACACCATAATGTCAAACTTATGTGCCAACTGGTCAAGATGTTTTTGAGATGAAGATGTATATATTAATTCTACATGAGATGTCCCACAACAGATGGACAAAGAACAGTACTATAAGTTCACATGGTCTTTAGGACAGGTGAGCTACAATGATTTTTCAGGCACAAGCCTACAGTGATGGCCCTATATTTGGGACCAAAAATCCAGAGCTGTAAGAGAACAAATTAATCTAAATCACCATATTAATATGTCTTCTTTCTGATAGCTTAACTCTTAGCTGAGAAAAGGCAGTCCAAATTACCCTGTAAACTGCCAACTGATAATAGTATCAGGTAATGCAATTAAGGTGTGAAGTGGGCTAATTTATTTCTGGGATTTATTGCTAATGGATTTGAAAATCTTTGTCAAGCAGCCAAAGCATGAGCAAAATATCTTATCTTTGTGGGAATTCTGAATTACTTAAGGTAAGCTTGGACTGAAACAATAGGTTCATAGAATACACACACTGTTTGGTCTTTTTCAACTTGATAATACTGAATGCATCATTTTTTTAAAGGCCTACCTGGTTAAACAGTCCATACCCCAGGTACCAGTTTTAAAAACATAAAAGTACTTTTCTGTTTAAAAATACCAAATGTTAATAATTTTAGCGTGGGGACAACTGTGAACAAAGATGTATCATAAAATGTATAAATGAAGTGTAGCCATTGATTTCCATAAAATAACCACTCCATTTCAAACTCAGTCAGCAGCTACATCAAAATGTACATGAATCTGGCACATAGATAGTACAATATTTGCTGCAAATCTGTTTAAAAATAATATTAGCAAAAATATTGACAACACTTATACCAGAATAGAAGTGCAGCTCTTTCTCAACCTTCCAATATCAACCCCCCAAAAAAGGCAAGAGGCTCAGGTGGGCCTGGTATTGTTCAACTGACACCTGCCTAAGACCCAAAAAGCTAGAGAACTGGCCAATAAAAATCAATAGGATGATTTCTGCAGAAATTGTCTTCCAATGCTGTTGACTGCACGAGATAAAAACAAACATTTTAAGATTCTCTTGTTTTTGGAATTTGCACTGAATTTTTAATGGTACACCAATATTATTTTTTTTATACTGAAAGGTCTCAATGCCAGAATACTTTTTATCAAGCCTTGTAAAATTCTGTCCATTTTCATTTATAGATAAAACAGTTTATATGTTTTTCTAACTGTTAATACTGTAATTTTTGGCTGAAACAGCTGCACTGGGGTACATGCCACATGTGCCACTTTAATAAATGTATTGGTTGTAACATGACAGTAACGCTGCATATATGGACTTGGACAACCCCACATGTATGCCTATGACTTCATAACTCCTCCTGTCATAAACCTCCATTTGAGAAGCCAACCTGTGTTCAGTGCTGCAAAATTTAAAAACCTCTACCTGTGTAGATACATTTTTGCAGTACAATGAATTAATCTTGATTCACAATTCAAGTAAACTAAATGCATTGTTTTTTTTTACTAACTGACCATAACCTTCTTGACCCTGGGAAATAGTAGTGCTTTCCCTAAATGTACAAACTGCAACTCAGAATGCAGGAAAACGTGCATATTGGCCACATCCAAAGCACACATGCTGTACCCATTCATCTTGAAACAAAATACAAATGCATTTCATTAATGGATTTGAAAGCTGACTCTATTCAAGCTGTTGCTGAATTTCCATGGTTGAAAACCATTTTAGATAATAATCCAGAATCAGAGTCTATACACAGACAACTTGTCACTCCTCACAAACCTTCATGGGGGCTCCAAGTGGTCTAAAGCGCTCTCCGTTACGGATCACTGCCATCTCAACTCTATCTGCATGGGTTTGAGTCTTGGATTCAGCCAATGTGGGTATGTGAGAAAGCTTGCCAGTAGCTTCTCATGGGTTGGTGGTTCTTTCTGGGATATTCCTGGGTTCTTCCTCCACCATTAATACTGGCCGCCATGTATCATGGGCTGAAAAATGGCGTTAAACCCTACAACAACAACAACAACAACAACAACAAACCTACATGACATTGTTTTTATTTAGACACAAATGAAAATAAACTGACACTGATGTAATGAAGCCACCACCAGTGGTTGCATCTGTACAATTTTTATCTTAACTAAATGAATTAGCACAAAATTTTCTGAAAATATGCCATAATTGCACATAAAATTTAACACTTATTGCAGTAGCAGTTATATTGTCATTTATCAAAAATGAAATATTTTCTTTTACATTGTATGCATTGGCTATTTTATTAAAGTACATTTTTAATATGACAATATATGAGAGCTATCTTCTCTCCCTTTATTATGTTCATTTTAGAGTCCAGAATAAGTGGATTTCTTTGTTACCCTATGTGCAAACCATCCACAATATTTGGTAAAGGAACTTACTAAGGAATAAAAGTTATTCTGAAATAGCTGTTACTTCTTTCAGTCACTGTGGGACCTGCCCTTGGACTTTCTTACACAGCATTTAAGTTATCTACCAAATTTGGTGAAGTACATGCACATGAACTGAAAGTTTTGTGCAAAAACCATACTCATGTTTCAGTAAAAGCAACCTTAACCTTTCACTATTTGACACAAAAATTGATAAGCTTATTCCTCACCCTGAGTGCAAGCCATCCACAAAGCTTAGTCCATTATGCTAAACTAATATTGTTTTGTAGTAGCCATTTTTCTTCTCTCATCCAGTGACCTTAACATTTGCCCCCAAATTTTCTGAGGTTCCTCAGTATCTCATACCCTCATTTATAGTGTGGTCATTGCTCTGTGGACCATATTGTTGTGAAAATTATTGAGGGACAGGTGTATATTGTATTCTGAATAATATATTTTGCCAGTTAAACATGGGATGAGTAAGTCTTACCATAGATAACTTTGGAATACACTGGCATGATAAAACAAGTGTTATCAGAGTTGACTCTGAAATACCTTGACTTTATAAACTAAGTGTTACCATGGTTACCTTTGGGATTCATGGACAGGTTAAAGAAGTGATACTGCAGTTAATTTTGCAAATCACTGACAAGATAAGACAAATGTTACAAAAGTTTTGACTTTGGAATTCAAAGACATGATGAACAAGCATTACCATAGTTAACTTTGCAAGTCACTGATAAGATATACAAGTGTTACAATAGTTAACTTTGCGATTCATTGACAGTGTTACAATAGTTAACTTTGTAATTCATTGACAGTGTTACCACAGTTAACTTTGTAATTCATTGACAGTGTTACCACAGTTAACTTTGTAATTTATATGCTTAATTAAAGCCCCCCCCCCAACCAAGCACCCAAAGCATGTGTTTCCTACTGTACTTTAAAAAAAACAAAAACATTATATATATTATAATGATTAGTATTTATAATATACTAAGACTTAAAGTATGGGCTTTACTAGCTCTATTGGATGCACAAATCAATTTTGAATTTTTTTAAAACAAAACTTTTAACATTTTTTGTTAACAATTATATATATATATATATATATATATATATATATATATATATATATATATATATATATATATATATATATATATATATATATATATATATATAATGATTAGTACATATAATGTACTATGCACCTTAAGTACTGAGCTAAACCAGCTCAATTAGATGCACAAATACAGTTTGGGATTGTTTTGTTATTTTGATTTTTTTTTTTATCAGAGTCAGCAATGAAGAACAGGGATACCAGAAACACACATTTTTGGGGGCCTAATACATGTGAATTTCAGTCACAGTTTTCTTATGTACTGTATATCTTTATTACTATATAAAATGTACTTGTGTGCATGAATGTAATTTTACACAAGAACTGTGAATAAAGAATGTACAGTAACTGTGGATAATTTTCTCACTCATCCTAAACCCATTTGTGTTGGGTGTCTTTTGCAAAACATGCACAACAATATTGGCTGGGTTGAGCATCATACCTACTTGGCTTTTGGTTTTTATTCACGCATGAAATGGTCCTTTGCTGTATTGAGAAACCAAAGCAATGTGAAGACAACACAGTTAAATCTGAAAATTGTCCCTACTACACAGAAATGAACTGGGAAACTTTCTGTCCTGATAGACCATTTTTTGTTTGAAGAAGGGGTGGTCTCACAATACAGATTTTCCCGGCACAGTATTTTATTTTAGTCCAACACAGCAATATCAGAAAAGCATAAAAACTAATTTAATTTTGAGATTTCTCTAAGAACATTGCAATTCATGTCTTAGTAAAGGACATACCATTTATACTTCTAATAAGTAGAGTCAAACTTCAAAACAACAAAGATCCTGATCTTCCATAGCATAATGCACCTATAGATCAGGGATAATGTTGCTTGTTATACTAAATACACCTCTTAAACTCCACAGACCCAGATCTGCTGAAGCATTATGCAACAGCAGATCTGGGTCTATGCAGTTTGCAGTTGGACTTGATTTACAAGCAAGTATATATTGCAAGTCTTGACAACAATTGTCAAATTATGAATATGGCAAGAAATGTAACAAGAACTTCATGAATCACTTAAAAATGGCTTAAAAATTTTAAACTGTCGAGTGTGTGTGTGTGATTCACATTATGGATACCTATTGATCTGCCTACACATCTATCATTATTGATCTATTTTAAATTAATGTTTCAATAAATAAAGAAAAAGACTAACAAAACAATGTTTAAGGCATTAACAAAATCACGGACTCTATATAATGAGACTGCAAATTTGAAAAGGACTGGTGACACTCAAGTCCTGAATTCCTAATTCGGGATGCTCATGTCCTGGACTCCTAATCCAGAATTTGCAGAAAGCCTCGTCATATGTCAGATTGAAATCATTTGTACAAACTATAATGTTTTCATACCAGAATGCTTTCTGTGAAATTTTGTCAAATTCTGCTACAAATTTTCAGATAAGTAATTTAATGATTTTTTTCTCCATTTCATGGTAATTATGGCTATAAGGATGGTGGATTGACATCTGTACACTAAAGGTTCATCCATGTGAACAAATATTTGATAAAAAGTGAGTTCCAATTTAAACAGACTATGGCAGCTCTGCTTGAATACATGATGTGTCTTTTAATAACATAAAAGTTTAACACAAAATGTTACTGTTGATGATCAAGACACTAATAAGGCCACAAAAGGTTATACTTACTGTATTTTTTGTAAGGAAAGTTGGTATGTTTTGACTATAAAAAAACTCTCCCTTGACTTGTATGCCACAATAAGCTGTGCGACAAAAATACAGGATTCATGAATCGATCAGGCATGATAAAAGGCAAATGTTCACAGAAACAATCATAAATAATAGTTTTAACTTTGTTTTATACACCACTTCAACCTGAATATGAATTAGAGGGTAGGAAAAAAAACCCCGGACAACTAAACTTTTAATCTGCATCACTTATTAATACAAAATACAGCGTATCCCACTCTCTGCACATGAAACCACACAATCTACTTCTTTATCTAATATTAGCATTGGAAAATTCCTGTCTACCTTCAATTTCTACATGATGGAATTCCATGACCTTCATTAGTGACCCATCAGGAGCTAAATTTAATAATAATCTAGAATTTACATACTGATGAAACACTTTATGGAGTGATACGATAGTAAAAATAACCAGCATTTACATTATAACTGATGGTACATGTACTATCTACGCCACCTTTACAACTTACACCAGCTGTTGTGATAATTATATAAGCAAAATGTACACATCCAACATTAGCCCATTATTCTGATGCATTCCTTGACTATAAGTGCATATCCTGATATATTCCTTAACATGAGTGCAAAGAGATTTTCCTCCTAAGCTGAAGGGAGGCAACTCTTCTAGAAATATTTAACACCATGTGAATATGTTCTGCACTCAAACAATGTATTTTGTTTCATATTATGGGTAAGCCGTACTTCTACTGGCAATCTGTACAGCTGATTTTCTCTTATTCCTGTACACTGTATATACAACTGGGCTGGATTCAGTCAATTTTGTGTGGCTGTTGCTTGTACCTTTCCCTACAGATTGTCATTAACATAGTTAAAAGAAAGCCATACAGATAGATATAACATAAACAAAGGAATCAATATGTCCTGTCTGCAATACCGTTGCATATCATCATACTAGCATAAGATGGAATGTTGAAGATATGGGAATTTCAATTACCTGATACAGTTCAGGCAAAAATATAGCTTTGCTATTCTCCAAAAAGATGGCTGACCAAGCTGGATTATGTTCTAGTGTATCATTATATTAAAAAGTACATCGTGTAGGCTTGTGTACCATGTACAAGTAAACTTAGATGGGTAAAAAGAAATTAAATAGTAATTTTTAAAAAAATATACTAACCAGCTAAAAATTGAGAGCCTTCAGAGCAGTAGGGTGAAAGGCTGACAGACAGGTGTTTTAAGTATTATAAGCTAACAAAACCTCAGTTCTCAAAAAATTCATCTGAAAAAATGACAAGATGCAATACAAGTAAAATTAGAACCAAATCTAGAGATTTTGATTTGGCTTGGTTTGATGTTTTATGGCCCAGCAACATAAGTAGGTCATTTAGTGCTAAGGCAGTTTGAATCAAGTGCCTTCCCCAAGGACACACAATGATAGATTACTCCATGGTAGGATTCAAAACCCAGACCAATCTGGACACAAATTAATCATGCACACCACTAAGCCATCATGGCCCCTGCTTCCATTAATCTGTCTTGCAACATGCAGAAACCTGCATCCTGCCCAAAAATTTTACATCCCCAATCCAACAGGGATCTAGAAGCAAAATTTTAGAAATGGAAGTGTACAGGATAAGTTGTAAATAACTTAAAATATAAAAGTTATACTGACTGTAAGAACCAGTGCTTAAGGTTTACTGGTGCTCATGATATTTCAAAATCGTACAAATATTTAAGTAGAAAGAAAACCCTGATTTTGGGTAACTTAGAAACTTAATTTCCCTTTCTTGCCTTTAATTAATGAATTAGCTGTTTATTTATAATGTTTATTCCTAAGCGAGTTTTCATACACAAGTTCACCGCAGGGTTCCTTGCCTGACATCATATCATAGTTCTTACAACTGTGTGCTATTTTAATATATGACATAAAGGGTCTGACTTATAATATCATGATTTTTAAAACTGAAATATAATGTTGTTACAAATTAATAATTCTGCCATGCTCAAATGTCATAAGCAGTGATCCCCTTTCTGCCATTTTTCATTACTTTAATTGGGATGAAAACAATTAAGTTTTTGTAAAAACTTTTTCAAAACATGCAATTTATACTGTTTCATTTCTGAGCTTTTTTTTAATGTTTAATGGTGAAGATAAATAAAAAAAATAAAGAATGACCTTAAGAAAAAATAACTTTTATATAACAGTTCTAAATAAGTCAAAGGCTTACTTTTACTAGATCGACATTCACATTCTGTGAAGAATAAGACAGGGGCCTGTATGCTGAACCCACAATTAAACCTACCAGCATGCTGAAAAATGTGTCATCTTGATCCAAGGTTGAGTAGTTGAACAACCATGTCACAGAATGAACTCTATAAGCTTAGTAATGGTTCATCCAAAGCATGATAAAAATACAAAAATAGCTTTTAATATACAAAAATGAAACAAAACCTTGACAAAAATTGTTACAACTGTGATCTGGACACCAGAGTTAAATGGACATGTATGCATGCTATATAATAGTTTTAGATTATAATGGTTCATCTCAAGTGTGAAAAAATGATGATGGTGTTTAGGAAATATGAACAAATGAAAAAACTTGAAACAAAACCTTCATACAAATTTTCAATGACTGTGACCTTGACTCCAAGGTCACAGGAGTGAGCAAGCAACACACTGAATGAACTGCCTTAGCACCAAATTATTCAAGCAAAGTATGCTGAGATTCCTTCAGGGGGTTTAGGAAATGTTAAGTAACTACAAAAAACCTGCACCAAAACCTTATTGCAAATTTTCTACAACAGTGACCTTGACTCCATAGTAAATGAGGTGGTGTTCGGAAATGTATGCAAATGAAAAACTTTATCCAAAACCTTAAGAAATTGTTGATGATGACACTACCACCACTAGAAGAGTGACTGCTCTGTCTCTTCCCACTAAAACAATTCTGACAGCAATGAGGATAATATGATCTCCCTAATGGCTCAGCCTGTTGAGTAGGTCCAATGTGCCCTCACTACATGTCATAAGATGCAACTAGTAGAGGCATTGTTTTGCCCTGTGATGCATTAAGTAATGATATTCCAGGTACCAAGGTCTATGACTGTTTTTTTAAAAGTACAGTTAAATAAAAATCAGACTCTGTATATTAACTCCTTTATCTTTATTTTCCTTTGCCTTTTTGATCCTTTGGTTTGTCAGACATTTGTGCATAAACCATCTGAGAATTTGATTGGGTGTACTTGCACTTTCAGAACTTTGCATCAAATCTGAACATTGCTGAAAATGCATTTGTCATAGAAAGTATTGAATCATCATCTGATACTCTTCTGAACAAGCAAGCAAGCATCCATCCATCCATCCATCCACCCAGGGGTGGATTAAGGCTCACTGGTACCCTAAGCACTGACAAATCTTGGTGCCCCCCTCCTTTCCACGTACACCTGGAAAGATAACCCTAGGGTGCACCATGATCAAGAAACAGAACATTATGATCAATTTGCACTAGTTTTATCAATTTTTTTTTAAACAAATCTTCGTTTTTTTTCTTTTCACCCTTTTCTCAACTTTGTGGTGCCCCCTTTGGCCCTGGTGCCCTAAGCACGTGCTTAGTCTGCTTAATGGTTAATACGCCCCTGCATCCACCCACCCAGTGGTGGACATATTGGATCTAACTGACACAACTCTTATATAGGAACACCTAGACTTTATGAAGAATGTATGCGTACAGTATCTAATTTCTATTTTTAACATTATTTTATCGCAAAGTACAGGAAGGTAATTTCAACAGAGTGTATATTTTCATCACGAGGATTTTGTCACATCGCATCGGATCAACTAATGAGACACTACTGTGGATCAATTAATGAGACACTACTGCTGGCAGTATTCTCACCCAAGGCATCCTAGATTCTCAAGGAGACCAATTATTGATTAGCATCCAGTTTAACAAGACCTAAAGAGTACCCTATATTTAATTTAGCAATATTGATCCACAAAACATGCAACCTTATGGAGCAGGCCAATATATGGTGTAGCATATCAGGTCATACAAAAATGTGTCAGTGAACTTTACATAAACCTACTGTAACTCAAAGGAAAGACTGCAAGAAGGAACACATCAGCTCAAGTTTATATGCATGTAAACTGGGAAAAATGTTACAAGCATATGAACAGAGTAAGTTTTAGTAAACTTTGCAAACAACATAGGCATTGATCTGCTGTTGTGTTAAGAGCTGGCAGATCAGGGTCTACATTGTTCTACTGATTACTCTAAACAAGCCCAGATCTGCAGGTGCATTATGCAAAGGTAGATTGAGGTCTACATTGTTCAATAGATTACTCCTAACAAGCCCAGATCTGCAGGTGCACTATGCAAAGGTAGATTGAGGTCTACATTGTTCAATAGATTACTCCTAACAAGCCCAGATCTGCAGGTACACTATGCAAAGGTAGATTTAAGTCTACATTGTTCTACTCCCTAACAAGCCTAGATCTGCAGGTGCAATATGCAAAAGTAGATTTGGGTTTACATTGTTCTAGTGATTACTCCAAACAAGCCCAGGTCTACAGGTGCATTATGCAAAGGCAGATCTGGATCTGCACTGTTTACATTTTTCTACTGATTACTCTAAACAAGCCCAGGTCAACAGGTGGATTATGCAAAGAAATATTTGGGTTTACATTGTTCTACTGATTACTCCAATCAAGCCCAAGTCTGCAGGTACACTGTGCAAAGGCAGATCTGGATCTGCACTGTTTGAATTTGGACTTGTAAGAAAGCATACATGGTACTTGTTATATATGGTGGCCAGTATACTGGTGAAAGAAGAGCATGTGAATACCCTGCAAAGAACCACTGACCTATGGGAAGCTAAAGGCAAACTTCCTCACATACACACACTGGTCAAGCCAAAACTTGAACTCAGACACTTAAGATGATTGAGTGACCTGTACGGCACATTAGACAACCACTCGTTCCCCCACCTGCAGCCCCAGCCCCTCCCTAAGGCTGAAGCATAATAATAATATATTTACATCAACACACTATAGATGTTTGTGTTTTCTTGGTTTTGCTCAAGGAGGTAAGGTTTTTCTGTTCATTTTCAAATGCCATGTTTGCCAAAAAGTGGAGTAGGAATGGTTGGCTGCATTCCTTTCATAAGCATAACATTTCTGCACAGAAGGCGAGGAAACTGAGGTCATGCAAATGTTTTTTTTCACAAACTTAGACTTTGATGAAGGCAGTCTACATTTTGTAAGTCATTAAAACGCAAAATATGATATCTTTCTGTGTCCAATGTGTCAAATTTGTGGAAAAGATTGATATTGTATCAATCTGATTATTAAAGATTGCCGACTCTGAATAAGAATCATTTTGGACTCCCTCTCACCACACACCACTATTCTCCCTCTCCAGACTAGTGACCAAGGACCACTGCATTATTTCTTAGTCAATGCCTAGTCTGTATGTCCAGTTTCAGCATCAATATTTTCATCATGTACATATATGTAACAATAGGAAACAAAATCACAACAACCTGTGGGATGTTTTACTGAAACTGTCCAATATTTTTAACAAAGGCATGTGTTATGAAATTTCCAAAATTGTCTTACAAACTATCTGATATATTCAAGAAAGACTGGTCTGAATTCTGGTATAATAAGAGGTACAGGATGGACAGCAAATGGAACAACTGCATGTTAAATGATGTGTAATATGCACATTATATTAGATTAGTGGTTCCCAACCACCAGGTCGTGACACAAAACTGTCTCGAGGACATTCTGATGGGTCACCAGGATCTTTTTGAGAATGGCAAAACTTATCAAAACACACTTTCATGTATTGAGAAGAAATTTTTTTTTAGTACTATCAGACTAGTAAAATGAAAAATCATTCAGACATTTCTTGACACCAAGATATATTCCTGTAACCAATATGACCAATAAACAGTTGTACAATTGGTCCTCATTGAAAACTTGTGTCACTGTTTTGTTTTTCTTTTTTCTTGTCTTTCCAATAGTTTGTACATCCTGAGGGCCACAGGAAAGAATAGTATATTATATTGAGTTACCCTCACCAAATAAAGTATTTATTATTATTATTATTATTATTACATGTATTATTTTTATACAGTTGAATGTCATACGCTGACAAAACTCAGCTATGATAATGTACATTAAGATTCATCTGTGGGAAAACCCAACAGTTATACTTGACTATGCTATAGTTTTCACATAAAATCATATTTGATGTTTGCGATGGATGACCATGCAGTAGTACTTAACCTAAAAATCTGAAAAACACAAATCCATACTTCACAAAAGGCCAACTTTAGTGGTGTATATCACTACAAATATCTGAAATACTGAAAATCTGAGCTCAGATTCAAATTCCCGAGGTCACAAATTTGTATATTGTAAATTTCAGTATGATATTTGTATAATGCAGGAAGTTCAAAGTATGATAACCCTCCATTTGTAAGCCAATGAGTTACATGTACATGTTTACACATTTTGGTAACATGGCAACCTTAGTGTCAGTAAAAATATTTATATAATGAAATCACACATTTCTCTTTTATTCCCTCTTAATATAAAATTGATAACCAGAAATCCATATATTGATAAGCATCATTTGATTTTGTCAAATACACTCACTGTATGTCTGTCTACATCTTCTTTAATTTGTACATGTATCTTTGTATTTGATAAGGATGTTGGTTCATTATCATTGTACTCTAAATACCTGTACAATACCTTTTCTTTGATTTTTAAAGAGCCTCAAGAGATAGTATTCTTTAGCCAATTGTGTTCACTCTCTGAATAAGGTATTATATAGGATCATTATTATCTTATGTTAACATTTAAATTATGTGCATATTTTGAATGTTTAGTATCCATGGACATTTGCCCCTCAAAAGTCTTTCTTTGTCAACCTCCATTTCTTTACTTTTGTCAGCAATTTAAAAACATTATTGGATCCATACATTTTATCATGCTGAGTTCACAAGTTTTACAGATACAGATTAATGAGAGATTTTGTGTACATTTTTTTCTGTACCTTTACATTATTTCTGGGGAAAAAATTTGGAGTATTATTTGCATCTCACTTTAATGCTACATGTTTAAGTGATGTTACTGATCAATCAAGTAATATTAAAGGCCTCTCCTTTCACAGATATGTTTTCAAAACCGACAGAAGTTTGATAAATATGAGGAAAACACATGAAAACACTGACAGAATGTTTGTAGACATCAAGACAACACCTCAAAATGCTGACAGAATTTTGATAAATACATGTACCAGGAAAACACACGAAAACACTGACAGAACTTTTGAAGACATCAAGACAACACCTCAAAACACTGACAGAATTTGATAAATATCAAGAAAACAATGAAAAGACTGACAGAAATTTGTAGACATCAAGACAACACCGGAAAACACTGACAGAATTTTGTAGACATCAGGATAACAGCTGAAAACACTGACAGAATTTTTGTAAATACATGTATCAAGGTAGCACCTGAAAACACTGACAGAATTTTCAAAGACATCAGGATAAATTGATGTATAAGTAAATCCCACTTCTGACACATAATCTACAGAACCCTGCATCCAACTTCAGATAATAGAAATCCAACCACCACATGACATTCATGGCACCTGTAACCTGTATCAGACTGTATGCCACTTCTGACACTAAAATTCATGTCAAATCAAAACCCACTTACAGTACAAAAGAGCTTACAAGATCATGTGCCATTATAACATCAGATATTCTGACAAAAGTAATCTGTACAATACTGCATCCCACTTCACACTTCTGACACCATATACATCTATTGGTGTGGCATTGTACTAGGTCCACTTAAATCATCACAAATGTGTCTGGTCTGAGCATGGAGTCTTTACTTCTGATATCAGAAATCTGTTGAGAGCAGCATCTCATTTCTGACACCAGAAATGTATATGCAACTGCATGCATCCCACTTCTGACACCAAATCCACCAACCACAGTGTATCTCACTTCTGACGAAAAAATGTAAGCTGCATACCACACTGTACATAATTGTTGTGTGACTGTTCCAAACTCAAAAGAGCAATAATAGCATGGGCAAGATTCAAATTTCTGCTTCATGTAACTTTATTATATTACAGCACTCCATCACTGTAAGAACTTTTATTTATAACACTATTTTTGTTATAAGGCAAATATGATCATGGATCTCATATCATTATTAGTAATAGTAATATGTACTTCACTATTTGGTGCTCACAATACACTATAAGGTAATATAATATATGGCTCTAATGGACAGTCTGTATGTGTTACTAAGGGGCTAATGTTAATTTTGGACCATATAATTAGAATATATTCTTGTTTTTTTTGTTTTATCTCTCTGTATAGTTCATATATTTGAGAACAATGTAAAAAGGTAAGCAGACATTATGCAAGTTAGGTAATATTAGAATGCATATATGTAATTTGAGTATAATGTATACAGTTAAGGAGATAACTATGCAAGTTATGTAATATCAGAATGCATATATGTAATTTGAGTACAAGGTTAAAAGGTAAGCAGACCACTATGCAAGTCAGGTAATATTAGAATATATGCAACAGACTTCTACTTACAATATGGCCACAGTATGTACCCACAGTTGTACAGGCAATAATGGTACCAGTCTTTCTTTTTCTCTTGATCACGTCGTGTTTGGTGTCCACATGACATGGTTTCAAACCATTAATAGCCACACAAAATGAAAACTATTTCCTTGAATTTAACTCTTTATGTGGAAAATTACTTTCCATATTGATAAAATAATCTGCCAATGTCTTTCATTTAGGTCCAAAAAACAACCTTTGATCAGTTATTTTGTACTAAAAATGGTAAACAGAAAAAAAAATGGGCTCATGTCCTTCCACATTCAAAGTTTTTCAGATCAGCATGACAACATCTCAGCTAACATCAAGTTCTGCTGCAACTGTCTTACAATGGTTTAATCCATGAAATTACTGGCATACTTCAATATTTCCCCTCCTGAAAACATCCTTCTAATGCAAACCAACACTATTCCTAGTTAATAGACATGTATAGTTTTGAATTACTCACTCTGCTACCACCATTGGCCAAGTTATCAATGATTCTACACTTGGCAAAATATTAGATACAGAATCACTTAAGATTTCTTCAATGAAGCCCATTATCCATGCAATGGGTCTGCTCCAGTGATATTCCATGTGCAATTATTATTAATTTTCTTTATCATAATTTTCTTGACTAAATTCCTGGATCTGATAAATAATAGTTTACTGATCCCAAACACAGAAGTGGTCTTTCTGTTCTGGTTTTCATATTTTGTTATCAAGCTCAGTGGTGGAATACATCAGTCAGTTGATTAATCTGTAATAAAGTTTTCTAGAATCATGCCATTCATTCATCAATAACCTACTACCAGGATACAAAACTGAAAAAGCAATACTACACAAAGCTTATTCAGCAGAATAAAGATCTTCACAGTTTCCTCCATGTGGAAGCTTGCAATTACTTGGGTCACTATATTGATTATCATCTAGCTCATTTCCCACTGTATACCGTTTTTACAAAATACTGCTCATGGAATATATTTTTATCTTCATAAAACTTGTATTTTTTGGGAGTTTTACTCTTCCATCCAAGCTATGAATTTACTGGACAGACAAATACATTTCTACAATAAAGAGTACAATTCAGTTCTATGTTTGATCTCTCATATTGGCTTGCTAGCTGAAAAGAAGCATCCTAATAATGGGCATTGTTTCCATGACAACAAGATGCTCATAATAGTCACAGGGAGCAATATAATCCTCGTGGTCAGTTTAATGTAGTACATAAATAAATTCAACCAGTATACCTGTTGGACTAATCATCAGAGGAAGCCATTTATACTGAACAGTGATATATTTTTCTTGTTACTGTGTCATCAACATTGCTAATCTAAATGTTTGTATCTCCGGTATCATTCCAAGAACCATCAATGTCACAAGTATTATTTCATAAATCAAAGATTCAAGCACTGACTTTTTGCTTCTCTCTTTAGTGTCTGAAGAGACAACAAATGGTGCTTGACTTACCTGATATGATTCATAGTCTTTTGATCAATTACTTTCTTAGCAGAAACAATACCTGATGTAACATAATTTCAGTTTAAACAATGGAAGGGAAAAGTTAGGGCTGACTTACCACCATATGGAATATTGGTGTATGTATGTACTGGCATTTGTTTATGAACAGTCAGCACAATCTTAATTATATAGTACTGATACAAGTCAATAAAGGAGATACATAGACTAAGATGTTAAAGAAAACATCTTTTTTTAGGCCAAACACTTAGCCATTTTGACTAGTGTATGACAGATAAGAAAAACAATTTGAACAATAAAAATAATTTTCATTAAATTTATGTATGAGAGAGAGAGAGTGAGAGAGAGACGGAGAGTGCATAAACAAGGCAAACTAACGGACTGAATAATAAGTATACACAAAAAGAAGGGTTTGTAGTGCTAATGGAAGTTTACCTGAGATTAATTTTGAATTCAGTTTACCATTATGTTTATTTATATGCATTTAGTTGACATAGTCCTTGAGTATGCTTGAAGGTCACTATGCATACAAGACCAATGCAACCATAAACAAACTGAAACTGCATCATGAGATCCAAACTTGGTCTACACAATTTATTTACTACTACAAGCTCAAACATAAAAGAACTGGTACACCATATGTAGTCTGATGCAAAACAGCTGCAACAATATTCAATACAGTCCTCAGGGAAATTCCACACTAATTATATGGATTTTTTTTTCTTCAAAGAAAGGTCCATTGATTTATTAAATGACCAAGAGTCTCCACTGCTTACCAATTCTAGAGAATATTTTGAGAGTTGGCATTCATAACACCAATGGATGCAATGCCACTTTATACATTTTCCATTCACAATATCTTGGTATTGATTGACTATCAATGAATGGATGCAATGCCACCTTGTACATTTTCCATTCACAATATCTTAGTATTGATTGACTATCAATGACTGGATGCAATGCCACTTTATACGTTTTCCATTCACAACATCTTGGTATTGATTGACTATCAATGAATGGATATAATGCCACTTCATACATTTTCCGGTGTCCGAATTTCAAGAGATGTGTACATGTGATGGAGGAGGAAAAGGGGCATTTGTATTTTCTTCAGAAATGGAATACTTTATTTGTTCTGTATCAAGGGCTCCCTGCTAAAAACAGCAGTTTTCTATTTCCCCCCAATAAAGATGGGTTGATATAAAAAAAGAAACAAATTCTCCCCAATCCAAGCAAAGTTCAAATGGTTGTCACCTATTTCACTGACACAAAGCTCATTTCTGGATTCTGGCAATGGTGGATTGTAGCAAAAATATTTATTATATCTGAACTTTTCCCTGTAAGTAAAGACCAATTCAGATTTGTCACTTTTCAACATCAACTCAAGTTCTGACATAAAATCATGCAAGATCCTCCACAGATTACACACAAATGAGACTGGTTTATTGCCTAAATTTACAACTAACTTGATCTCAGTGACAACAAAGAAGATATTAGAAATGATAACAACGAAGATACTGTCAAATTAATGCTAGATAATTTGGTGGCGATGAGGATGAGGCTAGCATTACATAAAAGTGATAGGCGTTGTAACAATTACGGTATTTATCTCATGATAAGACCATGTGGCCAGCCTAATGAATTTTTCAAAACTAGGGAATGGGCTTATTATCAGACATAGTACAGTATTACTCCCATGACAAGACCATGTGCCCAGCATAATTAATTTGTCAAAAGTAGGGAATGGTCTTGTTATCAGACACAGCACAGTATTACTTCCATGAGAAGACCAGCCAACCTGATGAATTTGTCAAAATAGGGAATGGGCTTTTTATCATACACAATTCATTAGGCTGGCCATAATGGTCTTATCATGGGAGTACATATACAGTACAGTATTACTCCCTTAATAAGATAATGGGGCCAGCCTAGTAAATTAGTAAAAACATTAGTGGGCTTATGATGAAGTTTGTCCTTGTCATCAGATAAATATGGTCGTGATAATAATGCCAATTCCTTATGGCTCTCTGCTACCACATCGCTATCAGCAACAGTAGAACTGACCCATAATACAAATGCCATCAACATACAGAAGTATCTGTGATCTGTTCTACAAATGTTATTTTCTCATCCTGGAACAAAATATTTTGTATATATGCCAACATCTGCAATGTTATAAATGTTTCCCCACTCTTTGCACTGAACCATGCTTGTTCTGCTATAACATGCATAAAAAACCAATTGTCAATTAACAGAGATAACTGTACCTTACTCATCCGCAGCCATTTAGATATGGTTAGCGTGGAGCTTTAAAAACTAACCCACTTACACCCAGTGGTTGATCCAAATATTCATGGAGACAATAAATTAAACCAAGCTATATTAGGGAACATTTCAACATATTTTATGCATATAATACATCTAGTTTATGAACTATATCAACTTATTTATAGTTTGAAAAGAATAGCCTGAGACATGTTGATGTTATGTGACATGCTGCATAATGTCATGTCATGAAACTTTAAAACATTTATTCATTCATGCAGCTGTTGACATATTTATTCCCCATTTTACCATTCTCTGGAGGGTTCTATTTCCAAGATCTATATCTTCAACAAGTTAAACATGTAGTAATGCATGGGTCTTTATCAGTTTTTATTTCTCCAATACTTTGCTGTTCATGCTATAAGGTCTTCCCTTTACTTTCCTTTCTTTCGTTATCACCATGTGACAATTCTACTTCCTAAAATTGCTTTCATTATCACCATGTGATCATTGACAATTCTACATCCTCAAATTGCTTTCGTTATCACCATATGACAATTCTACTTCCTCAAATTGCTTTATCACCATGTGACAATTCTACTACCTCAAACTGCTTTATCACCATGTGACAATTCTACTTCCTCAAATTGCTTTATCACCATGTGACAATTCTACTTCCTCAAATTGCTTTATCACCATGTGACAATTCTACTACCTCAAATTGCTTTCTTTATCACCATGTGACAATTCTACTTCCTCAAACTACTTTATCACCATGTGACAATTGACAATTCTACTTCCACAAATTATTTTCTTTATCACCATGTGACAATTCTACTTCCTCAAATTGCTTTATCGCCATTTGACAATTCTACTTCCTCAAATTTCTTTCTTTATCGCCATGTGACAATTGACAATTCTAGTTCCTAAAATATCTTTATCACCATGTGACAACTGACAATTCTACTTCTTCAAACTACTTTCTGTATCATCATGTGACAATTAACAATTCTACTTCCTCAATTTGCTTTCATTATCACCATGTGACAATTCTACTTCCTCAAATTGCATTCTCTATCGCCATGTGACAATTCTATTTACTTATGCCAGGGCCCCAAGTGGCCAAGTTGTCTAAAGCACTCTCCATTACAGATCACTGCCATCTCACCTCTGTCTGCGTCGGTTCAAGTCTTGGATTTGGCCAATGTGGGTATGTGAGAAAACTTGCCAGTAGCTTCTCGAGGGTCGGTGGTTCTTTCCGGGAATTTCCCGGGTTCTTCCTCCACCATTAATACTGGCTGTCATGTATAGCCTATCGTGTGCTGAAAAATGGCATTAAATCCTACAACAGCAACAACTAAAATGCCTGAGTGATACATGTACTATCATCTAGCATAATATGCTTTACTTTGATGAAATAAATTTCAGCAATCTCTTGTTTGAATCAATCATACAACAAAAGTTCAAGCATAATTTGACCACGTACTACTGCAGTTCTCACATTTTTACATTTCATAGGTTGTTCCTTTCTTAGAATAATATATGTGTCATCAATTTATGTCATTTTTTAACAAAACATATTCACAATTCTAGTGCATAATTCTATATTACATCTGTTACAGCTTTGCAGGATAATACCTGAACGGCATTTAGAAAATTACAAATAATAAAATGCCAATGTTTGCAAGTAACATTTGAACTGTGCTGGGTCATATTTTGTCATTTCAAAGAAGAATATTTGTATGCATTTTCACAACTAATTTAAAAGTAGTTGATATTACAAAGAACATTTAGGTTTAATTTATGTACCTTTCTTTGTTTTTATTAATGAGCTCTGTCCACAAGTTTTGGTTCAACCCTTCTATAATGCCGAATTCTAATTTTGTTAAAGTGATTTATGTATCACATCATCACCGTTATATTCCCCCAGTCTCCCACTTAACTTCCAGCAATCTCCATTCATATATTATTTATGATACAGTAAGTTTCCATGGTAACAAAAAATACTGAAAGATGAAAATTCTGAGTATCGTAAGACATACTACAAAGCTTCTTGGCATGTGTATCAATTTGGCTGAATTACCTTGAGCAATTTGAAAATTATACTCTGAAAATGACAATGTTTGTGGACAGACTGACATAGCAACAGCAATATCCCCCCCACACCATATTGCACAAAGTAGAAATTTCAAGGTATCAAAGGAATCTCTATGCACCTTTTCATTAAGTGTATCAAGTTTACAAGTTATCATCCCATGCACACTAATATTATCATAAAAAACAAAATTGCTGCAAATTACAGACTGAGTTAAGCCTGCTACCAACCAATGATCAACACAATGATCTACAAATTTAACTGAAATCACTAATTACATAAGCAGAAAGATAGAACTTGAACTCTAAAACTACACACATGTAAAATGTTCAATGAAATCAGTGTTTCACATGCAAATCAGAAAAAGAATGTTAATACCTTATTTTGTTCATGCCTTTCAAACACTGCAGTTTTAAAAATTTAAATCATTAGTTTAGAGAATGCTGCTGCCAATGCAGGTCCGTCCATCATGGCTCCATATCAACAAAGAATGATGGGAACAAAGGATAGTGGTCTTCATGTGTGTGTGTGTGTGTGCAAGTATGTGTGCATGCATGCATGCGTGTGTGTGTGTGAGACAGACAGACAGACACAGGGTTTAATGGCACATCAGCAAAATTCTGACTGCAAAATCTTAGATATCAAAAACGGTAAAGGCAAAACCCTAAATCACCAGACAAACCTTTCAAAACAAAAACAAATAACTACCATCAGAAAAAAGAAAATAGGTATAGATATATCCTTCCACCACCTACCATCACAAAGCATACAAAACAAAGACAAAGGCAAAACAGTAAAGTCCTTGTAGTGGTAATACTGTGACAAAATATTTCCATGTAAACCATACACCCTTAAAAGTCCAAGTCCTTCCCAGTTGGAACGTTACAGGATGCATCTTATGGCAAACTGCATGCCTCCATTTATGTACTGCATATAAGTCAAAACCAACTGCAAACTGCAAGACTCAGAACTGCCATAATACACTGGCAGATCTGAATCTATGCAGTCTGTAGAAGTAATCAGCAGAACAAACAACAAAGACCCTAATCTGCAGGTGAATTATACTGTCATTTTTCAGCACATCATAGGATATATATGACATCCAGTATATTTGGTGGAGGAAAAACCCAGGAAAGCACTGGGATGAACTACCGACCCACAGGAAACTAGTGGCAAGTTTTCTCACATAATCTGGGTGGGCCAGTACATTATGCAGCAGTAGATCAGGGTCTGTATATTTTGTAACTAGACCCGACTTAAAAAGTGAGTATATATTGTATACACTTTAAAGAATAAATAATGGCACTTTTAATATGTCTCCTATGGATGCTTTACAATGATGTGTGTGTGATTTGGATTTTTTAACATAGCTGCTTTACAATGATACATAGCAATATCAATACTATGATATCAATACAATATCAATATTATATCAAAACAATATCAACATTGTACTATCAATCCAATATAAATACTATATCAATACTATAATATTAATATAATGTCAATATTGTAATATCAATCCAACATCAATATTATATTAAAAATCCAATGTCAATTCTATGATATCAATATAAAATCAATATTGCATCAATCCAACATCAAAATTACATTATTAATATAATATTAATACTATATCAATCAAATATCAATACTATAAAATCATTACTATTACATCAATACAATGTAATATAATGTCAATCCAATATCAATACAATAACATCAATCCAATATCAGTATATTATCAATACAATGTCAATATTATAATATAAATAAAACATACTGGTATTTCAATACTATCTTTGTATCATTGTAAATATATGACAAGACATGATTTTGATGTGACTACATAGTTCTGTACAAGTTTAATTTCCCCTCCCAATTTCCTAATTACTATATATTAAGAACCTCTACTATAACATAACCTTGTTACAACATCATTTTAAATTCTCACTGTTGTGTAAATGGCAGACTATTTGTGTCAGAAAAGAAAAAATGTCCCTTAAAAAACAAAGTTAAAACTAATAAAAAGGAACTGATGCAGGGCATTCACAAAATGATATATCTAATTTGTTTGAACTGATAATTTTAACACTTGTATGTGTGATCTGGATTTTTAACACAGCTTAACAAATTTCAGTCATATCACTTGACAATGTCATGCATTGTGGCAGTTTATAGTGATGTTTAGCACTGGGGCATATGATGCCTCAGACATGTAGCAAGATGTCCTATCTAGTCACATTATCCTGGCAAAAGACCACCAGTCCTAACATTACCCTCTTAATGCTGAGCACCTAGCGAGGCAGCTGTTAGTACCATTTTTTAAAGTTTTTGGTATGACTCGGCCGGGGATTGAACCCATGACCTCCCGCATCTGAGGCAGAGACTCTAACCACTGTACTAAAACTTAAAGACCATGACTAATACTGTACCAAGACTTAAAGACCATACATGGCTAATCCTGTACTAAGACCTGATGACGATGCATGGCTAATACTGTACTAGGACTTAAAGACCATGTATAGCTAATACTGTATTAAGACTTAAAGATCATACATGACTAATACTTTATTAAGACTTATAGACCACACTTGGCTGATACTGTACTAAGACTTACAGAATATACTTGGCTAATACTGTACTAAGACTTAAATACCATGTATGGCTAAATACTGTACTAAGACTTAAATATCATACATGGCTAATACTGAATAAAACTTGAAGACTGTATTGCTAATACTGTACTAAAACTTAAAGACCATGTATGGCTAATACTGTACTGCAGTAAGATTTAAAGACCATACATGACTCATACTGTCCTAAGACTTAAAGACCATATATGGCTAATATTGTGCTAAGACTTGAAGACTGTATGGCTAATACCATACTAAGACTTAAAGATCATATGTGGTTAATACTGTACTAAGACTTAAAGACCATACATGGCTAATACTGTGCTAAGACGTAAAGACCATATATGGCTAATACTGTGCTAAGACTTATAGACCACACATGGCTAATACTGTGCTAAGACTTATAGACCATACATGGCTAATACTGTACAAAGACTTAAAGAACAAGAACCTTCAGTTATGCTGAGCAATAAGGTTAAGTTCATCAACAAGATGATTCAAACAAGATATGATCAAAACTAAACAAATTATTATAGACAAGATTGGATGCACACAAACATGTTTTACGATACATACTGACAATAGAAAATGAAAAGCATGCATTGACTATGCTTCATAAAACACCGGATGTGTTTCAGGTGAATAAATCTACATCAATTTAAACCAACATCAAAAAGATTCAGAACACTAAATGAAAATGTCTAAAGACCCCATAAGTAAACACAAGAATAAAAATGCTAATAACTCTAAAAGACTTAATGGTGAGATATAAACATGCAAGCAAACAAGCAACTAGACCCTGGGATGACTGTGTATATCAAGTTTCATGGCAAAATCTATGTGCTTTAGGCAAAATAGTGACAACAAACTTGGGCTAATTGATGGATAGAGATGGACAAAAGAAGATGGACAATAGACGATCATAAATGCCCAGAAGAGCTGAATATTTTATGCAAATAAAATGCTGTATTTGTATATGCATGCATTAAAACATTTTATAACTTACACCACTTTATTTTGTGTTTTCATCTACTCTCTAAATGTTCTTCTTCACCAATTGATCAATTCAGCATTACAAAATCATACTTTGGGGGGGGGGTCATTTTACTTTACAAGATTTTGCATGTCTGGGATATACAGCCTTGTTCCACAAAGTGTTGCATTTTTTATAAACTTTATTTTACTAAGTATTCAGGAAAATACATGATTATTTATAACTTGCTAATTTCATTTAAAAAATGAATTTTATGTTATTCATTTGCAGAATTTTCTTTCCTTTCTGTGTGTGTGTGTGATTTAGATTTTTAATGTAGCTTTAACAATTGTTCAGTCATATCGCTACGATGTCCGCAGTGTGACAGTTTATAGTGATATCTAGCACTGGGGCATCATGCCGCAGACAAGTAGCATGATGTCCCACAAAGTCACATTATCCTGACACCAGGCCAACCAGTCCTAACACAAACCTCTTAATGCTGAGTGCCAAGTGAGGCAGCTATTAGTACCATTTTTGTAAGTCTTTGGTATGACTTAGCTGGTGTTCGAACCTGTGACCTCCCGCATCTGAGGCAGACGCTCTAGCCACTAGGAAACCGAAGCGGTCTTTCCTTTCTGTGGTTCTCTTACTATATATATAGTTTGACACATGGTCTGTTGAGTGTCTACTAACTAATAATTCATATAAAGACTTGGCAGTATTTTTCTGTACATTCTTTGTTATCTTCATGTCAAGTACTGGATTCACTTTACAATATGAAAAAAATCTGCAGTTTTATATGGTTGCATAATTTATTTAACGCTGACTTCCTTTCTTTAAATTATCATTAAAATTTGCCATTGCTTTCATCAACTGTGTTCTTTTACTGTTAAAGTGAGATTTCGGATATTTCTTTGGAGTACAAAACATGCAGTTGTCATAGTGTCACTGCCATCAAGCCCAGTGAACATTAAATTTTACAACAATAAAATCTCATTTTAAAAGTGATTTGGCAAAAGTCAGGATCAAGAATCATCATTGTAATACTTGTTTAGCTGCTCTTTTTATCTATAATGTTTTATTTCCATTCCAGCAAACTTCTCCTCAGTCAATACCAGAGTACAACAGTGAATACATGTTCCACTTGTGACGAACTTTGTTATCTGACTCAAAGCATAGTAATATGATTAAATAGCCAATTTATGATCGTTTAGAGAACTATAACTTTAATCAGCACTATATGGCCTGGTTTGTGTTGATCTGCCATTAAACCCTATACATGTACTTCAGTAACATGAATGGTTCCAAGGAAAGTACAAGGGATATTAAAACCTAGCGAATAGATTCAAAAATCCTACTAAAGTGCCTGACAAGTGATCTAAACAAAAGATTGAACTGATTGTGATGGATGAATTGATGTAATGAAGGATGGAATGATGGGCATGGATATTTTATTCCCCCTGATTATATTAACAGAGAGATAATACAGGCAAGTAACACATACATCTTGTTGCAATATTTCTACCCTAAGACAAGCTTCAATATAGTTCTACACAACCAATTTTCCTCAATCTAAGATGCAAGGAGACGAAATAGTTAATAAGGAAGAGAGAAACTGGAGAAAGATGTTTTGTTCAATTTGACAAAAAAAAAGAATTTTCAAGAGAAATATTTTCTGATGAAGTTATATTTACTTCATATGTTACTTTATCAGTGCACAATAAGGTACAAATGCACACAAAAAATACAACATAACTAATTTATGTACCATAATATTTGCAAGATAGCCCGACTAATGTGGCCATATTAGATATCAAAGCAGACATTTTTTCAATTAAGACAATCAAGACACTATAAGAAGTCTTCTAGTAAAAAAAACCATGTTAATATGACTTTATGCTCAATAGGAATAGTAGCAACAAGATTTTCTAGATGGCTGCTGTGGTGACAATACTGGATGTCAGATAGGAACCACTTTCTAGATGGCGGCGATGGTGACAATACTGGATGTCAGATAGGAACCATTTTCTAGATGGCTGCTGAGGTAGCCATATTGGATGTCAGATAGGAACCATTTTCTAGATGGCGGCAATGGTGACAATACTGGATGTCAGATAGGAACCACTTTCTAGATGGCTGCTGTGGTGGAAATACTGGATGTCAGATAGGAACCATTTTCTAGATGGCTGCTGAGGTAGCCATACTGGATGTCAGATAGGAACCATTTTCTAGATGGCGGCGATGGTGACAATACTGGATGTCAGATAGAAACCATTTTCTAGATGGCTGCTGTGGTGGCCATACTGGATGTCAGATAGGAACCATTTTCTAGATGGCTGCTGAGGTAGCCATACTGGATGTCAGATAGGAACCATTTTCTAGATGGCAGCAATGGTGACAATACTGGATGTCAGATATGAACCATTTTCTAGATGGCTGCTGTGGTGGCCATATTGGTATCCTGTCTCACCATTTTCATTTAGGACCAGCCAGACATTGTGATGAATATGTGTGTAATGTTTTGGGGCAATCCTCCATGTAGTTCAAGAGGAGTAGTGATAACAATATAACGGATGATGAACAAGATTTGACGGATGATGCATGGCAGACAACAGGATATCCTATCTATGATCAGCAGAGCTAAAAATGTTATTGAATAATTAAGATGTTTCTTGCTTGAACAAACAACTGAACATGAACAAAACCATTTATTGATATAATCAATTTAATGAACGAGTTTGCAGTCAAAACGTATAGGATTGGAAAATAAGAGCCGTAAATCACAATATTTAATGCAATCATTTTATTTTTAAATTTGTACAATTCTCTACCTTTACAATGAATGAAATATGGCAGCTATATGTATGTATTATAAAAGATCTTGCTTATAATTAATAGTTCGGTGAGATGAATTGTATTGTACTTCTACAGACAGCAAAAGCAAAATCACTTAATTGAAATGAGTGCCATGCACCCTTTGTCCTTCTATTATTATATATTATTATGATATTTTCACTTGCTAAATTCACAAAAGTTTTGTTTCTGAAAATATTTTGATACACAATGCAGGTAACTCCTTCATTGAAATTTTTTGGAACATTTTCATGAATCAGGAATAATCGAGAACGTGTACAAAATTCTACATATCACCTGACAAAGGAGTTGGATCAGTACAGTACGGTATGTTTCAGGTATGTCACTGTAATAATGGTTGTTTCAGTACATTAGTGTTTTAGGAGTTCACAGAGTGAAACTTCTTTTTATATCCTTTTTAACTGGAAAATACATCATCAATTATCCATTAATGGGTCTATCACTCTCAAGACATGAAAATAATTCGCAGCAGGAAATGAGGTGCATGAGTCATTCATTCCTCAAGGCAGATTATAGATTTTAAAAAAGAACAACATAAATGTAACATATCTTGGATTTCACACTCCAGAAATGGGGGATAGGTGTATCAAGTAATGAAAGAAATGAGATGCCATAGATGTGTGTGTGTGTGTCTGTGTGTGTGTGTCTGTGTGCGTGTGTCTCTGTGTGTCTGTGCATGCGTGTGATGTGATCCTGGCTAAAAACAATCAACAATTTAATCTTTAGAAGTAAAATCACATTACAGAGAACTTTCATACAAGTATTCTTTGCTTTTGTTTTTTGTTTGTTTTAGTACATTATGGCTGTATCATAAAAAGGAAATGGAAGCTAAGGTGGCAGGGTCCAGTTTTGTAAATTGGCCCCTGGCAAATTTCTTAACTTAAGGCTATGGTGTGACTTTTTCAGCTATTATTGTTTAGTATTTATAGATATGGATATATTTGTGAACTAGGTGTTTTGGGCTTGTGTTGTTCTTGAAACTGATGTCAGGCATGTACACCTTCCATAGTTGCTCTGCAGTATGTTGATAGTGAAATACCAATAGTTGGCTAGGAAGAAGAGCTAGCCTCCCATAGCAGTAGACACGTGGGTTCAAGGCAACTAGAGTATCTCAAAAACGGCTTGGAAGACAACTATTCTGAATTGCATCAAACTATTTAGTAGACAATGTTTTTCAAAATTTTCATCCAGGGAAAGGGCTTGCGTTTGCACTGTGAGTACCACATGCTGTCAAAAATGGAATCTGGATGTGAAAAATGCATGTATAAAATAGGGGTTGGGGTGCATAAACCTCTTCTGCTGTGAACTGCCATTGACTTCTCTGGTCAAGTGAATACTATTCTTATGCTTTGTTTTAATATAGGTATCTAAAAATATGGACCTTTTTGACCTCACTTGTGTATTTGATTTTTTATGATTTTTTATACTAGGTCGCTGATTGTGGCATTAAATTTGTACATAAAAACTGGACCCTGCCCCCTAAGAGCCTTTCCCCAAGGGCAGACCAAGGCAGACAACCCAGGGTGGTACTGAATCTGCAACCCCTGGATTATGAATCTGACACTCTACCAATGGGCCGCTATGGCTCCCTTTAAAAAGGATAATCAATATAGTAATTTATGGTAAAATTAACGTACTTAATATATTTTTATTGCATAACTGCAGTTCCTGTGTTTTAAATTTTGGTATTGCACAGCTAGGTCATGCTCTAAGTTAAGTTGGTATTACAAAGATGGTGTTACATATACTAAGTGTGATATCAACTAATGACATCTCCACAGTCTCAGACTAGTCAACTAGATCCAGATAACAATGAGATAGAACAAACTTTTTGTATTCATTTGGTCAAAAAAATGAAAAGACAAATACTGAAAACTATCACTTGTATATATGAACAATGAAAGGAAACATAAAACTGAAAAGCCCCATAATGGCTACCACCCCCTTCAAAAGCAAAAAAGTTACCAGATTGTATTGTCACTCATCCAAACACTCACAGTTATCCATTATTACCAGTCTGTACTGTCATCTATCCAAACAGTTACTCTCAGTTACCCATCATTTACCAGTCTGTACTGTCATCTATCCAAACAATGTTCTAATTAAGGAATCCATATCTAATCTACTGCTATGAAAATGAAAAGAGTTGTCTGCTCTCTTGTCAGCTCTTCAATGATGCATATTATTTAAGTCGATGAGCTTATTAATCCTAAATACACTTAAAAGCAATAGGTGATCTTCTGCATCATCAAGAAAACTTGTAAATTGCAGTTCTGATCCAGAAACATGTTACAGATATAAAAGAATGGGATACAAATTCCAGCAAACATGATTATCTAACATCCAACTGGGATATTCCAAATACAAATTCTGGTGCTGTCAAGCAGCTTTATTCATTTAGGAGAATCATCCCTGACTGTAGTTGAAACGAGTTTTCCATCAGTAGTGAAAAAATATAAAAAAGCAGTCACATTGAAATATCAAACTTTCCCCCAAAAAGTCTTCCTTACATAACGTGTGTAATTCACATAGGTTTTAACAATTCATCGATATATATTGGGATTTTTGTTTATGTCTGTACTGATGTATAATATCAACATCTGTACTAATGCCAGGAATTTGGTACTGTTCATTATTTTATTTCCATATGCTACAGTAGGCATTGGTTATTCTAAAGATTCTCCTGCTCAACCCCACAAAACGAAAAAAAGTCTACAAAGTATCAGAATCATTTTTTAATTGCAAAATGATACATTAATAATATATTCAACAATTCTATTTTTATTAAAAATTCAGGCATGATTGAAAATTGGTAGAGTTAATGTCAGCATAAAAAACTAACTTATGATCGCATATGCATGGCATTGAACTTTTGACTCCGAAATTAATAGTTTATTCTCATAAAGCACAAAACTTGGTCATGGTCATGGTCAAGAACAGTGACCTTGACATCTGATATTTTGACCCTCAAATCAAAAGGCTTCTCCTTAACCCATGCCCAAGTTGTCTACAAAGCTTCATCCAGGTCTATAGTATTGGATTAATGTTACTGTACAGAAACCATTTTTCTTTCTCCAGTCAGTGACCTAGTGCTTTGACTTTTGACCTGAAAATCAACAGGCTTTTCCTTATGCCAAGTGCTAGCAATCCACACAGTTAGGTCCAGATCGGCGATAGAGAGCTAAAATTATTTTGTGGAAATCATTTTTCTTCTGTCAGCCACAGTGTATTTGGCTTTTGACCACTGTGACCCAAAAATCAAGATGCTTCTTAATTTCAAGTACAAACCATCCACCAAGTTTGATAAAAGTAGACAGCTGAGAACTCGAGTTATTCTTTGAAAACTAAATTGATAAAGGATAGAAGAATTGACAGAAGGATAATATCATAATACACACTGCCCTACAGCTAGTATATAAAGAAAACCTCCAGGGTGGGAACAAGGCACATAATTGAAATGTGACATGAGAAGAGGAGGGCTGGCAAGTACTGGTCATACATGTCTAACATTCAGAAGAAAATCATAGTTAAACAATAAATCTGACAATGTTCTCCCAAGTGATACCGGGTATTTTCGGGAGTCAGGATTCCATGGGTACTATATGAGCATATTGGAACTTTAATGTGTCCTGTATTTCTCTAGCAATACTCTTTTTTTCCACCCACACCTATGACTGACCTGGAGTCGGAAAAAGGTAAGTTTTATCCCACAACTTATTTCATTGCTTCTTTGTAAATAAGTTGCCTAAAGACGCAAAAAATTGCATTTTCAAAAAAAATATTTATCAAGATATCTGTATTTTGTCATTTATAACTATAAATAACTATACCAAACTTTAACCACATTTAAAATTTTTACAGTAAAATAGTTTCATCTCAGATTTTTATCCTTTTTAAAAATAAAATTGCTACCAGGAATACTGTATTTGATGTTGCTATATACTCAATTATTTCTCAATCAACTGAAGCCTTTTGGGGGGCCCCTAAGTGGCCGAGTGGTCTAAAGTGCTCACCATTACGGAACACTGCCATCTCACCTCTGTCTGCATGAGTTCGAGTCTCAGGCTCAGCCAATGTTGATATGTGAGAAAGCCTGCCAGTAGCTTCTCGTGGGTCAGTGGTTCTTCCCGGGGTTTTCCAGGGTTCTTCCTCCACCAATTATACTGGCCACCATGTATAGCCTATCTTGTGCTGAAAAATGGCATTAAACCCTACAACAACAACTACAACAAAAAAAAGAAGCCTTTTGGAACTATGTAGTACATATATTTCTTGTATTGCATCATTCTGCACGGCACAGTCACAATATAAAGCAAAGTGACATGCACATGTGAATATTTGGTCTTATTTTTGTTTGTTTTATTTGCTCCACCAATGCAATTTGATATACATGTCATTAAAACTGTCATTTTTCATTTTTGAAACATTTCCCAATTTTCCAGCAATTAAAACAAAATTCATAAATATATTGAAAAAAATTCATGAAAATTGAAAATTGAATATAAATGTTATAAGGAGCAGAATTTTGTATATGTTATCAAGCCAATTTGTTCCCTTTGCCATACTGAGTAATGTGTCAGCTAATGTCTGACACATTACTCAGTACATAATAATTCACAACTACCTGGTGAACAAATTGGTTAATGGTCTACTGTAATCTCTGTTATTCAATAGATGATTTACAGATTTCACCCATGGCTCAAGGGACAATTTGCCCATGGCCCAAGGGACAATAGTAGTTTTCAAAGTCAACCAACAGTTTTCTCAGCATGGCATCTGTTAAATGAAAATATGTCTTAAATAAGGAACATAAATATGAAATAAGGATTAATAAGGGACATAAATATGAAATAAGGATTAATAAGGGACATGAATATGAAATAAGGATTAATAAGGGACATGAATATGAAATAAGGATTAATAAGGGGCATAAATATGAAATACGGTTTAATACGGAAAATAAATATGAAATAAGGATTAATAAGGGACATAAATATGAAATAAGGATTAATAAGGAAAATAAATATGAAATAAGGATTAATAAGGAAAATAAATAATAAGGAAAATAAATATGAAATAAGGATTAATAAGGGACATAAATAAGAAATAAGGATTAATAAGGAAAATAAATATGAAATAAGGATTAATAAGGGACATAAATATGAAATAAGGATTAATAAGGAACATAAATATGAAATAAGGATTAATAAGGAAAATAAATATGAAATAAGGATTAATAAGGGACATAAATATGAAATAAGGATTAATAAGGGACATAAATATGAAATAAGGATTAATAAGGAACATAAATATGAAATAAGGATTAATAAGGAAAATAAATATGAAATAAGGAATAATAATTAACATAAATATGAAATAAGGATTAATAAGAAAAATAAATATGAAATAAGGATTAATAATGATAAATATGAGAAAAAAAGGAATATTAATTATAGGACAATGAGGCAACTAAATTAAATACACAATTGTGAAGCCATATATAATTAAAATTCTAACAACAAAAGGACTTAGGTTGGGGATGGGGTGGGGGTAGGGGTAGCATTCTATGAATAGCATTTTATCACTTCTTCAGGATGCATCCATATGAAAAATTAGTGTCCACAGCAATTATCAAAGAGGTTTGCAAATGTACTGCAAACATTTAGTAAAGTTAAACAGTAAGTCGTGCCCAGCATTAATGTAGCAAATTTTAGTCCAAAAGGTGATCAACTGTTATTCTCTCTATTGGTATCTATATTAATATATGCACGTGAAAGTTCAATGCTGGAGAATGACAATACAAGGGTTAATGAATACACAAATTGATCAAGTGTCTGGTCCCATCAGCAAGTGTCAATGTACCTTTTATGGTCACTTTGTCCTTGAAGATTTTGTTTTCTTACCTGAACTAGTTACTGCCGACATGCTGTTTTCCATGTACACTTCAACAATAATCCATTGTAAGTACACTATAACTTTGATCTTTGCAAAGATGGGCAAGCAACAATTTAGGTGATAAATTGACACATAGCAAGTTCATATTCAGCTCTAAGCAGATTTATATGCCAAGTCCAAAGGTGTCTGAAGAGTATTATTGCTGATATTATCTGGGATAGGATGTTTTGGTATGGTCTGAATCGATGTACAGGTCGACTATCAAATATGTGTGAAGAGAGCACAATACCTTGATAAAACATCAAACCCAGAGGCTAGGCACACCACAGGTAAAAGTCAACTACTGTCATTCTACAACATACTTTGCCTTACACTAACCCTCTGTCTACGAAAGGTAAGGCTTATCAGCAGACATACTGTGCAAAGAACTGCTTCACACTTGCTTCTCTTCTAGAACCATACAATGTACAAAAATTCAATATTAGGTCTCTTAATTTAAAACTGCCATAACCTGTCATTTGACAGTAATCAAAGTATAGTTCTCAAAATCATGCATACACATAGAATACATTTGCAAACTAATACAAATCACAATGTCAGCTAAAAAAGCTGTCATTTCATAACATATGCATACTCACAATGACATGTGGCACCTGTATAAACTGACTGCAGCTGGATTTAGCACAACTTCCATGGCCCACAATGGCCAAACCCTGTGTTTTATAATAATAACATATTTCCCAACTCTCACAATCCCTTAACCCCACTCTTTTCAAACTGTGACCCTGGGTCATAATCCAAAATCCAAGTTAGGCCCTGACTCATGGTTGTAATCCAAATTTAAATCAAGCATTGACTATGGTTTGTAATCCAGAATGCAAGTCAGGCCCTGACTCAGGGACGTAATCCAGAATCCATGACATATAATGTGTCCCCTTGTTATGACTGAACTCTAAAAGTTGGATTAAAAGTTTCAAAAAATCAATGAAACTACATTTTTACTTTTGCCCATCAACCCATGCATGCCTCGGGTTGAACTGACACGCTCCAAATTATACCCTCTCCAATGTGGTTAACTTTTGCGAACTTCATATTATTGTATCAATCTATTTTGATTGTTCCTAAACACAATGCAATACTACCATATATTCCCTAATTAACACCCCAGGGGCATTACATTGTCCAAATGGGGGTGTTTATTAGAGCACAATAATGAAAGCTATGGTTTCTCTTTTGATCTAATCTTATAACGACCACATGTACATCTGTGGTCTTTCTGCCACTGAATTCAGTCATTGTAAATATCAGTACAGTTATAATGATCAATAAATCAACATATTTTACACTAGGCAGCTTGTAAAGTAGGACTGATAAGTATTTGATCTTGCTGCCCAGCTACTGCTCCAAGTTTAACAGGACATGTGTGCCTCTGACGTTAGTAATTTATGCATTGTTATGCATTTTAATAGTGTGATCATCTGACATTGCTGCAGCATTTTGTTGTAATCACAGATATGAAGCAGATTGAAGCAGATTGCAAAGCAGAGGTCTTGCAAAGCAACTTTCAAATTTTCTGTTCTTTAAAAAGGGGAGGGGTTTGTTAATTATAGAATATAGGATACATAATGGTTATTGGGTGGGAATTTCAGCTTCTTAAGTTATAACTCTGGGTCCAGTCCACAGTGGCTTGGCAGAAACCCAGGGACTGATGCTTGTTGCATAAATGACATGGTCTTCGCATGTTGAGAAAGAGTAGATCAGATTATAGTGTTCTCAATGGTTTCCAAAATTATGATCCATGTCTGGACCCAAAAGGATGAGGAATATCTATGGACTCTAACTCAAGAGCTATGTTAACTCACAACATTAAAGTAGTCTCCCTTTGCAATGTTCCAAAGATAAAATGCATACTTTAAAATAAATGTAAAATCTATCAAAGTATGTAGAAATGTAGGAGGGGGCTAAGGTGTACCTCTTTGGGTGGGTGAAATGTGGGATTCACTTTCATGAAAAGTATTTCCAACTCTAAATGTTAAGCACTGCAATTTTCATTAAAATCTTTATAAGGTAGCTACAGCCTTGTGCAAATGTTTCCGAATATTATTCCTACTGCTGCTGACACCAGCATCTCTGTCTCAAGTTTTTCTCAGAAAAAAAGACAATACAAAAACCTTGTTCTTTTTCTTCTCAAGATTAATCATCACAGATAAGGCAACATGTATAGCTTTCAGCAATAGCAACTGGAGTGTATAAATGAAAAGCAATAAAACACTTTGCTGTTTCAGTGCCTAGAGGTCTACTTTATGTGACCTAATTGACTGAACATAATTTTACCTCCAGGTATTGAAGATCTTATTTTAGTTTGTGATCAATGTCATATTGCATACAACTTACTTATAAATATAAAAGCTGTTGTTTTGCTTTCTAGTTATCAAGTTGTGATCAATGTCATATTACATACAAATTACTGATACATTTAAAAGCTTTTGTTTTCTTTTCTAGTTATCTAATTTGTGATCAATGTCATATCACATACAACCTACTGATACATTTAAAAGCTTCTGCTTTCTTTTCTAGTTATCCAACATCCATTCGAGGGCACAATCAACAAGTTTTAAAATGTTACTGTACAAAAATGGAAAATGTTCACAATAAAGTTTAGTTTATCAAAGTACATGCTTAAATGGTTAAATCTAGATGAGATCTTTATATAGGACATATCACTGTAAAATGAGATCTTTATATCAGGACATGTCACTTTAAAACGAGATCTTTATGTTAGGACATGTCACTGTAAAATGAGATCTTTATATCAAGACTTGTCACTGTAAATTTAGATCTTTATATGAGGACATATCACTGTAAAATGAAATCTTTATTGTCATGTTTACCCCGACCCAGAGTAGCCCAGTTTGAAACATGTATAATCAAGGTAATTCTGACGGGTCATTGTTTGATGTCGAACATTGCCGAAGGCTAGCACTAATCCGTTACGTAAGATTGTTGTGGCTAGAATAGAAGAAACGGACATCAGAGTTGCAAAGTCACAGACAGCCAATTATCACCTAGGTGTCGAAATGTTTCCAAGATCAAAAGAAATTGCCTGAAGAAGTGGGAGTGTCCTAACTTTTTTCCCCTGCAAACAGACAGACAGGTTGAACTGGCCACTAAGACGATTGGACAGGGGCACAGCGCCACCCAATCAGAGTCGAGATAGGGGGGAGACCTTGATTTGGGTAGAATGATATCCCTGCGTTTTCCGGCAAAAGTTAGTTCGCTGAGAGAAATTACCCAGAGAAGAGGTTAGCATAACTCTGAATAGCCATTCATTATTGGCGGGAAAATCTTAGAGCGGGAAGGTCTAAGTACAGAAAGCTTCAAAAGGTCAGTAGATATTTGTTCGGTCTTTGTGGAATGCGACTGCATTTTAATTGTAGGTCGTATGTATACTTTATTAGTACTAGAATCGTAGTACGAAGAATTACTTTGTTTTGTTAATATGTTTGCATATTTTGAAGAAATGAGTTGATATTTGTAAAGAATTATATAGCTTGCCAGCCGTTGTAAGAGTTAATATTGTAATTTACTATGTGGGTATTTTATAGTAGACTAACACATATGTTGATATGATTATAGATTTTGCCATTGTTGAATATTTGTAATGTACAGACATGCGTCTGATTTTGTCAGATTGTAGTACGATGAGATTAAATACATATGTGTATATACTGACGTGACGCAATGTATTGATGTCTGTATAACAATTCGCTGATACTGTGTTATTACGCCATTGTTTACCCTGCAAGAAGTGTGTGGGAATTTCAATGTGTATGCATGCATGGCCGAAACAGTGACAGCTATCTGATGGTTAATTGTCATTATAGTGTGAGGTGAGGTTCGATAAAACATTTGGTAACGCCTTGTGGTTTTTCACAGGAAGCTTTGAGGGACAGACCAGTTTCAGTTTGGTCCCGTAGTCTCAGATAGAGAGACGGAGGAAAAGAGAAGAAAGGAGAGAACTCAGGACAAGTTGAAGTCTAGGAGCGAATTGGAGGAGGAGATAATAGAGAGGGAAAGGAGAAGTCAGGAGAAGTTGAAGTCTGGGAGCGAAGTTGGAGGAGGAGATAGTAGAGAGGAAACAGAGACAAAGGAGGAGTTAGAGGAACGGAAAGAAGGAAGAATCAGCGGGAAGAAATAGATGAGTAGATGCAAGGACAGGGGGAAAATCAAACTCACACTGTAAATCACGGGATGAATTAGGATGTCACTTGGTCGAGGGAAAAACGAGTGATTGGAAGTTATCGTTTTAAATTATCACATTTATTAAATTGTTATTGATTGAATTTCATCTTCGTGTTCTCTATAATTTAACCGTCGGCATTGCTGACTGGGGGCTCAGAGCTGTAAATCTACATCATCACTAATTTAACTTTCTAACCTAACGAGCCAGGGTGGAACTTTCAATTTAATTTAATTAAATTATATTGGGAGAACCCCACCCCAATACGACAGAACGTCACATTTATATTAGGACATGTCACTGTAAAATTAGATTTTTGTCTGAGGACATGTCACTGTAAAATGAGATCTTTATATCAGGACTTGTTACTGTAAATTGAGATCTTTATATCAGGACATATCACTGTAAAATGAGATCTTTATATCAGGACATATCACTGTAAAATGAGATCTTTATATTAGGACATGTCACTGTAAAATGAGATCTTTATATCAGGACATATCACTGTAAAATGAGATCTTTATATTAGGACATGTCACTGTAAACTGAGATCTTTATATCAGGACATATCACTGTAAAATGAGATCTTATATCAGGACATGTCACTGTAAAATTAGATTTTTGTATGAGGACATGTCACTGTAAAATGAGATCTTTATATCAGGACATGTCATTCTAAAATAAGATCTTTATATCAGGACATGTCACTGTAAATCATTCAGTCATCAATTATAGTTACTGATATTAAATATATCAGTAATGAAATTTTATCAGTACAGTTCTAGATAAGAATTTAATAAGTACGATATTTTGGAACTTTTGTATGTAATTAGTTTAAAAAAATAGATTTGATGAAATAATTTAGGAACAGTTAGGATATTTAATCAAGCCTTTCAGAATGCATCAGAAAGTTTAATGATCAAGACAAAATCAAGGTGCCTTTTATGACATGGCTCTTTTTAGGATTCTCACAGTGTACTATAATCTTTATTTCTATGTTCTCAGTGTATAATAATCTTTATTTCTATGTTCTCAGTGTACTATAATCTTTATTTCTATGTTCTCAGTGTACTATAATCTTTATTTCTATGTTCTCAGTGTACTATAATCTTTATTTCTATGTTCTCAGTGTATAATAATCTTTATTTCTATGTTCTCAGTGTACTATAATCTTCATTTCAGTGTTCTCATGGTGTACTATAATCTCAAACATGCAAGGAACATTCAAAATTTTACTGATAACATTGTTTATATTAAACAGCACTGAAGGCTTAAAAAAAATTTCTTTACTAATTGGGATGCATTTAAAATTTTCCTTAAGCATTTTCATTTGATCAGTTTGTATAAAATATGCCAATATGCTTTTCATCTAGAGCTCATATATTAGTAACAACCATATATACTCGCTTATAAGACAAGAACAACTGCAAACAACACAGACCCTGATCTGCAATCACATGATTTGCAAGCAGACCATTGTCTACATCATTTGTGCAACTAATTACTCTGAACAAACTGCACTGACCCAGATCTGCGGACACATTAGGATACTGCAGATCTGGGTCTATGCAGTCTGAGTTGGACTCTACTAATAAGCAAGTACTGATGGTGCTTGATTAATTCATTGTAAGAAAAAATAATTTCATGAATAAAACTTCCTTATTGGCATCTTCACTCGCCAAGGTTCTATGTTAACCTATCTACACCTTGATGGATCAATCTATTATTTTAGTACTTTGGGTCCATAAATTTCACTGGATATGGCAGAAAGCCACTGCAACCAATCAAAATCAAGTTGTTTAAATCTGAACACTGTTCCTGTATGACTGATACAAGCAGATCACACAAATAGAATGGACTCATAAATAAGCAATTTTCACCTGCCAATCCATGTTTGCATAAATATATAATTTGACTCAAATATATCTTAATGGCTTCTTTCTGGTACATAGTCATACTTTTGATGTTAAGCTTACAAAGTACCCTTCTGAAGTCAACTACCTCTACTGTTTTCAGCCGATGTACAATCCACCGCTGTTACACACTATTGGTTAGTTGGCATTACATACGATGGAAGGCAATTCATGAATCCAACTAATATCACAGGTCAAAGCACTGAAATATCTGACCGATCCATCAAGGTGTAGATAGGTTAACACTTCAGAACTTTGGCTAGCAAAGATGCCTTATTGGTAAACTGCTAATTGTTTTTGCTCGCGTCACAGTAATTGATTATGTGACCTGAACTTTGACCATCTTAGGCTGCACATTTTCAGGTCACAAGCCTTAGTCGTTTAAATCTCTTATAGGAGTTACCACCATCTAGATTATTGATATATTTATTGATACATTATTATGCAACATCTTATATAGATATTACCACCATCTAGATTACTGCCCTATTTATTGATAATCATTATGTCACATCTTACACAGATATTACCACCATCTGGATTACTGCCCTATTGTTGTTGTTGTTGTTGTAGGATTTAACGCCATTTTTCAGCACACGATAGGCTATACATGGCGGCCAGTATTAATGGTGGAGGAAGAACCCGGAAAAACCCCAGAAAGAACCATCGACCCACGAGAAGCTACTGACAAGCTTCCTCACATACCCACATTAGCCGAATCCAAGACTCGAACCCATGCAGACAGAGGTGAGATGGCAGTGATCCGTAGCTGAGAGCACTTTAGACCACTTGGGGCCCCTCACTGCTCTATTAATTGATACATTCTTGTGTGATATCTTACATAGATATTACCACCATCTGGATTACTGCCCTATTTATTGATAATTATTATGTCACATCTTACATAGATATTACTACCATCTGGATTGCTGCCCAGATATTGTGATGTATAACAAACAGGTCGAGTTTTTCAATATTTTAAGTCAGTATATGGAATCTTCCATTTGGAGACAGGCAACTGCTGGGCAGCTTTGGCTGCCCTATCTGCACATTCATTACCCCTTATACCATGTGACTAGGTAACCAACAGTACATAATAGCTTCCTCAGACTGTAATGAGAACATACTTCGATACCAATAGCTGGGATATTAACAGGTTGTAAGAAGAAATATACAAATAAACTGTATAATAAATAATGAAGGGTGTCACATTTTATTTAGTAAATTACTTGTGGAAGGAATACAAGTACATTTACAATGAAATGCCAGTGTATTTTACCTTTGTCAATTACCTAAGATACCTACAGTTGCTTTCACATGGAGAACATTAAGGCAATAATTCCTTGCACCTTTCTCTCCACATATCATGTTCACATATGCATGTACAATTAGGCAAAGCAAATTTAAAATCTTGAACACTATATACCAGTTAATAGAGCAACACAAAGAATTTTTGGTAGCATCTACTGAGAAGATGAAAATTATTCAAGTATTTATCTCATGAATCAAATATTGAGCAAGGCTGAAACAATTCCTGACCAGTGCCTTTTATTTTATTTCTATCACTATTTTCTTTCTGTTTATATCCTTTATAACAAGTTCACATCATTTACCTCCACTCATTACTGAACCACACCATAAAACACATTCTGTATTTTAAGTTGGCACCTATGGCAAACAACAGGTACCATGATCTGCCATCGTACAACGTACTCCTAACAAACTGCAGAGATCTGCTGGTGCAGTATGTGACAGCATATCTGGGTATACACAGTGTGCACTAAGACTCCACTCAAAAGTGAGCATATACAAAAAACTGAGCTATATATGTACAGGTATGAAAACATCAAGAATTGTATACAGGTATGAAAACATCAACAATTATGTACAGGTATGAAAACATCAACATTTATGTACAGGTATGAAAACATCAAGAATTATTAGAATGAAATTGATTGACTTCAGCCTTTGTATCTTTGAAGATCATACCCAAGAGATGTGTCAACTGTTGTTTTCAATGTTGCTCTTGCTTTGGGCCAACTTGTTTTTAGCGTGTGATATATGGTGGCCAGTATAAGTGGTGGAGGAAGAACCATGGTAAGAGCAATCAACCAAAGAGAATCTACTGGCAAGCATTCTCACCTACCAACACTGACCAAGCTGAATACTAAAAACAATGCAGACAGAGGTGAGATGTCAGTGATTGGTAAAGTCCCTCTTCCAAAACTTAAACCATGTTTGCATTCTGGACATGTCGCTGCACTTTATTTTCCTTTATAACAAGAAGATTTAGAAAGTCTAGCTATATTTCTTTTATATAAGCATCATCTCTATCAAGGGATATAATTATAAAGAAATGGTACAGAAAGAAGCGAGACATGTGAATGTGATTTATGAAATAAATGATTCATACATAATGGGCAAAGTAAACTGTACAGTACCTCCTCATTGTATGGCACCTTAGTATACAGTGGTCCCTTCTAAACGACTGGTAGACATATACTAAAGGTCATGGCTCTCATTTTATTATTTAAGAGTAATATTATGTATAAAATACCTCAATTCCAGGCAACCTCACTTTTAAGGTTCCACTCCACAGTTCCGTACTTTGATTTTTAAAGAAAAACTTGAATACTACTTATTATATTTAGTACCCAATGGTTCGCTACTCTCAGTTTTATATACTACGTATATTCCATGTTGTTTCCATGGTAACAGAAAATAATAAATGTGGAAAGTTATAAATATCAAGAGGCAATTTTCTGTCACTTGCTTGACATACAAGTGCCATGTTTGGTTGAAAGACATGAACCAAGTTTAGCTGAAAGACATCCATGTATTAAGTTTGGTTGAAAGACATACAAGTAACATGTTTCATTGAAAGACATGTACCATGTTTGGTTAAAAGACATGTAACAATAGTTTGGTTCAATGACACGTGTATCAAGTTCGGTTGAAAGAACATGTACCAAGTATGGATGAATGACATGTACCAAGTTTGGTGGAAATACACATGTACCAAGTTTGGTGTTGAAAGACCTTGAACAGTTTGAGAGTTATTATCATGAAATAAAAGTGTTTATAGACAAACAGATCGTCGGTAAGAGCTAACATAATTACTTACAAGTCCGAGGTCCAACTTCAAACTGCATAAAAACAGACATGCCAGAGCATAATGTGCAAGCAGATATGTACAGATGCAGTTTTTTATGAGTAATCAGTATAACAAACATCATAGACCCTGATCTTCTAGGACATTAGGCAATGACAGATCATAGCCTTTGTTCTTTGTAGTTGGAGACAACTTATAAATGAATATATATATATAGTATATTCCCCCATATGACATACCTGGGGGATAAAAAATGTGACATACCTGGGGTATAAAAACATGACATTCTTTCAATCTTGCTTTAATAACCATTGATTTACAATGATACATTTAAGTTTCCAAGCCTTGCTCTAGAACCATGGTTGACTGAAAGCATGTCCCAATGAAACTTGTTGGGTTATCTCAAGTTATTTCTATGATATTTCATCATAATGTGAACAATAGTCCCAATTATTACACACTTGTAAATAAAATAATATGCTGAGTCACACACATATCCCCTGCCCCCCACAAAATGATAATGAAGCCAACTATTTATATATAACCTGTCCCGCCAAAATGACACTGATGCCAACTATCTATATATCTCCTGTCTCACCAAAATGACACTAATGCCAACTATTTATACATTGCATGCTCCACCAAAATTACACTGAAGCCACTTATCTCTCTTGCCCAACCAAAATGACAAAGAAACATTGCCACTATTTACAAACTTACCAACAATCTTTAATAGAGAGTGCTTAAGCATTCTCATTCAAAGCAATGATGTGTAATTAACCATTTTGTCTACAAGCATCTAGCCCCTCCTTGATTTAACTAGAACTTAAAGCGAATTGGCTTGGTTCACTTTGCAAACTTTATTTTTGCAAATTAGCACAATGGTGTTCCCCCATTGCAGTCTTCAATAAAAATTGTCATGTCACTCAAGCTATGGGGCAGATGGAAGAGATTAACAGGCAAAATCATTAAAATATTGAAACTAAAGAATTGTGAATAGTCATATACATCTTCACAAATGGTCTAATGACATATCTACACCAATTGTCTAATGACACATCTAGACCACTAGTCCAATGGCACATATACACCACAAGCATAATGACACCTCTACAATGTTAGTCCAATGGCACATATTCACCACTAGTCCATGGCATATCTACATCACAAGTCCAATGGCACATCAATACCACTAGTCCAATGCCATATATATGCCAGTCCCATGGTACATCTACACTACTAGTCCAATGGCATATCTACACTGGTCCAATGGCAAATATACACCACTAGTCTAATGACACTTTCACACCACTAGTCTAACGACACATCTTCACCACTAGTCCAATGATACATCTATGCCACTAATGCAACGACACCTCCACACCACTAATCCAATGGCACATGTACACTAATCCAATGGCATATATATACTTCTAGTCCAATTACATATCTACACAACTGGTCTAATGGCACATCTAGACCACTAGTCCAATGGCACAGATACACCACTAATCTAATGGCACCTCCTCACCACTAGTCCAATGGCACATATACACCACAAGTCTAATGACACTTCCACAATATTAGTCCAATGGCACATCATCACCACTAGTCCAATGCCATATCTATGCCACTAGTCCAATGGCACATCTACACTACTAGCACAATGGCATATCTACACCAACAGTCCCATGGCAATCTACACTACTAGTCAAATGGCATATACACACCACTAGTCTAATGACACTTTCACACCACTAGTCTAATGACACATCTTCACCACTAGTCCAATGGCATATCTAAACCACCAGTACATATATGCTACTAATGCAATGACACCTCCACACCACTAGTCCAATGGCACATGTACACTAGTCCAATGGCATATATACACTACTAGTTTAATGGCACCTCCACACTTCTAGTCCAATTACATACTACACCACTAGTCTAATGGCACATCTAGACCACTAGTCCAGTGGCACAGATCTAATGGCACCTCCTCACCACTAGTCTAGTGGCACATATACACCACTATTCCACCAATAGTTGTTATGTATATTTAATTTAATTGTTTGTTTGTTAGTTTGTTTTCTTTTTTTATTTCATTACATGCTGTTGTAATTAACATTGTATGTTGGACTTGACCTTGTCCAAAACTGAGTTCATTTCTGCTTGACCCAAATTGACTTTTTTATTGTATTCATTGTAAACAACTAATGCCTAGCTAAATTATTCTCTCTGTGCATGGGCTTAATATCAGGATCAGTATTAATGGAAGAAGTAACTATGTTTATTTGGTCTATGTTTTAGAATTTCCTGAGTGTAATCCATGTAATGGTTTTGATTTTGTAAACATCAGAATCATTCTAAAAGGTTATTTTCCATCACGTAATGTTTTGATTTTAGAAAATGCTAATTGTGACCTGAGGTCAAGTAGAGAACTGTATAATCTTGTAATTGTGAGGACTTGGTCATTCATGTTTTAACATGTAGTGCTCTCAAGTTGTATTATGTTGTGATCAGTTGGGCTGAATTCTATTTCTTCAAATTATTGAATTCAAATGATTATTTTCTCTGGAAATACAAAAGTGCTCTGACAAAATTCTTGGATAAAGACACATACTGGAATTTATACTGAATTCAAACCTGGAATTATAATACTGTGATTTAGCAAGAGACTGTTAGCACATCAACACATTAGGAGCCAAAACAGACATATCATCACCTTTAGTTTTTGGATTTCTTTGGGACTTTACTGAGTTTTATTCAGGACTTAAAATTGCTAGGACTTGTGTCTTTAAATTTTGGATTATTTCTGCATTTAATGTGCAATACATTAAGTTCATTTTCTCATTTTCACTTTGTATTTTAGGGAAATAAGTTATTTGTTAAATTTTTCTGTTACTTATTTTAAGAACACAGACTCGTAACACTAGTCCAATAACACATCTACACCACTAGTCCAATGATGCCTCTATACCACTCGTCCAAGGACACCTCTACACAACTTGTCCAATGGCACATCTACACTAGTGCAAGGACACCTCTACACAACTAGTCCAATGGCACATCTACACTAGTTCAATGGCACCTCTACACCACTAGTCTAATGACACCTCCACATCACTAGTCCAATGGCTTATATACACCATTCTTCTAATGAGGCACCTACATCACTAGACCAATGGCACATCCATACTAGTCCAATAACATTCATACCACTAGTCTAATTATACCACCACACCACCAGTCAAATGGCACATCTATGCCACCAGTCCAATGGCACATCTATGCCACCAGTCCAATGGCACATAAACACCACTAGTCCAATGGCACATACACTACTAGACTTATGATTTTAGCAAAGATATCTTTTAAGTTTTTATAGTTTTCTTCAGGAAAGAAAGGTGGATGTTTGATGGATGAGTAGATAGACAAATGGACAAAATCAGCAAAAATGTTAAAATTAGAGATTTATGAACAGCAAAGAGCACATCTGAACTATTAGAGATATTTGGTATATTTTTAGAATTATGTTACAGAAATGAAAATATTTATGGACATAGTGTTAGCTATACGCCCCACCCCACCCACACCCAACATTCACATTCTTAGCTATATCACATACCCCACCCCTATATTACATGTTAGTTATATATCTTACCCCACCAACACCCACATATTACATAATGTGGGTTAAAACAAATGGACAGGGTAAATATATGCCCCTGAACTGAGAGACAGACTGATAATGGAAAAAATGATTAACTGAAAATCACAGAAGGCTAGATGACACTTCATACTGTATAAAATGTTGATGACATGTACAGACTGTCCACATTACACATTTGTCATCATTTACAGATATGTGCATGGATAATTTAAGATACAGATTTTGGGCAAATACTGAATGACATTATAAAACAATTGTTCTGAAATTACTGCATCTAAATACTTAAATAAATTGTTTGTCAAATTTTCTCTGGTAACTGAATGTACAGCAAGCTGAGTGGTGAATTATGTAAATAAATGCTCAAAAGATTGTTACATCTAGCTAAAATAACTACTCCTGATTAATTTCTTGTACATGTGGATTTTCTTCGGTAACTTATGACAAAAGTATGATCTTTTCCCAAAATTGGTACAGTAACCCTTGTTAACTGCTTGCATTATGGAGCTTTGCCTGTCCATTTTACATGCCACAAGCATGCAAAGTGTGTGAGACATAAACCATAGTGTGGAACTGTATATATTCACTTACAAGTGGGTCAAACTGCAAACAACATACTCCCTGAACTTTCCCCTGTATAATGCACTGGCTGATCAGGGCCTATGCTGTTTGTCCTAATAATTATTCCTAACAAACTGCATAGATCCAGATCTGCTGGTGCACTGTGTGATGGCAGATCTGAATCAGTGCAATTTGCAGGTATATAAGCTAGTACAAGTGGTATATGGTAAATACCTGTTCATCTGTTTTTGCAAGCTAATCATTATTCCTTAATTATAGACAGATAGTGAGAACTGCACCCACATGCCCAACTACAGTATATACCCACATATCCAACTACAGTATATACCCATACATCCAACTAAATAATATATATCTGCATGCCCACCTACAGTATATCTCCATTTGAAATGTGAAAGGCATAATTTGTGCTTGACTGAAATTTATACATATAATGAAAACTCCTGATCTAGTATTTGATATTTCGGTGCAATCATATATATCCAAAATCTGAACACCAAAGGCACATCATCCTGTGCATATGTCATATATTCCTTAATTAATGCGCCCCCCCCACTCCAATTAACGAGTGAGAAAGCTTGCCACTAGCTTCTCGTGGGTCGGTGGTTCTTTCCGGGGTTTTCCCGGGTTCTTTCTCCACGTTAATACTGGCCACCATGTATAGCCTATCGTGTGCTGAAAAATGGCATTAAACCCTACAACAACAACCAATTAAAGACCCCTCTCCACTTTTTTTAAGGACAGAAAATTTAAAAGTTGCAGCAAAAGACATATTCTTTTCAGTAGAGTTGGTTCTGGGAGTTCAGGTAAAGCGTTACAATTTCCCTTTGATCAGGTACTGGCTAACTGATCATTTGGATCAATGGTTACCCCATCATATGTTTTCACCAAAATTTTGAAAGGCCAAGTTACAGTGCATATCCGTTTTTTCACGTGACGTTACAAAACGTGTGTACTTCCATATCCGCCATTTTGAGCCCCTAGCCCCGCAAACAGGCACCTAATAACATTGTTCTTCCCGCATAATTACGAAGACACGTCTCATTTTGTGTGTAAGTATATAATAATACATCACATTATGTTATGCATGTCAACCACACAAGACCAAATGCATGATTTTTCTACTTTTATCTTCAAGTAAAACATTTAAATTTCAACAATCCTTGTTATTCTTTCATAAACGAATAGATCGATCAATAAACAAACGCATAAACAAATGGATACACAAACAAGTAGAAAATTTAATGAGTTTGAAATCAATCATTTTAGTTATCATTCAAGGTGAAAAGCTAATTGTTAACATAAAATTTCATAATCTCAGGAATACTTTGACATTCAACACAAAGTCATGTTCCGTTAGGCACATGTTTCGTTTGAACACACTGAAGATGAAATGTCTTTGAACGGTTATCGCTTTCATTCAGTATCATCCTGTGTCCATCATCTCCACCACAAATACAATATCTGACCATACTAATTAAATTGGTTTGTCAACTGTCTTAAATTGGCACAAACACCTGTGTCAGGAAAAGTATCTGAACATAAAAGTTCTGGCATAAAACACATACTATGAAATTTTAATTGGTAACTGATATTGTATCCCGAAAATCATTGTCCAGAAATACTCTTTCAAGATGGCAAGCTTAGGGATATGATACAACACACATTTTAAAAATGTCAGTATTGTCTATTTGTAAAAACAAAACTGCATTTCTATTTGATAGCAGTAGACATGATTATGGTTCAAATTCACTATTCTGTCTTTCAATATAAGCAAGGGAACTTCCAGCTTTATTATTTTCTTTCTAAAGGTACTTAATTTCAAGTACAATCTATGTACTGTTTCGATGAAGTAAATGTCCTTATCAACAGTTAAATCAGATTATTTTCTTGAATATACATGATCACTAATGTTGACAAAGGTTTGTTAGGGACTCAAAATGGCGGCGCAATGTGCACACGCGTTGCATTGTGTGTATTTTCATACTCAATCATGACATCGGTGAAAACAACCCATATATATCAATGTCTAAGTTACTAAAGTCACATGCACACGTGTAGTATTAAGTATGATGCAATAACTGGGTGGCAAGTTCAAAGACTTAACAGTCCTACCTCAACCATCTGCAGAAGTGGGAAAATAGTTGATCAAGTAATTAATTCAACTGTGTCAATATTTACAATTACTGAATTAAGTGGCAGAAAGACCCCCAGATGTACGTGTTGTCATTAAAAGAGTATATCGAAAGAACAACTTTAGCTTTCATTATTGTGCTCTAATAAATGACACCCATTAGTAAAGCCTCCTGGGTTGTTAATTAGGGAATATACAGTATTTATGTATTTATAAAACTTCCCTCACTGCCAGACAGCTTGTGCCCAAACATACATATTTTCTCTTGACTAAATAACAGGATCCACTACTACAAAGGTGGGATTGCAAATGTAAGCAGCTAATCACACTCCATATAGTCTGCGTACCACAACTCTGTTTACCTATAAAATCTGGACAACACTGACTCAACAAGGTAGATGCAGATTTATCACGCATCTAAATGACTTAGGAAATAAATGTTTGCAGCTAAAATTTTCTGATCACTATTTGTCTTTTATCCTATGAATTTTTATACCACTTTACACCGAAGACACTTATATTTGGTACTGACGATATACTTTACAACATAACTTAAATGTGTTTTAGGATTACTCAAAGGTATGGAAATTGAGTATTAATTTTAGAAAGACTAAGATCGGATTTTTTGGTACATAAAAGACGATAAATACAGATTAACAATTGGTTGTAGTCCAACAGACCTGTGCCGAATTTAATTACTATGGTGCTAATTTTTCTACAAATCGAAGGTTTGTTAAGTCTATTAAATACAACGCTGATCAAGCTAGAAAGGCCCTGCAATCTTCCCATAGACCTGCAGTCGCATCTTTTTGATCATACTATATTACCCATAGACCATACAGTTGTGAAGTTTGGGGATTTGAAAGTACATGTATCACAATTATTAAAAACTTGCATAACGAATTTTTAAGAAATGTCGTAAAGCTGAAGAAAGGTACTCCTACTTACATGCTTTATTCAGGACAAGGAAGTAAACCTACTGATATAATCATCAGATCACGAATGATAGGATTTGGGATGTCTTATCAATGGTAAATAGACTAACTCTCAAGACTCCTTCGTCAAATACTTTTTTACGTTGTCAGCGCTAATGCTAATAGTTTTAAATGGATGAATAGCATAAAGAACAATCTGATAAATGTTGGGAGACCTCAGACCTACTATATTATGGATGTATTAATAATCAGAAAGGAACAAAACACACGATAACAGAGACTTTATAAGACCTTTATATACAGGAATGGCAATGGTCAGTAACTTTATCACCTAAGGGGAAATTTTATCATTGTTTAAAAGACCTGAATATGGAAAATGTACTTATTACTGTTAGCTAGGAATCAGTATTTCCCATTGATAAAGTTCAGGGTTTCCAATCACAGACTCCCAATTGAAATCGGTCACTGGGAAAATACACTGTTTGAGGAACATGAATGTAATCATTGGGATAAAAATGACACTGGGGACAACCACCAATTATTTGTTTATTTGTCGAAATTTCACAAAGAAAGGGGTATGTTTATAAAATAGTTATATTATTGCAAACCTTCTTTTGGAAAGTTACAAACCTTATTTGTAACCAATAATCACAAAATTCTCCAAAATCCTGCCAAATTTGTGACTGTAATAATGAAAACATTATCATAAACTTTGGACTACATGGGGAAGAGTAAATTTTCCATACTACACAATGATATAATTTTTTTCTTCTCTTTTACAACTTTTGTACACTCTATGAGAGACATTGTGCTCTACAAAAATAATGTTACATGTAATTACCCAAAGGAGCTCACAAACATCCGAATGTTTGTTCTTACTATGACTGTAAATGTTGACCTATGATGTGATTTGTATCTCCATATGTTAGTGACATCATTTTACAATACTGTAGCAGTTGTGGTATTCTCATATGCCACCTATGTGTGGCCCGATATTTATTTTTTATTAATAAGCATTTTGTTCCATTCTGGTATCATGTTCGTTGGTTCTTTAATGTCACTTCCAATACATTATCTGCTATCCCAAGAAAATGAGAGTCAAATGCATTTCCCAAAGAAACAGAGGTAACTGACTTGGACAGGTACCCAACTTGCAACCTCTGCACTATAAGCCTGACACTCTACCAACTTGGCTACCATGTCCCTTGACAGTATAATGTGCCTGCAGTCCATTCCTGGTGCATTCTGCTAGAAATCATACAAAGAATGATCAGAAATCCTTTGTATTTAATTTGCTGAGCCCTTAACATGATTTGCTGAGCTCCCAACTGCCAGTACATTGATGTGGATTGGTTGAAGAAGTACCCCTAGCATCCCTTCAAAATAATATATGCCACTTTATATTCTTTGGCAAATTGAAATTGGAACTAGATCCATTGTTTGAGGAAACAATAAGGTCACAATGTTCAAAGCATTGCTGTTGAACATGTGACCTTGGCCCCAAAGGACATAAGGTTACTAGGCAGAAAATGATCTCCCTTAGCTTTGCAAAGATATATCCCAAATATGAACAAAATCTATCAGGCATTTAGGAAATATGATGAAATGAAAAAGCTTGAACCAAGGATTTTACAACAATTTTCTATGACTGTGACCCTGGTGAAGAAAGTATGCTGCAGAGCAGAATGGTATGTCAACCCCATGATAAAAGAATTGCTGTAAAATATGTGACCTTGATCACAAGGTCAAATGGATGAGAGAACATGCTGCAGAATTAAATGGCTTAACTTGATATGACTAATCAAAGCACTGAAGAAAATCCAACAAGAAGTTTAGAACATACATGGAAAGAAAAACACTTTAACTAAAGCTTAAAGTAACTTTTCTAACTTTGACCTTGACACCAAGGCCAAATGGGTCAGCAAACAGGATGCAGAATGAACTGCATTAGCTTCATAATGATTCATCCTAATTATGAACAAAATCCATAAAGGTGTCAGAAAATAAATCAAATAAGGTTTTTAAAAACCAAAACTTCAATGCAAAGTTACCATGATTGTGACCTAGGCACCAAGGTCATAGGGGTGAGCAAGTATGTCACAAAATTAATCACCCTAGCTACATACCATGCCAACTATGATTTGCATCTATCAAAGTATTTAGGAAATATCTGTAAATGAAAAACATTAACCAAACTTTAACAAGTGATTTACACCAGCAAAACTGCTGTAAAAGTTATTGATGTGTCGTCTTACAACTCACCAATGTCAGCTTAACAAAATTTTGTTCAGGTGGAAATTTAATTTTAGGAGTACATTTCTGAAATCTGAGAATTCTAAAAGAGCTTAAAAGATTTTATGCTGGCAAATTGAGAGTTTATATCTGGTTCCTGATACACCTTTAAAATTATTGTAGTTCTATAGACAGTGAAACCAGACCTTCTTAAACCTGGCCTCCTTCCTGGCAAAATATTATGGTCCCAATAAGCCCCTAAACCAGTCCTTCTTTAACTGGGTCTCCTTTCTGGCCATTACTCTGTCTCAATAAGGCCATTTTAACTCTAATAAAAATGTAATGGTACAATTTTTTTTCACAGCAGTGTCCATTGTAGAGAATTTCACATTATTACATACTACTATAAATTTGTACTTGTGTTAAGTACAGGTGGCCCAAAGCTAAATCTCACCTTAAACCACTGTGCACTACTACATAAACTAGGAGATCACTAATTTTATACCTTTTTGTGTATATCAACTGACCCTACCACAGAAAAACTCTAACACTTATTTCAACTGCATATTTAAATTTTTATGTGTTAAAATTTTGTTAATGACACTTCAAGATGTGATTTGTGCAAGCCAGATGCAAATAAATAACGGTCATAAAATTTGGCCAAGTTAATGTTTGTATCTGCTCAAAGTCTTTAATTAAGAAGAAAAAGAGGTTCTATAAGACTTGTCAAGTTTACATGACTGGTCAATAATTAAGTGGATGTGACAATGCACAATTACCTCATACCTAAAACTGCCTATGTGTACAATCTTGACCCCTATGGACAATCTGTTAAGTACATGATCTTTCAGATGCTAAATTATCATTCAGCGGGATAGAAAGCCACTCTGCTGTACATCTGCAAAGATGGTTACAATTAAAGATCTCACTACATGTGGAAATCCAAGTATATTGATCAAAATGTACCATACATACTCGTTTATTAGTCAGATCAAACTGCACACTGCACAGACCCAGATCTTCAATTACACGATGTGCTGACAGATCTGGGTCCATGCAGTTTGTAAGGCCTAATCAGTAGAATAAACAACAGAGACTTTGATATGCTGGTGCATCATGCAATGGCAGATCTGGGTCTATATTCTTCACAGCTGGACCCAACTTAAAAATGAGTTCAAATAGTATATATTTTCTAGTAGTACTGATTTTGATGACTTAAGTGCTACATCACAGTGGTATCATATCAACTTTATGCACACTGCAGCATCAATAATTAAAAACAATTTTTTTTTTATTACAAAAATCTGACCATACTAATTACTGAAGATGTATCAATGGGTCTTCCAAAGATTAACAGTTCTGGTAAAACAAATTCAATCTCTGATAGTTCTTTCCACTGAACAAAGGGTATATTGTAGATAGATTCATACTGATTTATGTTTCATCTGAATTTGTCCAATTTCAACAATAGATTTGTAATGGGAAATTTGCTGTTTTTAAGGCTTTGAGACAAAAGGCATTAATCGTTTTTTTCCAATTTATTCTGACTGAAATCTAAAGTGTTTCCCAGAAACTTATTAAGGTCATACTTCCAGGCATGTGGTGATGTTTTATCCTGAACTCGTGTATTTGTCAAAGAACACACTGTGCATCTAAACTTGGTACAAAGTCAAAATGTCATGAGCAATGGTCAATTTGCAGAAGGTCATGGTGGACAGGTAGATTGAGTGGTGGTAGTCATATGCAATGAAGACTCCTGCTTTAAATGAAGACTCCTACTTTAAATGAAGACTCCTACTTTAAATGAAAACTCCTGTTTTAAATAAAGACTCCTACTTTAAATGAAGGCTCCTACTTTAAATGAAAACTCCTTTTTTAAATGAAGACTCCTACTTTAAATGAAGACTCCTACTTTAAATAAAGACTCCTGTTTTAAATGAAGACTCCTACTTTACATGAAAACTCCTACTTTAAATGAAAACTTGTTTTAAATGAAAACTCCTACTTTAAATGAAAACTCCTTCTTTAAATGAAGACTCCTACTTTAAATGAAGGCTCCTACTTTCAATAAAGACTCCTGTTTTAAATGAAGACTCATACTTTAAATGAAGACTCCTACTTTAAATAAATACTCCTGTTTTAAATGAAGACTCCTACTTTAAATGAAAACTTCTGTTTTAAATGAAAACTCCTACTTTAAATGAAAACTCCTTTTTTAAATGAAGACTCCTACTTTAAATGAAGACTCCTACTTTAAATAAAGACTCCTGTTTTAAATGAAGACTCCTACTTTAAATGAAGACTCCTACTTTAAATAAATACTCCTGTTTTAAATGAAGACTCCTACTTTACATGAAGACTCCTACTTTAAATGAAAACTTCTGTTTTAAATGAAAACTCCTACTTTAAATGAAAACTCCTTCTTTAAATGAAGACTCCTACTTTAAATGAAGACTCCTACTTTAAATAAAGACTCCTACTTTAAATAAAGACTCCTGTTTTAAATGAAGACTCCTACTTTAAATGAAGGCTCCTACTTTAAATGAAAACTCCTGTTTTAAATGAAGACTCCTACTTTAAATGAAGACTCCTACTTTAAAAGAAAACTCCTCTTTTAAATGAAGACTCCTACTTTAAATGAAGACTCCTACTTTAAAAGAAAACTCCTCTTTTAAATGAAGACTCCTACTTTAAATGAAGACTCCTTCTTTAAATGAAGACTCATACTTTAAATGAAGGCTCCTACTTTCAATAAAGACTCCTACTTTAAATAAAGACTCCTGTTTTAAATGAAGACTCGTACTTTAAATGAAGACTGAAGACTTCTACTTTAAATGAAGACTCCTACTTTAAATGAAAACTGAAGACTCCTACTTTAAATGAAGACTCCTACTTTAAATGAAAACTCCTGTTTTAAATGAAGACTCCTACTTTAAATGAAGACTCCTACTTTAAATGAAGGCTCCTACTTTAAATGAAAACTCCTGTTTTAAATGAAGGCTCCTACTTTAAATGAAAACTCCTGTTTTAAATGAAGACTCCTACTTTAAATGAAGACTCCTACTTTAAAAGAAAACTCATGTTTTAAATGAAGACTCCTACTTTAAATGAAGACTCCTTCTTTAAATGAAGACTCCTACTTTAAATGAAGGCTCCTACTTTAAATAAAGACTCCTACTTTAAATAAAGACTCCTGTTTTAAATGAAGACTCATACTTTAAATGAAGACTGAAGACTTCTACTTTAAATGAAGACTCCTACTTTAAATGAAAACTGAAGACTCCTACTTTAAATGAAGACTCCTACTTTAAAAGAAAACTCATGTTTTAAATGAAGACTCCTACTTTAAATGAAGACTCCTTCTTTAAATGAAGACTCCTACTTTAAATGAAGGCTCCTACTTTAAATAAAGATTCCTACTTTAAATAAAGACTCCTGTTTTAAATGAAGACTCATACTTTAAATGAAGACTGAAGACTTCTACTTTAAATGAAGACTCCTACTTCAAATGAAAACTGAAGACTCCTACTTTAAATGAAGACTCCTACTTTAAATGAAAACTCCTGTTTTAAATGAAGACTCCTACTTTAAATGAAAACTCCTGTTTTAAATGGAGACTCCTACTTTAAATGAAGACTCCTTCTTTAAATGAAAACTCCGGTTTTAAATGAAGGCTCCTACTTTAAATGAAGACTCCTACTTTAAATGAAGGCTCCTACTTTAAATAAAGACTCCTACTTTAAATAAAGACTCCTGTTTTAAATGAAGACTCCTACTTTAAATGAAGACTGAAGACTTCTACTTTAAATGAAGACTCCTACTTCAAATGAAAACTGAAGACTCCTATTTTAAATGAAGACTCCTACTTTAAATGAAAACTCCTGTTTTAAATGAAGACTCCTACTTTAAATGAAGACTCCTTCTTTAAACGAAAACTCCTGTTTTAAATGAAGACTACTACTTTAAATGAAGACTCCTACTTTAAATGAAGACTCCTACTTTAAATCAAGGCTCCTACTTTAAATCAAGACTCCTACTTTAAGTCAAGACTCCTACTTTAAATCCACAAAAGCACACTTTATGCAAGGTTTAATTTTGGCTTAAATTACAAGTACTAAATTATATGCAGCCAATTTAGCTGGAGGGATCTGCAAAGAATGAATGATTTCATGTGAGAATAATGTTGCCCATTACCCTTCTTGGACAAAATAACTGTCACACATAAAATCAAAGTATCTTCTCTGCCAGATTCCATTACATATTACGCTTAATAACGAGTTTCAAATTATTCCATACATTATCCAGCAAGACAGGATAAATGCTGAATCATTGCTTGTAGACAAATTGTTGGCCATGTATTCTAGCATCAGAGAAAAGTAAAATCATCCACGTACAGATAGTAAAAAAATTCTGTTCCAGAAATATGGTCAGTACAACCAGTGCCATGTGTAAGAAAAAATGGAAGAAGTCATGATATTAATATGTGTACTGTCACTCTGGTCGGCGAACGAACAGTTGTGGGTTTGATCCTAGTAAATGGCAAGAATCAATGATTCATAGATAACAAGTAAGAGTTTATCGTTGTTTTTTCTGAGTTTATCGTGGTATAAACTGTCAGTTGCCGACTCACACAGCAAATAACAAACTGCATGGACCCTTCGGGCGTTATTTGCTGTGTGAATCGGCAACTGACAGTTTATACCATGATAAACTCAGAAAAAATAACGTTAAACTCTTACATGAGAGAATATTTCTTAGAAAGGCCAAACTGATGTATAAAGTATCCAGAAAAGCCATTCCTGTCTATCTAAGAATATCTTTCACCAAACAGATGCTGATGGTACTCCAAATTTAAGGTCCATAAGAATAAAAATACCATTATACCAAGGCCAAAAAAGGAATTCTTTTACAAAATAGTTTTCAATATACTGGTCCACTGGCATGGAACAACATTCACAATGACATAAGGCAGGCTTCTATCATTTCTTCTTTTCATAATCAGTGTCTCAAATGGACAAACTCTTCAGACAATTGAACAGTTCTAGTACAATAAATACCGCCTTCTTTTCTGTAATTTTGCATCATTTTCACAGCTGAATTTTTCAATGCAGGATGATATTTTATATATGTTTATGTGTTCACAGATACCTCTGCACATGCTCCAGGCTTGATACTTTGATTTTTAAAATCACTTGATTATTTAGTGTCTAGCCAGATTGCAATACTGTATATATTGTACATAACAGATAGAAGGCCTCACGTAGATTAGTTCTGTAACTAACTGAGTAACCTTTTCTAAATAAAGTCTTTATTATTATTATTATTATTATTATGGCTAACTGCTGACTGTTACATCCTGACCATTCTGCTTGTACATTTTAACATTTTGTGCACACTAAAATCCCTTTGGTCTTAATGTCCTGAACTACATGCCAATTCCATCCTTTGTTGCTTGTTATTATTAAGACATAATGAAAGGCATTAAATAAAAAGTTACCAGGAGACATACTAGCACTGACAAAGAAGACTAGTTGAGCATGTTCATGTGGCATGTGCAGTAATGTCTACAGTCCAAGGCAAAATGATTGGCATAATGGTAAAATGAATGGCATAATGGTAAAATGAATGGCACAAGTAATAAAACAAGTTACTAGAAGACATTTTGGTACTGATTGTTACAACTCTATGGTCACACACTTATGCAACAGAAAAGAAGCAAAACCAACAAGTTTAATAAAACTCAACAATTTAATTATGGAAGTGATACCTGAAAAATGTGAGAGGAACTTAACAGTATAATTAAGTGAATCCAAATTTGTCCTAACTAAAGTGTTTGAAAGTCCTAAACAAATGAAAAGTCCCATATAATTTCAATACCAGAAATGTACTGGTCCTCTAAGAACTGTGACGTCAAGATGGCGTTGTCCAGAGTTCTTTAAATTATTTATTTCAGTTCCAGAATAATATTATTGTCCAAATAATGAGCACTTTATCTCATCACTGAATAGTGGAAACATGTTTTTCCTCTAAAAAATTATCTAAGTACAGCAAAAAATATGTATGCAGATTTATATTAGGAAAACAAAAAGTGTGAATGACTCCAGAAATCAGAATGCAACTAAATGCTTAACTTTCTCCTTATATGCACCATAAATTATAACTATTTTGTAATGGACCCCATATGACAACATACACTTGATTTACCTTCTACTAAGTCACGAGGTAATATATTCACATGACCTCATGCAACCAATGGGGAAGCCACAGAATTCTTCTTGAAACTTCCATATCCCATTAGTCACTGGGAAACTACACCACAGGCACCATTTTAAATTCTTATTATCATGATTATTATTGCTAATTGTTGACATGTATGCAATCAACTATTTATAGATCCTACATGATTTGTGTTTTGAACAGAGCCAAATTACACACACAATTTAAAACATAAAAAATATTCAATACAGTTTGTGACCATGAATAAAAATTACGAAAATAAAATCATATACCAGAAGTTACTGAAAATATAGATATACATAACACCGAATATGAAGTCTAGCTGAGCATTTTCATGTGCCATGTGGAGTAAAGTCTATGGTCCAAGGCAAAAAGATTGGCACAAATTACACTGGACAACAAATTTTTACAAAAGTCATGTTACTGAAATAAAATTAGTCAATTCTTATCAATTTTTATGTGCTGAACACGAATATGACAGTCAAATCGCGAAATTGGCTCTAGTTTTTTTGTAATCTGCAAGAAATTAATGTTTACATAACGAAATGCATTCCAATACTAAAAGGTCAACTGTAATAGCCTACCTATAAAAAATCAAGTCATTGACTACATCTTAGATTTCTTCGCCTGTCTCTTGTACAGCTGTTCGGGAGCATCTCTGAGGAGTGTCCAGCAGTAGTCAGCCAGCATTGTAGTGGACCATTTTCCCTGGTATCTTTGTTCCATTGTTGCGATATCTTGATGAAAACGTTCGCCGTGTTCATCACTAACAATACCACAGTTGCTAGGAAAGAAATCCAAATGGGAATGAAGGAAGTGAATCTTTAGAGACATATTGCAGCCAAGTTTCTTATACTTCATCAACATGTCTTCTACTAGTTCCTTATAGTTTTCTGCCCTAACATTTCCGAGGAAGTTTGTAGAAACTAGGCGAAAAGCATTCCATGCTTGTTTCGCGTCACCTTCCAGCAAGTTGTTGAACCGGTCATCTTTGAAAAGCTCTCGAATCTGAGGACCCACAAAAACTCCCTCTTTAATCTTTGCTTCGCTGAGTCGAGGGAATTTTTCATGCAGTATCGGAATGCTGGCAAAGTCCGGTCAATGGCTTTCACGAAGTTCTTCATCAAACCTAGTTTGATGTGAAGGGGTGGTAGCAAGATTTTCTGAGCCTCAACCAGAGCTGGGTGTTGGATATTCTTCTCTCCAATGGCTACATTCTGCCTGTGAGTCCATTCCTTCCTCATGTAGTGCATTTCCCTTGCTCGGCTATCCTACTCGCATAAGAAACACATGTATTTTGTATATCCTTGCTGCAGTCCCATTAAAAGGGCAACTACCTTCAAATCACCACAGAGGTGCCAGCTGTACTTGTTATACTCAATGGAATTCAGTAGCTGCCTTAAGTTATCGTATGTCTCTTTCATGTGGACAGCATACGCTACTGGAATAGATGGAAGAATGTTTCCATTGTGCAAAAGCACAGCCTTGAGACTCAGTTTCGAAGAGTCCACAAATAGTCTCCATTCTTGTGGGTCATGAGTGATTTTTAAAGCATTCATGAGGCCCTCAATATCGGAACAGAATATCAGATTACTTTCCTTTCTGAAGAAAGGCTCCAATTGCTGGTGGCGCTTTCGATATGCAGTAATTGTGACATCTTCTTCTAGAAGATTCCATTGTTGGAGTCTTGATCCTAGCAATTCTGCCTTGTTCTTTGATAAGTCCAAATCACGAATCAGGTCATTTAGTTCTTCCTGTGTTATTCTGTGTGGGGTTGATGATGCACCACAGTGAAAATCTGGATCACTGCATGCTGATGGACCAGGAGAAGAACAGGTCGACTCACCTTTGTCTTCGTCAGATGAATCAAGAGAATATTCTGCTGGAGGTTCTGGAATAGGAAGTCCCTCACCATGTGGAACTGGTCTCAATGCAGACGGAATGTTTGGGTAGACTATTCTCGACTTCTTTCGCTTCGTTATTCCGCCGGAAAGAGGAGGAACCAAGCAGAAGTAACAGTCATTTAGGTGGTTGCTTGGCTCTCTCCACACCATTGGGACTGCAAACGGCATTGATGACCTTTTGCAATTCAACCACTGTGAAAGCTGTGTTGTACATGTAGCACAGCATATATGCGGAGCCCAAGGCTTGTCTTGGTCACCAACCTTGCATCCGAAGTAAAGATGATATGCCTTCTTCACTTGAGAATTGATACTTTTCTTCTGGTTGGCAAATGTCACTTCCCCACAAATATAGCAAAAATTGTCCGCGGTATTAACACACTTTCGAGGCATTACTGTTCTTTATTGTACGTAAATGGATAAAATAATAAGTTTTATGTAACAGTAGCTTGAACTGTCTCGCACAACGTCTAAAATATTTTAAATGCTGAACCTATCTGATTGGGCTTTATATAGTACACTGCTTACGTCAGCTTCAGCAGCCGCCTGGCATTAGTATAATAGGCCTACACATGTATAGTACACTGCTGACGTCAACTTACTTCAGCAGCCGCATGGCATTAGTATTGCATTGCATCAGAAAATGATGCAATCAACTGTGGATGATGTGAGCATGATGGTATTATGCAATGTTACATCATTATTCCGGATGTTGCTGCAGTCCTACTGGAGAAATTTACACAGTGAAACATAGAAAATGAGGTATATGAATATCTTCAAAACGAGAGCCAATACAAATTTTTCACGGTTATATTCGTGTTCGGCACACCAAAATACTACAGATTAGGGCCTTTTCAAGTCAGTAATGATTTCACTGTTGACCAGTGTTACTGGGAGACATAATGGTACTAGCCAAGATAAAGAAGTCTAGATGGGGATGTTCATGTGTCATGTGGAGTGATGTCTAGAAATCATACTAGGAAACATATATTTGCCTTGCTACAATTAAACCCTCCAATATTTTCGATTAAAATTCAATCAACCAGGTATATAAAAAGAAAAGCTGAGATTTTACTATTTCACTGAGTGTACCTGAATGACTACATATTTTCACTGTGTTTATAATCATGTAGCATATTTGTACTTTGAGGAGATTTATGTCTAAGAGCAGGACTTAAAACATCTGCTTTCACTAGTATTATAAGGCCATTTAGTATACAGGACTTAAAACATCTGCTTTCACCAGTATGATAAGGCCATCTAGTATACAGGACTTAAAACATCTGCTTTCACCAGTATTATAAGGCCATTTAGTATATAGGACTTAAAACATCTACCATCACCAGTATTATAAGGCCATCCAGTATACAGGACTTAAAACATCTACCATCACCAGTATTATAAGGCCATCTAGTATACAGCACTTAAAACATCTACGATCACCAGTATTATAAGGCCATTTAGTATACAGGACTTAAAACATCTACCATCACCAGTATTATAATGCCATTTAGTATACAGGACTTAAAACATATACCATCACCAGTATTATAAGGCCATCCAGTATACAGGACTTAAAACATCTACCATCACCAGTATTATAAGGCCATTTAGTATACAGGACTTAAAACATCTACGATCACCAGTATTATAAGGCCATTTAGTATACAGGACTTAAAACATCTACGATCACCAGTATTATAAGGCCATTTAGTATACAGGACTTAAAATATCTACCATCACCAGTATTATAAGGCCATCTAGTATACAGGGCTTAAAACATCTACCATCACCAGTATTATAAGGCCATCTAGTATATAGGACTTAAAACATCTACCATCACCAGTATTATAAGGCCATCCAAGTATACAGGACTTTAAAACATCTGCTTTCAGCAGTATTACAATGTCATTTAGTATACAGGACTTAAAACATCTACTTTCACCAGTATTATAAGACTATTTAGTATACAGGACTTAAAACATATACCATGACCAGTATTATAAGGCCATCTAGTATATAGGACTTAAAACATCTACCATCACCAGTATTATAAGGCCATCTAGTATACAGCACTTAAAACATCTGCTTTCACCAGTATTATAAGGCCATTTAGTATACAGCACTTAAAACATCTGCTTTCACCAGTATGATAAGGCCATCTAGTATACAGGACTTAAAACATCTACTTTCACCAGTATTATAAGGCCATTTAGTATACAGGACTTAAAATATCTACCATCACCAGTATTATAAGGCCATCTAGTATACAGGACTTAAAACATCTACCATCACCAGTATTATAAGGCCATCTAGTATATAGGACTTAAAACATCTACCATCACCAGTATTATAAGGCCATCAAAGTATACAGGACTTTAAAACATCTGCTTTCAGCAGTATTATAATGTCATTTAGTATACAGGACTTAAAACATCTACTTTCACCAGTATTATAAGACTATTTAGTATACAGGACTTAAAACATATACCATGACCAGTATTATAAGGCCATCTAGTATACAGGACTTAAAACATCTACTTTCAGAAATATGTTAAGGTAATCTAGCATACAGGACTTGTATGCTTTCACCAGTATATTAAGACCAAGTAGTATACAGAAGTTATAACATCTACTTTCACCAGTAATATCAGGTTATGTTGTATACCCCAGCCTGGTCATACGAAAGACTTCTAAAAATGGTACTAGCCGCTGCCCTGCTTGGTCTGCCGGGTGTCAAGATAATATGACTGGGTGGGCAGACATCATAGCAATATGACTGGAAAATTGTTAAAGCTATGTTAAAAAACCAAATCACACACAGACACACACAAAAATGTTTACTCCACAATCTACTCTTACCCCTGGGGATCTAACCCTGAGTTTTTTGTTGTTGTTGTTGTTGTTGTTGTTGTTGTTATTGTTGTTGTTGGGTTTAATGCCATTTTTCAGCACATGATAGGCTATACATGGCGGCCAGTATTAATGGTGGAGGAAGAACCCAGGAAAACCCTGGAAAGAACCGCCTACCCACGAGAAGCTACTGGGAAGCTTTCTCACATACCCACACTGGCTGAATCCGAGACTCGAACCCACAAAGACAGAGGTGAGATGGCAGTAATCCGTAATGGAAAGTGCTTTAGACCACTCAGTCCCTCGGGGCCCCCTGTTGTTGTTGTAGGGTTTAATGCCATTTTTCAGCACATGATAGGCTATACATGGCAGCCAGTATTAATGGTGGAGGAAGAAGCCGGGAAAACCCCGGGAAGAACCACTTACCCTCAAGAAGCTACTGGCAAGCTTTCTCACATACCCACATTAGCTGAATCTGTGACTTGAACTCACACAGACAGTGGTGAGATGGCAGTGATCCATAACGGGGAATGCTTTAGACCACTCGGCCACTCAGGGCCCCACCCTGAGTTTTAAAATTGAAACTATCACAATCCCCACCCTATAACCATATATATACTTATTGGGAATAAAAAGACATTTCATACAAGGAACTGACATTCATGGTGCTTGGGTCCATCTTTAAACCCTAGAAACTTAACTTTTGGGTCACTTGAAACATTTGTGGTCCCCACCTTTCAGCAATAAATACACTTGCAGAGCATGAAACGACCAATTTATAAATGTAAATGACATTAGAAATAGTGTTCACCCCTATGCCTGTGACTTAGGCCTGGGTCACAACTTGGGAGTTATTGCCTTCCCATCCACTGAATCTGAATGATACACTTTCTTTTACAAACAGAATTACACATTTTATTTGAAATGCAATCAGCCATTTGGTTTTAGTGATAAAACAAATTTCATCATAGTACTGAGTGAATGATCAAACTCAAATTCCCAGCATAATCTGACTGCTTCCAGTCCTTTCCAAATCACCATTGGTGACAGGTTAGCACTGCCATATTTCTCTTCCTCCACCTCCTCCTTATCCTCTCTCTCTCCCACTCTCTCTCTCTCTCTCTCTCTCTCTCTCTCTCTCCAACTTCTTCGGTTCAATCTTAACTTGGCTGTCTGCCATGTGGTGAACAGGTATGGAGCTATTTTTCCTTCAGAGAAATACACAACCTAAATAATGTCAGGTATTTTCTTTTTCTGGGATAAAACATCATCCCCACTCTTTTTCGGTCAGATATCACCCTATTGCAAACCCAAGAGAACTAAGCTGATTTGGTCTGCTTGCAATCTGATACTGACATACAATCCTATTAACCTTTTACCTCATGCATGCGCCTTTGGTTGCCTCTACTCCATTCTCATGGAAGTGCCTTTTGACACCTCTACACCATTCTCACAGAAGCGCCTTTCAACACCTGCTGTAAACATCAGCCATTTTGAGCAGGTTTTCATAGTGCCACCTTCAGGGAAAACCCCTATTAGATACAACATTCATTGGTGTGAATGACCATTACCAGTATGTTAGATCACGTGGTAGCTGTTTAAGATCTGGTATTTAAAGTAACTGGGTTGCATTCTCCACTCTCCAAAATGGAGGCCATGGATTTTGTTCAGTACTTACTTGAGTTTTCACAATTAGAATCACAACTATGAAAGCTTCAGTAATTTGAGTAAAGGCTCTGATAGTGATGTAGGCAGCAATTAGTTTTAAATTATCAAATTCAGATGATTTAGTAATGCAGATGCAGACAAAGAACTAGTAAATTTTGAGCATCAGAAATGGCAGCTATGCTTGGTGACACAAATTCATTGACTTAATGGTGAATGAGTTCTCTCAATATTTTAAAGCACATACAAAATTCTTCCATAACAAATAATTATACAGCTATAATGATCGGATTTTACTCTTAAATCTTTTTATGCATAATATATGTGAACCAAAAATGTAAAATGGTTAAAATTAATGTTAAATGTCATATACTACACTGCTTCACAGTTAACAGGCAGACCTATCTGTATGGAGTCGAATAGGTAACAGGTGTCCTTTTCATAGTGCACTTCACTGGGTAACTTTGCTACATGTATAATGAAGGGCTAAAAAGATGTACACTCTATGAGGCAAAGGGTTAACATAAATTTAGTGTCTCTCTGGTGGCTACTCACATTCCTAACTGGGACCATGACATAACTTGACCTCTTTGACAACTATTGCGACCCACTGTGGGCTATAAATTACCAGCTGAACAATGTTGGTTGACATACTCTGATTTTCTCTGTAAAGAGAATTCACAACTTAATTAATCTAATGTACTAATTAGCGATTCATTGGTAGAAGCAAAGAAGAATCAATTCTTAGCATACATGATACATATAATTTAAGACAGATAAATTAATCCTCACAATTCATATCAGAGTAATACAAGAAATTCTTGCAATACATGATTTATATTACAACTAAATAATGTAATTTGAACATATTCATATCTATTCAAACAAATTCATATAATACATGAGTCCTGTAACATTCAAGACAAATGCACGCAAAACCTTAGCTTCCAAGCCCATGGAAAATTTATACATCAATTTCAAATAAATAAGTTCAACAAATAATTACAAACTTACATAAATGTATATTCTAAGTGACTGAAACAATACCTTGTGCTTTTCAGAGACCTGCTCCATTTTCTATGAAGCTGAATCACTCTTTGGTTCCAGGTCATTCACTAGATGATTCATTTAATGAGAGAAATTACTTATTAATTTCTGGGAGTCCGTCAGATCTCCCTTTCAAAAGAAAAATGTGGATGGACTAATTTTGTGACGGATATTACTTAAATCTTGGATTTTTCTGCAAACATACACACCTCATTTGGCTTAGCAAATCTGGATTAATTATTTCTAACTGCCAAAATTTTAAAACTCCCATCAAAGTCAGAATAACTCACCCCAGTCTGCCTTTATCAATATCAATTCTAGAAAATATTTTATGACAACTATTTTGAATGGCTTAAGATTTCACAAAATTTGTCTCCCACTTGTGTCTCAACTTTGACATTTTTTCCACTTAACCCTACTCTGACATATGCAGGTCCTAATTAAAATCCACACATGCCTCCAAACATGAGAGATTAACCATCGCAAGCTACCAAATTTATTGCAAGCATAGCCCATACGTCAATCTTAATGGTTACAAGACATGCTGACCACAACAGAATGTAATGGGAAAATAAATAAAATATTTTGCACCATTACACATACACTTGGGACAATGCTCACATTTTTAGTGATGTGGGGCCAGGCAGGGGAGTGTTGGTACATATTTTACAAAGACTTAAGTTTAACTTAATTCCTAATGCAAAGCTTATCCAATATACATAATTATAAATAAAAAATTCTGACGGATCAACATTTTCTAAATGACATCAACATTATTAATGCACACAGATCACCCCTGAAGACCCCCAGCTTGAGTGCTTTGCATGTCATTTCTATATATTGAAAGGAAAACCAATATGTATTCTGATCATGAGAAACAAATTGATTTGATCAGCTTGACAAACATTACTTCCACTGAATTAATTCTTGCAGGATGAAAATAAAAACAGTAATACATGTCACTGGCTGTGTTTTGTAATACAAGGTAGTCTGAAATAATGAGCAATGAATGGGAAATGCCTGAGCAATATATTGCAATAGGAGTCTTTTTACTGAGTCTTTATGCAACAATAAACCCACTTCAACTCAACCCAGCCAACCCTTCTTACAAACTTTGAGAAAATATTTACTGATAATATCTTTGTCTGATCCATCCTTATTTTTGGACATGTTTATTACACTTATCTCATGGTCTATCAATGGAGAAATATATTTAGAAACATGAGGGAAAATTTAAAAATTTACAGAAAAAAGGAGCAATTTAATAAACTAAAGTCAATTGACAAAAACACCAGGGGCCCCGAGTGGCCGAGTGGTCTAAAGCACTCACGGTTACGGATCACTGCCATCTCACCTCTGTCTGCGTGAGTTCGAGTCTCAGGCTCGGCTAACGTTGGTACATGAGAAAGCCTGCCAGTGGCTTCTCATGGGTCGGTGATTCTTCCCGTGGTTTTCCAGGGTTCTTCCTCCACCAGTTATACTGACCGCCATGTATAGCTAGCTTATCTTGTGCTGAAAAATGGCATTAAACCCTAAAACAACAACAACAAAAACACCAAAATGTTTAATGCAGTTACTTATCTTAGCAGTATCTGACTTGTATTTTACAGAATAAGCTGATAATGAATTTAACATTTCTGCAGTACTACCATCTAATATATACCCCTGCAAATCTTTTCAAACAAATCTAAATAATACAAGTTATGTCTTTGTTCACATTAAATCTATTGATCTCTGACCTCTAAACCACCCCATTCCTCCAATAATACATGAGTGACAAATCTGGTAACAACATATGTATGGAAACTGAAATTTTCATTCAAATCTTAATACGAGTGAGTGATAAATATGATAATATTGCATGTATGGAAGCTGAACACATAGCCTTTTCATTCAAATCTTTGAAGTCTACCCAAAGAAATTAAACTATTCATCCTGTGTTCTTACCATCTGACACCCAGATCCATCATCCCAAAGCATTTACACTGGAGAATCTCAGCGTAAGTTTAAAGTGCATCCAAAGACATATCAAATTGAGGTGTTTCCTTTACAAGAAATCTAATAAATGGATGTCTGTGACCCTGACATTTGAACTCCACACCAATAACAATCTATCCCATAGTAAAAGTAAAAAGCTTTACTTTGTTGTTGTTGTTGTTGTAGGGTTTAACACCATTTTTCAGCACATGATAGGCTATATATGGTGGCTAGTATTAATGGTGGAGGAAGAACCCGGGAAAAACCCCGGAAAGAACCACCAATTTTTGAGACGCTACTGGCAAGCTTTCTCACATACCCACAATGACCGAATCCGAGACTCAAACCCACACGGACAGAGGTGAGATGGCAGTGATCCGTAACAGAAAGCGCTTTACACCACTCGGCTACTCGAGGTCCCAGCTTTACTTTGATGATGATATATCCATAATAACTCTCTGCCAGATCAGAAACTGTTATCATTGACCATCTACCTGAAATTCAGTGACCTTCTTTTGCTGCAAGGGTGCAATACTAATGGAGATACACACAGGCATCTAGTTTGATGATTCTTGCATAAACAGAGCTTGAGAAATATACTCAAATATAAAAATTAATATAAGTCAGCTAAGCAAGAAATTTGAGTTATAGCGACCTATTTCATTCTGTTGTTTGTTCGGTTTGTTTTGGGTGGTTTAACGCCATTTCTCAGAGCAAGATGGGCTATATATGGCAGCCAGGATGTTTGGTGGAGAAAGAACACAGGAAGGCCCTGATAAGAACCATGAGCCCATGGGAAGCTTTCTCACAAGCCCATATTAGCCAATCCCATAACTTGAACTCACACGGACAGAGGTGCAATGTCAGTGATCAGCAAAGACAAGCACTTTAGACAACTTGGCTACCCATGGCATGGACCTATTTTGTGATGAAATTTAGTAATGATCTAGCTTTTATCAATCTGGGTAGAACAGTATATATAAATATATATATATGTACTATATACCCACCCCAAACTGGTAACATATTAAACAACAAAAAGTAAACTTTTGGTCACAATTCCTTATTTCGATATATTCGGTTAGGTACTAGTAGAAGTACTTATTTTATGTATATTTAATTTGCATTGTTTGTTAATTATTTTTTTTTCCTATTATTTTAAATATTACTTATGTTATGGATAATTATTACTTTAGACTTGACCTTGTCCTAAATCAAGTTCATTTCTAAATGAACTGAATCACTTTCTTTTAAATCCTGTAAACAAATAATAATTAGCTAATATTTTCTCTATGAGTCAAGGATATTGGGCTTACTATACTTTTTATTGTAATTTTAGTAATAGACTTTCTAATTATAACTAAGATTTTATCTTGTAAACATTGGAACATTCCAGAATGAAATTTTCCATTAGGTAATAGGTTTTTGTTAATGCTAATTGTGACCCGAGGTCAGGTAGAGGACTATATAATTTTGTTCTTCTAGAAATTATTTAACATGCTTTACGATCTGAACAGAATCAGTTTTATTATTGTTGTGTTCAGTATTTAAAATGGGCTGGAAATCATTTATTTATCACATACCCACATTAGCCGAATCCTAGACTCGAACCCACGCAGACAGAGATGAGATGGCAGTGATCCGTAATGGAGAGCACTTTAGACCACTCGGCCACTCGGGGCCCCGAAATCATTTATTTAAATTATTTAATTCAAATTATTCTTCTCTGGAAATACAAAGTGCTTAAAATTAACCCTCTTGGAAACAGAGACCTGGATTTATAGTGAAATTTCAAATAAGGATATATTCTTTGATTGTATTATTCTGATTTAACAAATGACTGTTGGTACATGACTATGACACAGGCCAACAAAAGCAGACCAATACTTGCAACACTGGATTTATTTTGGATTACCCCTAAAGTCTTTTCAGAACTTTAATTATTAAGACTTGTGTCAAAATTCTTGGATTATTTGGGATTTAATTTGCAATATTATAAATTTGTTTTTTTACATTTTCACTTTGTATTCTAAGTAAATAAATTATTTGTTGAATTTAACAAAACTTTTTGGTTCCCACTCATTTCTATAACTTATTTTAAGATCAAGGAGTCATAATACTTATGTAGCGGTATTATGAGATTGTACCTTCTTACAAGGTGTCTGCTTTATTTGGCTATCGCTATCTAGAGGGTGATCACCCTCGGTATTGTTGCCCAGATTGAGTAAATATTACAATAAAGTGTGAAACTTATAGATGGAATCAACAGAGATCTGAGTACATGTGTATAGAACAGAATGACACGAGCCCCCAAACATGGAAAAACAGAAATTTAATCAATGACATAAATAACTGGGATAATACATTAGATTAGGAAGATACACCTCCTTTTGGAATAAATCTTTCACCAAATTTCAAACACAAATATATTTATATAAATAGCCAATCTGTTTTAAATTATAGAATTAGTTTATCATATAATCAAGTGAATAATCGAAGTCATTGCCTTGTACAACTTCATAACCAACTTATTCCGGTCCTCTCCAACTTCTCTTTGGTGGTTTCTCCAGGTCCTTTAGCTTTTTCCCTTTTCCAACCTCCATACTGTCTAGTCTCTTTCAGGCCCTCAAACTTTGTGTGGGTAGGTGGATACGTAAGTACATAGATACAAAGATACTTGATAAGTAGGTATGTGGAAATGTCAGTGGATACTTATGTGAATATGTCTGTGGATGCATCCATGGACCTATTTCCCCTTTTAAAATAAACTGAAGCAACCTAAATATTCTGTCAGTTGTCATACTGGGAACAGATCATTACTCTCATCTTGTTATGTCAGATGTCGTTCTATCGGAATTCTAACAGACCAAAGGCTGTCTGGTCAAGCTAAACATGGAAGACCATAAACAAACCTAGTTTCACATGATTAATGTACTTCCTAATGGCTATTTCATTACTGATTACCATTAACATTACATGAGACATAATGGTTTCATTCTCATCTCAATTACACAAATGAAATTCATTACATGGCGTAACTATGTTATTTTCAGCGAATACACACATTCAAGTCTTTATCATACGTGAAATCATCTAAAATCAGTGAATTCAAACGGATTTTCGTACCTCATATCAACTAAAGTAATGCATGAAATTCTCAGATTCCTATAACAATCAAGACGACAAATTCAATCAATTCATCACACTTATATAAAGAAGATCATTGTACAGATTCAGATAGATTAACTCAAACACAGTTACACTCATTTCAAGAGAAATGATCTATGGATTTAAACAAATAAATTAATGCAAATATAAACAATTAAATTCAAGCAAATCATTATATTCATATCAAGAAACTACATGAAATTGACACAAATACCTTGTGCTTTCAAGCTTTTCATTTCCTTTTACTGCCAAAATTGTGTCTGTTGACCTTCCAGACATCCGGTCCCTTTGACAAATGTTATGAGAGAATTTCTTTCAAATTTACTCTCCGAGTCCCATAAATTTTCACTCTTGCAGGAAAGATGCAGACTGACTAGACTTTTTCGATAAGGGCAATTTAACCCCAAGGATTTTTTGTGAGGGAACCCCACCCCTTATTTAGTGTAACCAATCAGGATTAAATATATTTACCACCTTTTATAACTAGGCTACTACCTCCTGCCTCATAAACGTGGCACCAGGGGTTAATGAGTTAACAGAGCTGAGCTAATATAGTCTATAATTTTCTATTTACTTAACATGGCAATATTACTTATTTCCCTGGCCTATAATTCTCTATCTACTTAACATGGCAATATTACTTATTTCCCTGGCCTATAATTCTCTATCTACTTAACATGGCAATATTACTTATTTCCCTGGCCTATAATTCTCTATCTACTTAACATGGCAATATTACTTATTTCCCTGGCCTATAATTCTCTATCTACTTAACATGGCAATATTACTTCATTCCCTGGCCTATAATTCTCTATCTACTTAACATGGCAATATTACTTATTTCCCTGGCCTATAATTCTCTATCTACTTAACATGGCAATATTACTTATTTCCCTGGCCTATAATTCTCTATCTACTTAACATGGCAATATTACTTATTTCCCTGGCCTATAATTCTCTATCTACTTAACATGGCAATATTACTTATTTCCCTGGCCTATAATTCTCTATCTACTTAACATGGCAATATTACTTATTTCCCTGGCCTATAATTCTCTATCTACTTAACATGGCAATATTACTTATTTCCCTGGCCTATAATTCTCTATCTACTTAACATGGCAATATTACTTCATTCCCTGGCCTAATATTCTCTTTTTTATCTTTATACATGGTAATGTTATATAATGTTCTTGGGCTACATTTCTCTTTTCAACCGTTATACAAGGAAAGAATTAAATACATGCATAATCAGTGTTGAAAATGTACACTGTTACAAAACAGCTATACATTAATTCATATTGACATTCTGTAATTTTCATTAGGATTTGATAACTGACAGATCAGCAGACAGACAGACAGACATGTTAAAATACTTAAACAGTCAGATATACGGACAGGCTTTTTGACTCAGAGATATTATTAGATAAATATTATAAATGAAGGGTTTGCTTAGGTGCACATTTGTACCAGATTTAATACTTTATATGCAATCATCTACTAAGTTCAGTTCGCTGACTTTTTCTGTAGGTACATGTTTGCACCCATGCATTTCAAACCCTGCTGATAGATACATGGATGGCTACATATAGAGATATAAAGTCGGATAGACCATATATACATGCCTAACTTGCCCCAATTTTCACTGGAGACCAAGTCTTATTAAATACTGTAAATCAGATGAGAGAATTAATGTTAAACAGTCATGGAGACAAAAGTATTTCTCCTAATTTCAGATTGACAACTGAAGAAACATAAGCAATACCAACCTGAAAGGGGGAAATGAGTGCACTCTAAAATTTATACATTAATTATTAAAAATCAGAACTACAACATTTTATTTGCCCTGTAAGTTCATCCAAGTACTAAAACATTTAACTGGCTTTGTAAAGTTCAGCCAAGTACTAAAACACTTAATTTGCTTTGTAAAGTTCAGCTAAGTACTAAAACATTTTATTTGCCCTGTAAGTTAGCCAAGTACTAAAATATTTTATATGCCATGTAAGTTCAGGCAAGTACTGATTAACATTTCACTTGCCCTGTATATATCCTTACTCAAACAGCTATCATAGGAATACAGAAATTCACAACATTTGACAACCCTGATCATGTATATGGTTGCTTTCTGGACCTTATTTTGTGACCCTTTTAACACCATGTTTAAGTAATTACAAATTGAAACAAGTCTGTTCTCCCTCTGATGAGCATTTGTAGTGAAGAGTGAGAGTAAAGAAACCACATGACCTTAACAAAAGAAAAGAAAAACAAAGTTCTGGTAGATAGTATGAACTTTTAATCAGCAACAGTTTTGACAGAACACCCTTTTCACTCAAGAGAAACACTTGTCAGCTGTGAATCAGTTCCTGGAAAATTCACTTGACTGCCAGAAATTTCAACTTGCCATTCTAATGTGCAGGTGTCAGCATGACACACAGCCATTTGATGTTGATTTTATGTTGATGTATGTGATTGACACAGAATTAAATCCTTGGCTGTGAGTAAGGATATAGCACACTAATGTGTCTGATGGGGACATCATCGATTCTTAATAAGATATAGCACACCAATGTGTCTGATTCTTAATGAGATCAATTCAATAACTGTCAGGCAAATTGATTCAGTTGATTGGGTTCAAGCATTGAAAAGTTCCAAGGGTTACAATGCTACAGAAATAGTTTGTACTTGCCGAAATATTTGTTGAAAGTTGAAACTTTGCTGAGATCTTTTTTTTAAAGTAAACAGTAAAACAGGTGAAACTCTGGATGTTCATGTGTTAATTATGATGGTTAAATAAACCAAAATTCCTGATTTGCTAAGTTAACAAATTAGGGGTGTATTTCCATGTGAAGTTTCATGTGTTATAGATGTATTATTCTGGAAAATTTAGTCTATGTTTTCTGTGGAAGACACATAAAGTCTTGATTCCATGGAAAGTAAAGAGTATTTTCCTCATAAAAAATTGTCAAGGGATGGTTTTTACAGTCTTTAAGAGACACAGGACCAAAAAAGGTGAAGAGACAAATCTGCTAAGTGGGAAGTGAGCGAATATCAAAAACACTGGGTCTTTGCTTCATACAATTTTTCTTTGATAAGAGCCTTAAGATAATTGTTTGAATTTATTTGTTTATATGTCATATGAACCATGTATGATAGGAATTGACAGTATTAAGTCTGTAGGAAGCCAATGTCACTGACTTGTTTGTTAGAAAGTAATGTAGTTAAGACAAGATATGAATTTCGTTTAATTTATTTGTATAACTAAGATGTGAATTCTCTCAACCTATGAACTGGTTTATCAGCAATCGAGCCAAAGTATGGACCATGTGGCTTTTTACTGTCAACTATATGTGTACATGTGTCCAAAATTAGCCAAGATGGTGATTAATAGCTCACACTGCAGGGGGTTATTTGTATGAAGCAAGAGCAGATTATGCTTTTGATCAATTAGTTACAGCAACCAGATCTGTTGAGAAATACATTACTGTTTTCTTTATGAAAGGAACTGAGCTTGAATTTATATGGCATGGAATGCCAGGGCAACCTAAAACTAAATTAGCATTTAGTGTCTGCTTGATTTATGATATAGCAATTTCTGACATTAAGAGAGAGGAGATGATGTTTTCATACCCACAAACAGTCACCAGGTTATATATATTACACAAATGAGTTCAAAACACTAACTTCTGTGATGAAATTGGTCACATCTTTGTAAACAGAACTGCTAATTGCATTTTTTAAAATATCCTTTGATGATTATTTTCTAGCAGAAGCATATCCATCAAGTGTTTCATAAAATTTTATGTTGTTTATCTAAGCAAATTTTATATACAGGGGCTTCTGTTGTTCTCTTTTATATCTTTTCTATATCTCTGCTCAAATCTACATTTATTCCATCCATTAATTCCATATTTTTATTATTCACTCTATCTGGGCTATTACACCAAGGTTAACCATCCTCTAGACATTTATAACCACCACCACCCCATAACAATGAAACTGATGCTAAAATATGGAAGAAATAATTCTATTTACTTCAAACTTATATTGACTGTCACCTGACTTATGACACACAAAATATGCCCTGGACCTAAGTTGTTTACAATGAAATGTTCAATCAAAATAGAATTTGTTTCTAGAAAACTATAAAGTCAAAATCAAGGCTGTATCTGGAATTCAAACCTAGTAAGCATGTTTACCCTACATAACACTCAGCATGTAGGCCAAAACTTGTACCCTCAATTATGGACAAAAGCAAATCAAAAAATACACATTATATATACATAACATGCATGAAACTAAGTAGGTAACTGCATCAGTCTATGCAGATAACAATAATACATACAACAATGACAATATTACAACATTGAATGCAATACACGCCCATCAAACTCACAGGGAAATTATCTGTTCCTAATCTGATCGATAAACCATATCCTAAATCATCGTGATTTTCTTGAACTGACCAGCTTCCACACTGCCATTTCGTTTCCACTTAACTTTGTAGTATAAATCAGTCCCACAGAGAGATCTTAGATGTACTTTATTCAGCACAACAATAATGGGAGATGGGATGCACTGCCAGAGTGCTCCCAATATAAAGAAACGAAAATAACTCTTTTAGAATGTAAATACATGTGATCGGGGCACTGTTTTTGACACTGTTGGCGTGCAGTTATAATCTGCTTTGACCTCTTGAGGATTCTTTAAATGTGCAATGTAGGTACTGTTAGGTCAAATTCAATGCACTGTGCAAACCATGCATAAATCAGTGTTTCAAATTTTGCAATCTTTAAAAGTCTATTCAGATTATTATGCCTATCAAACAATTGTTATTGTTATTGGGTTTTAACACCATTTTTCAGCACACGATAGGCTATACATGGCGGTCAGTATTAATGGTGGAGGAAAAACCAGGGGAAACCTCCAGAAAGAACCACTGACCCACGAGAAGCTACTGACAAGCTTTCTCACATACCCACATTGGCTGAATCTGAGACTCGAACCGGTGCAGACAGAGGTGAGATGGCAGTAATCCGTAACGGAGAGCGCTTTAGACCACTCGGCCAATCGGGGCCCCGCCTATCAAACAAAAGTAATAAGTGGTGATGAATGTTCAAAATATGTAATATAAACAAGTGGAGAGATACAAGCAAATAAGTACATAATACAGGTCTTGAAAAAGGTCAAATGTGCCAACACTACTATTTCTTCTTGAAACATATACTGTACAACAAAATGGCATGTACAATCTTAACAACAAAATTAAATATTTTATAGAAAATGTCATGTCTTACCTTCAGGTAGTGGTAAATTGAACTTCTTTTTCTCACTCAAGGAAAAACAGCCTTTTGTACTTGTTGAACTATTTGGATTGTCTATATCAGCAGTTTTATGCTGGAGTTTAGTTGCTGCTTGGTGTTTTGTCTTTGCTGATTTACCAAAAAGTGGTATTTTTGACTTGTTTTTCAGGTCTTCTTTAACTTTGCTAAAATTCATTTTCAATAAAAGCACAATATCTGGCAACAATCTTCATGAGGAAATGGCACACATGTACCAAGCACTTCACTCACTGATTCATTAGACCCAATCAATCAATAACCACAGCACTTTGATCAATCATTTGGAAAACTTCCTTAGCCTGATTCCATGCAGTGCAGATAACTTTCAAAAGCAATTATCTACAGTCGGATACAGTACTGTTGTCAAATGTAAATTCCCACTTAAGTAAATCCCATGGAAATATCTAAAATTAAAAAAAACGACAATATCTGCCTTGAACAGATGTTGATAAATATATGCTACCAGAGTGTGTGTGTGTGTCTATATATATATATATATATATATATATATATATATATATATATATATATATATATATGCACACACACACACACACCTACTTCATATGCATATATACATATACTGCACAAAGGTGAAATAGTTTTGATATAGCAATTCACCAACTTATTAGTAAAACTTGTGTGCAGACATCAATTGCCGATTTCTTTCAGAAATCGTAAATTTCGTTGTTGATTCAGCAATATGACGTTAGTGCTGTTCATTGTAGACTCTTGTTTCATTTAAGTAAATGTTGAAAGAGTGGATTCTAGTCATCTTTTTACATTATTCTTCACCTATATTCGTGCCATGCTGAATTAAAGCTGTACTGTACCATACTTCAGTCTCGTAACGGCCCCGAGGCTGTGCAGTTAACTGGAGTCGACTGTACTCCCTCAATATAATGCTGTCTCAGTAGTAAGTGGTATACTGTATGCCTCCCATACAGTATACCACTTACTACTGAGATTTTACTGTATGCCTCCCATACAGTATACCACTTACTACTGAGATTTTACTGTATGCCTCCCATACAGTATACCACTTACTACTGAGATTTTACTGTATGCCTCCCATACAGTATACCACTTACTCCTGAGATTTTACTGTATGCCTCCCATACAGTATACCACTTACTACTGAGATTTTACTGTATGCCTCCCATACAGTATACCACTTACTACTGAGATTTTACTGTATGCCTCCCATACAGTATACCACTTACTACTGAGATTGCCTTAAAATGAAGTACCTGATACATACAGCACTCCATCCATGGGAGACAGAGTATGCTGCTTCATTGTGAGACTGCCTTAAAATGAGGTACCTGATACATACAGCACTCCATCCATGGAAGACAGAGTATGCTGCTTCATTGTGAGACTGCCTTAAAATGAGGTACCTGATACATACAGCACTCCATCCATGGAAGACAAAGTATGCTGCCTTATTGTGAGACTGCCTTATAATGAAGCACATAATTCAGTACTCCCTCATTATCATTTTGTCCATGGGCATCATAAAGTATACCACCTAATAATCAGACTTATAATGAAGTACATGATACATACAGCATGCCCTCATTATAACACTGTCCATGGGATGCAGTATGCTGTCTTATAGTGAGACAACATAATGATGAAATATGTGATTAATATAATTTTATTGTCCCTTAATGACATGGGATCAATGACCATAATTGCTTTCATACAATTAGTATAACAATTGGCAATATAGTGAGGGAGTGCTGTACACTGATCTGTGTACATAAGGATCAGCTAAAACCTATAATATCTTTACTTCTGATTGTTTTTACACCTCAAAAATGTGCACAGAAAACTGCATATGCTATTCTATTCAGGTCATCATATGACTGGATATTTTGTGTGGATTACATTTTTAGGTCACTAGTTTAAATTATTAGCTTCAGATAGAAGAAACTTCTTGCAATTTTGATGTTTATTATCCTATCTGGCCTGTAAGAAAAAGCAAATATTAACTACTGCAAAATTTACCTGCCATACATTATGTCAAGTCTAAACTACATTACTACAATCCGACACATTCCTTGAATATTTATCTAAATTTCAATCACATTAATACCAATTATAATTCCTCATTATTGTACTTCTTCTTTCAATTTTTCTTCAAGAATGTTTCTTTACCAAAAAGTTGGGCATGCTTATTTTCAAAATAAGCAAGGAACTGAAACTCAGTTACAGCAGCACATGTGTGTTAAATCCATTAGAACCTGATAGAATCGATGTTTGATTTAATCCTATAACAGAACTGTGTTTGTATTAAACAACTCTCTCATTCATCAGTCCAGTTCCATTGATTATTTGAATCAGAACCTTCCTCACAATAATAAACAGAGAACAAGTCTTTGCTGACTGTATCTCCTTCCTACACTTGTTACAGGCAATAAAAGATTAAACCACACTATATGTTTGACCATGAGGAAGTTCTCATTAGGGCTGATTCCTTTTACAGCCCTACCACAACTATTTGCACCCTGTCTCTGTTACCACAAAGAAAATAAACGGACAAAAAAATCAATTTTAAAATGTTGCTATGAAAGAAACTGTGCTCTACACAATTAAATAAACATTTATGAGGCCACATACTAGATTTTGTGATTATTAAGCACTGTAACAAGCCAGCCTAAGGTAACATAAATGCCACAGAGGTGATATTAATATTGGGTTATACAGCAAACTCCCAACCAGCAATTGCCAATAAAAACTGTGATTGACTATTATTCTCAATTTCCAGGGAAGGCATGAAAGCTAATTTCTTCCTGCATGAGGTCCCTTCAAACAAAGGTCCAGACAATTTGACATGGCAGGTAGTCATCACCTCATTAATTTGGGGGAAACTCTAAATATTACAGGTGGAAAGAGCACAGGGGCTTCCTATGGGGAATTTAGCAATGCCATTAAACACTTCATCATGCAATGGCTCCATTGCATGAGATTTCCAGGGTAAGTATAAAGGCAGACACATAGGTTTTTACATACACCATATATACTCATTTATGAGACAAGTCCAAGTGCAAACTGCATAGACCCATATCTGCTGTCACATAATGCAACTGCAGATCTGGATCTATCCAGTTCGTTAGAAGTAATCAGTAGAACAAACAACATAGACCCTGATCTGCTGTCACTTATATGATGACAGAACAAGGTCCATTTTGTTTGCAGTTGGACTCAACTTATAAGTAGGCACATATGGTATGTTGGATTTTGTTGATCTATGCATTAGTACATCATTTTTAAAATTTGCAATTTTTGTACTGATTTCTGTGTGTTTAATCCTTCCATAAAGGATAGCAAATTTTTCTGTAAATTATGTTCTTCCTAGATCACATTAATGTTAGGGATATGAGCCTTACTACCTCCCAAATCCAGCTCTGCCAAAAGACAAAAATTCATCTTTGCTACATTATACAGACAAAGGGGTATAGCTGATGCCCATTACCTCTCCATGCCAATGACAGATGTCATTAGCTCTAAACTGAGCAGAACATCATGAATGAAGTGATGCATATTAGTAGGATGGAAAGGAATTACAGTAATGTGACCAGGCAGTGGTACAGTGCTAAGCAAATAAATGAGAGAATGCAGTAAAGTGAGGGAATGTTATTCAGATGTGGAGGACAATGGCAAGTGCAAAAACATGCAAAAAAGCAAGGGAACAACATTCCCATTAGTACTGACAGCACTACAACTCTGTGATACGTTAAGTATTCTAGACAAAAAATAATTTACTTAAAAACTGGATTTCCCCTTTGAATATGAACCCTGATCAAATTATCACTAGGAAATAAGTTACAAGAAGAGGGAATGTTGAGCACCCTAACCATACCTGACATGTGACCATGGAGAGATGAAGGTTGGATTTCCCCACATGAAGATAACCCACACTCTTAACTTCCAAGCAGCATGACTGGAGGCAATGGTGTTTGACCTCTTGGTCAAATCTTACCAAATAAAATTTCCAAGTGAATGTGTGGAGGTTGTGCTAATGTCTATTGGATCTGGAAGCTACCTGTGTGATTAAGACTGGGCCTACCAGATCCAGAGTGTGTCACTTTGAAGCTAGACAGAAACATCACAGTCAAAGGCACGACTCTCAGAGAAATATTACTCTGATTTCATGAACAGACATTTTCTTTTTGAGTGATATGTCAGAGCATGACATGCATATTATCCACTTCAACCATGCTGAATGGACTTGAAGGGATATATTCTGTTCCCCTGGCTCCACAAATTGGCACCATTCACTTCAGACAAAGCCAGAAAGCATGTATCTGATCCTGTTTGAATGCCTCTCAGGATGTGTCAATACAGGAGAGAGATCATGTGACGACTTTCTGATTTCACTCTGTTAGCAACCAATCTTTGGTGAAGAAACCGGGTTGTGTCATAAGGACTACCAAGCCACCATGATCAAAATTAATGGTAGGCTGGGTCAAAGAACTGGGCAAGTAATTCATTGATTCTGCAAGCTGAAAGAAGCTTCAACAAGATCCTGGCTAAGAGCTTAAATTTGTTGAAACTCAGCCAAGTTAGAACCCAAGAAAGATTCCACATGGGAAATGGTGTGAGTGATTTAGGCCAATGGTAGTCTGAGTTAGGCAATAAGTATGAGAGATCTTTGTCATGGTCGAGATCCTTTCTACCATGATCACAGAAAAGGCATGATATCATGTTGCACTTTGCCCCTCAATCTTTGTCTAATTTTGGGATAAGCAAAGGCCCAACAACCCTTACAAATGATAGAAAGGACATAGACAGCCCAAGCCTTGGGATCCAGTACCACAGAGATGATGGTGAGCAGTTTGCAATTCCACAATGGCATGAAAAGATCAGTCACTGACAAATAAGATGACACTAAGTATAAACAACATATGGCATATCCCCATACTCAGTGTGCACATCATCAAGATCTGGACAAATGTCCAGATGATAAATTCCCACAAGCACAGATGAGGCATGATCATTGTCTCTGAGACTGCCATGATACCATCCAAGAGGGTAATATGTGTGTAAATGGCTAGTCATATCTACAGGATGTAGTCTTTGAAACACTATGGACTGCTCTTCAAAATCTAAATTAGTCCATATGGGTGCTGGTCTTGTGGACAGCTGTACTACAGGAACAGTGGTAATGTTAAGCAGACAGGTGGAACTATTGTCATACTAATCTACAATATGTTAACACTCCATTGCTTAACTTACTGGGGCTTAAGATAATATGCTTCAAAAGCTCCATGGTCACTGAATGGTGTGGATCTAGAATTGGACAGCTGGATGGTATGGTTGGCCAATACATCATCAAACTGAGGTATGGCTAGATGGCGTGGATCATTCAAGTCATGTATAATCCCCATGCACCCAGACACATAGGTCTGAAGGCCATGTTCTGAGATGCAAGGAACTTACACTGAGTGGGCCATCCAGAACCTAGCATTCAGAGGACACTCCCTCAAAATTCTCAATTGAAACAGAAGACAGACTGGGAAAAATTGGCCTAAACCAATAAACTTTGTTGTTGCTTCCTGTACCAAGTAACACACCTGTAACTCCAGAGAGGATGTAGATGGTTGAGAAGTTGCAGGTCCCTCCTTTTCTTTAGATGTAACTGTAGCCATAGGAAAAGCACTTCAAATCTTCCAAGGAGTTGGGGGGTGGCCCAATGGCATCCCCCACCATGCCAGTCAGTGACTCAGTATTAGGGCAAATGCCCAGAACATTAGTACTTTATGTCTTTGATTTTTTTGCATCTCTCCCTGTATTTTGTGGTTTGTTTGCATCTCTCCTGTATGTTTTTTTTTGCACTACTGTAAACCAGGTATTCTCCAGCCAATTGGTGCAGTGCTGTAAGCAGATACTGATGTACACTTTCTACAGGTGGGACACCAGTCATGTGAGTGCATGACTTTGAACTTCCTGGATGTAACATTATGCCAACATGTTTAATCTAAAATGACAAAGTAAACAAGAGAAAGAAAAAAAATATTTGATTGCATTAACAATGCCCAAACCCCCATTATACAAGGGGTGATAAAATAAATTGAAAGTGAGCACAAACACAAACTACATGATTTTCTAATACAGCATGACCTTTTAAAACCATGTAGTCATAGATCACAGAAACGATATATGTGTAAGTGAACAAATCCACATGACTATGGTGATAACAATTTAAAATATAAAGTATACAGACTAAACTTCCAATGGCTTCTGGGAGGTGATATGAACAAATACATCATCAGTTTGCACTGAAAGCTTAAAAACTGACACAGCATTCAGTGGCAAGGGGAGGTAATGGGCAAAAGTTATTGAAAATTTTTCATATTTTGGGAGGAATGGACTCAGATGGGAATGTGATCTGGGAATTTATAATTAAGAAATGTAAACATTTACATGAACTGGTGTACAAGTTTATTTCAATTATCCCTCAATATATATAAAAGAACACATAAAAACTGAAACATCTAACTTGCTACAATTCTGTGAAAATTTGCAGTATAAATCAAACAAGTTATAAATTGTACATTTTAAAAATACTAAAGGAATGAATTTAAATATTGAGCTTGTTTATCATTTTCTCTTCTCATAAGAACCAAGTATGACAAAATAATGTATTCATTCCACAGGTTTCAGCTGCTTCTCTTATCAACATGCTTAGATACTTGAATACTTCCAAACTCCATCTTTTCATCTTTCGTTTCTCCTTCAATTGTAACTAGACCTCAATTACCTTTTTAGTTATATAACACATAATCAAACTATGAAAATATGTACTGCACACTAAACCTAATCTGAGATAATCTCAAATTACTTAATATAAAAGGCAACATAAGAAGAATAGGTTGAGTCACTCAATGTTGAGGGAATAAAATTTTACTAAAACTGAACAAGGATTCATCATACTGAAGATGTCAAAAACAAATTTACCACCTTGTTGATCTGGTTTGGTTTCATGTTTTACAGCACAGCAACACAAGTAGGTTATTAGGTGATGAGGCAATCAGAGTAAAATGTCCAATGGTACTCACACCCTCTTTGGCACAAGCCTGGCAGACCAATCACTGATGTGCCATGGCTCCTGCCTCAATCAGTCATCTCTTTTATGACACTAAAAAGATCACATAGGACCTATTCTACAGGCATTCTTTTGTGACATTAAGGAGATTACATCATAACCATTCTTCAAGCATTCTTTTGTGGCATTAGGGAGATTCCAATGGACTTATTCTACAAGAATTCTTTTGTGACATTAAGGAGATCACATTGGAACCATTCTACAAACATCCTCATGTGACATAGCGGAGATTGCATTGAACCTATTCAACAAGCATCCCCCTTATGACATTAAAGAGATCACATTGGACCTATTCTACAAAGCATCCTCTTCTGACATTAAGGAAATTGCATTGGACCAATTCAACAAGTATCCTCTTGCGGTATTAAGGAGACTGCATTGGACTTATTCTAAGGTATCTTCTTCTGACAATAAGGAGACTGCATTGGACTTATTCTAAGGTATTCTCTTCTCACAATATGGAGACTACATTGGACTTATTCTAAGGTATCCTCTTATAACAATAAGGATACTACATTGGACTTATTCTAAGGTATTCTCTTCTGAAAATAATGAGACTGCATTGGACTTATTCTAAGGTATTCTCTTCTGAAAATAAGAAGACTACATTGGACTTATTCTAAGGTATTCTCTTCTGACAATAAGGAGACTGCATTGGACTTATTCTAAGGTATTCTCTTCTGACAATAAGGAGACTGCATTTGACTCATTCTACAGTATCCTCTTCTGACAATAAGGAGACGGCATTGGACTTATTTTACAGTATCCTCTTCTGACAATAAGGAGACTGCATTGGACTTATTTTACAGTATCCTCGTCTGACAATAAGCAGACTATATTGGACTAATTCTAAGGTATTCTCTTCTGACAATAAGGAGGCTGCATCAGACTTATTCTACAGTATCCTCTTCTGACAATAAGGAGACTGCATTATACTTATTCTAATATATTCTCTTCTGACAATAAGAATACTACATTGGACTTATTCTAAGGTATTCTTTTCTGACAATAAGGAGACTGCATTGGACTTATTCTAAGATATTCTCTTCTGACAATAAAGAGACTGCATTGGGTTTATCCTAAGGTATTCTCTTCTGACAATAAGGAGACTGCCTTGGATTTATTCTAAGGTATTCTCTTCTGAAAATAAGGAGAAAGCATTGGACTTATTCTACAGTATCCTCTTCTGACAATAAGGAGACTGCATTGGACTTATTATACAGTATCCTCTTCTGACGATAAGGAGACTACATTGGACCTATTATACAGTATCTTTTTCTGACAATAAGGAGACTGCATTATACTTATTCTAATGTATTCTCTTTTGACAATAAGGATACTACATTGGACTTATTCCAAGGTATTCTCTTCTGACAATAAGGAGACTGCATTGGACTTATTATAAGGTATTCTCTTCTGACAATATACAGACTGCATTGGACTTATTCTACAGTATCCTCTTCTGACAATAAGGAGACTGCATTTGACTTATTCTAAGGTATCCTCTTCTGACAATAAGGAGATTGTGTTGGACTTAATTTAAGGTATTCTCTTCTGACAATAAGGAGACTGCAGTGGACTTATTCTACAGTATTCTCTTCTGACAATAAGGAGACTGCATTGGACTTATTTTACAGTATCCTCGTCTGACAATAAGCAGACTATATTGGACTTATTCTAAGGTATTCTCTTCTGACAATAAGGAGACTGCATCAGACTTATTCTACAGTATCTTTTTCTGACAATAAGGAGACTGCATTATACTTATTCTAATGTATTCTCTTCTGACAATAAGGATACTACATTGGACTTATTCTAAGGTATTCTCTTCTGACAATAAGGAGACTGCATTGGACTTATTATAAGGTATTCTCTTCTGACAATATACAGACTGCATTGGACTTATTCTACAGTATCCTCTTCAGACAATAAGGAGATTGCAAGGTATTCTCTTCTGACAATAAGGAAACTGCATTGGACTTATTCTACAGTATCCTCTTCTGACAATAAGGAGACTGCATTTGACTTACTCTAAGGCATCCTCTTCTGACAATAAGGAGATTGTGTTGGACTTATTTTAAGGTATTCTCTTCTGACAAAAAGGAGACTGCATTGGACTTATTCTACAGTATCCTCTTCTGACAATAAGTAGACTGCATTGGACTTATTCTACAGTATCCTCTTCTGACAATAAGGAGACTATATTGGACTTATTCTAAGGTATTCTCTTCTGACAATAAGGAGACTGCATCAGACTTATTCTACAGTATCCTCTTCTGACAATAAGGAGACTGAGTTATACTTATTCTAATGTATTCTCTTCTGACAATAAGGAGACTGCATTGGGCTTATTCTAAGGTATTATCTTCTGACAATAACAAGACTGCATTGGGCTTATCCTATGGTGTTCTCTTCTGACAATAAGGAGACTGCCTTGGATTTATTCTAAGGTATTCTCTTCTGACAATAAGGAGACTGCAGTGGAGAAATTCTAAGGTATTCTCTTCTGACAATAAGGAGACTGCATTGGACTTATTCTACAGTATCCTCTTCTGACAATAAGGAGACTACATTGGACTCATTCTACAGTATCTTTTTCTGACAATAAGGAGATTGCGTTATACTTATTCTAATGTTTTCTCTTCTGACAATAAGGATACTACATTGGATTTATTTTAAGGTATCCTCTTCTGACAATAAAGAGACTGCATTGGGCTTATCCTAAGGTATCCTCTTCTGACAATAAGGAGACTGCAATGGACCTATTCTATATGCATCCTCCTGAAGCATATTGGAAGTCATATTGGACCTAATCTACAAGCATTCTCTTGTGACACTAAACACTACCCTTTAATTTTTTTTTTTAAATTTGTGTATTTGTCTTAGGAAAGATGAAAAAATGCTTTCTTCCTGTTGTTATGAAAGCCAAATAGTTGCAAGAAGGTCTCCAAAACCTCAAAAACTATGCAAAACAATATGATGTGATTTATTCTGCAGTATCTTTTTCTGACAATAAGTAGACTGCGTTATACTTATTCTAATGTATTCTCTTCTGACAATAAGGATACTACATTGGACTTATTCTAAGGTATTCTCTTCAGACAATAAGGAGACTACACTGGACTTATTATAAGGTATTCTCTTCTGACAATAAAGAGACTGCACTGGACTTATTCTACAGTATCCTCTTTTGACAATAAGGATACTGCAAGGTATTCTCTTCTGACAATAAGGAGACTGCATTGGACTTATTCTACAGTATCCTCTTCTGACAATAAGGAGACTGCATTTGAGTTATTCTAAGGTATCCTCTTCTGACAATAAGGAGATTGTGTTGGACTTATTTTAAGGTATTCTCTTCTGACAATAAGGAGACTGCAGTGGAGTCATTCTAATGTGTTCTCTTCTGACAATAAGGAGACTGCATTGGACTTATTCTACAGTATCCTTTTATAATAAAAAGGAGAATGCATTGGACTTATTCTACAGTATCCTCTTCTGACAATAAGGAGACTGCGTTATACTTATTCTAATATATTCTCTTCTGCCAATAAGGATACTACATTGGACTTATTCTAAGATATTCTCTTCTGACAATAAAGAGACTGCATTGGGCTTATCCTAAGGTATTCTCTTCTGACAATAAGGAGACTGCCTTGATTTATTCTAAGGTATTCTCTTCTGACAATAAAGGGACTGCAGTGGAGTTATTCTAAGGTATTATCTTCTGACAACAAGGAGACTGCATTGGACTTATTCTACAGTATCCTCTTCTGATAATAAGGAGACTGCATTGGACTTATTCTACAATATCCTCTTCTGATAATAAGGAGACTACATTGGACTTATTTCTACAGTATCCTCTTCTGACAATAAGGAGACTACATTGGACTTATTCTACAGTATCCTCTTCTGATAATAAGGAGACTGCATTGGACCTATTCTACTGTATCTTTTTCTGATAATAAAGAGAGTGTGTTATACTTATTCTAATGTATTCTCTTCTGACAATAAGGATACTACATTGGACTTATTCTAAGGTATTCTCTTCTGACAATAAGGAGACTGCATTGGACTTATTATAAGGTATTCTCTTCTGACAATAAAGAGACTGCATTGGGCTTATCCTAAGGTATTCTCTTCTGACAATAAGGAGACTGTCTTGGATTTATTCTAAGGTATCCTCTTCTGACAATAAAGAGACTGCACTGGGCTTATCCTAAGGTATCCTCTTCTGACAATAAGGAGACTGCAATGGGCCTATTCTATATGCATCCTCCTGAAGCATATTGGAGGTCATATTGGACCTAATCTACAAGCATTCTCTTGTGACACTAAACACTACCCTTTACATTTTTTTTAATTTGTGTATTTGTCTTAGGAAAGATGAAACGAAATGTTTTCTACCTGTTGTTATGAAAGCCAAATAGTTGCAAGAAGGTCTCCAAAACCTCAAAAATTATGCAAAACAATATGATGTGATTTATCTCTAGTAGGATTATATTTTTTTACCCAACACAGATTTTTGCACGGAATGTCAAAACATATTTTCCACCTGATTGCTACAGAATGCAAAGAGTCAGTGCATTTCCACAAAGTCTGAACAATACTAAGTGGTTTTAAACGGTATATAAAAAAATAAACGTTTGATTTCAAGTTGCTAAGGAAACGGGTTTGGCAAAATGCAGGAAAGACCATCCAAACATAACTATGATAGAACATGACATACAAAACAATCCCACAATGCTCAGTACTTATAAGGATGTCATTACTGCTGAATGTCTAACCATCAACACTCATGGGGATACCTCCTTATTTTTTCAAACCACATGTGGCCTTAGGCCCAAAAAAATTCAGTTGTACAAACTTACCAACTTTAGGAATTGGGGGTTTATTAGCACCAATCATTGTTCTGTAGTGTTCCTGAGATCTAAGACGAAGCTTCCTGTATTTGTCTCGTCTGCATCTGCGGTCAGCACTTGGACAACGTGCTTTTTCATCCATCTCAGATGAGTTGAATAGTTAATTTACATTTTCAGCTCAAGAAACTGAAAGAAAAATAAGGATCCCTTGAAGATTTTATACTCTTTTGGCAGAAAAGAAATTCCAGGAATCCACAACAAGTTCATTTCTTTGGTTCCTTTATTGCATTTAACATCTGAGAATTGAAAACGATTCTAATATTCTTCTTAAACTTCAGTACCCATAAAAGTATGAAGACAATAACCAGAAAAACATATGTTGTTCATTATTTAATACACCAGAGACAGAAGTTACAAACATTACAGTCAACCTCAGAGTTCTTAATGCTATGATGCACTTAAGTGGTAAAACAGGCCATATTGATGACATAATGTAATGATTAACTAACTTTAGGCTGCATGATAAGCATTGATTTTATGAATATACAATATCTGTAAGAGGTTGATTTTTATGTATGACATTATTCTTTGTCCAACATATCTATCCAACCTCACCCATGTGTACACACCAGCAAGATACTTATACTCCTCTTCTGACAATCGTATAATCATTATTCCCACTATGAAAACAAAGTCATATGGACAGCGTTCTTTTGCATACCAGGGCCCAGCAACGTGGAATGAATTGCCCACTGAATTTAGACACAAAGACACAGATCCCATTCAAGAGTGCTCTCAAAACTCACTTATTTCTACTGCAAGAACAAACTTAAAGACCTAATGATGTTTCCTACCTTAAATATTCTCAGCATGTTTTTAATGTTTTCTAATTTCATGGTGTTTGTTTTTGTAATCATATCATTATATGTTTTTTTTATCTTATAGGTGTTGTCTAATGTTGTAAAGCGCTTAGAGCTTCTAAAGATTAGGCGCTATACAAAGGCCTCATTATTATTATTATCATTATAATTTCTAAAGATTAGGCACTATACAAAGGCCTCATTATTATTATTATCATTATCATTATTATTATTATTATTATTATTATTATTATTATCATGTATCATAATCCACTTGTAAAATAATTTCATGGATCTAAGGATCAATTTGCAAGTACAGCAAAAGCAAAAGCAACTAAACAGGCCCAAATTGTGTGGCTGTAATTGACAAAGATCTGAAATACTCTCAGATCAATGATCAGTTCCATTGTATATGGAATAATTACCTCCACAGCATAAGGTATGAAGATTAGCACTGAGAGAAAAAAAATGATGACAAACAACACCATTGGCATCAGTGCAGAAAATAAGGGTCAGCAGACAGAAGCTGGAAAGAGTCACAAGCTTCAAGTATTGGGGATCAATTATCACAGATGAGGGCTCCAAACCAGAACTACTTGGCAGGATTGCCCAGACAACAGCAGTAATAACAAGGTTGCATCCAATATGGAAAGAAATCAACATTGCTCTTGGTTCCAAAAAAAGGCTGATGTGCTCGATTGTCTTATCCATCTTTCTGTATGCTTGTGAAATATGGACACATACATCAGATCTACAAAGAAGGCTTCCAACATTCAAAATGAGATGCTACTGCAAGATCTTAGGCATCTCATGTATTGACCATGTAACCAACGAAGATGTCCACAACAGGATGCAACAAGCCACCGAGCCCTATGCTGACCTCTTGACCACTGTAAAAAAGCGTAAACTGAAGTGCTACAGTTATGTCTCAAGATCATCTGGACTGGCAAAAACAATCTTGCAGGGCACAGTGCAAGGGTGCAGAAGAAGAGGCAGACAGAAAAAGTGGGAAGACAACATTAAGGAGTGATTATGATTACAGGGGGATGATTATGATTATGATTACAGGGGGATGATTACAATTATGAGTATGATTACAGAGGGATGATTATGATTATGAATATGATTACAGAGGGATGACTATGATTATGATTACAGGGGGATGATTATGATTATGATTACAGAGGGATGATTATGAATATGATTATGATTACAGAGGGATGTTTACAATTATGAATATGATTACAGAGGGATGATTATGATTATGATTACAGAGGGATGATTGTGATTAGGATTACAAAGGGATGATTACAGAGTGATGATTATGATTACATGGGGATGATTATGATTATGATTACAGATGGATGATTATGATTAACATTATGATTACAGAGGAATGATTATGATCATGATTATGATTACAGGGGGATGATTATGATTATGATTACAGAGGGATTATGATTATGATTACAGAGGGATTATTACGATTAAGATTATGATTACAGGGGGATGATTATGATTATGACTACAGGGGATGATTATGATTACAGAGGGATTATTATGATTATGATTATGATTACAGGGGGATGATTATGATTATGATTATGATTACAGAGGGATGATTATGATTACGATTATGATTACAGGGGGATGATTATGATTACGATTATGATTACAGGGGGATGATTATGATTATGATTACAGGGGGATGATTATGATTATGATTACAGGGTGATGATTATGATTACAGAGGGATGATTATGATTATGATTATGATTACAGAGGGATGATTATGATTATGATTATGATTACAGAGGGATGATTATGATTACGATTATGATTACAGGGGGATGATTATGATTATGATTACAGGGGGATGATTATGATTATGATTACAGGGTGATGATTATGATTACAGAGGGATGATTATGATTATAGTGGGATGATTATGATTATGATTATGATTACAGAGGGATGATTATGATTATGATCATGATTACAGAGGAATTATTATGATTATGATTATGATTACAGAGGGATGATTATGATTATGATTACAGAGGAATGATTATGATTATGATTACAGAGGGATGATTATGATTATGATTACAGAGGGGTGATTATGATTATGATTACAGAGGGATGATTATGATTACAGAGGGGATGATTATGATTATGATTACAGAGGGATGATTATGATTATGATTACAGAGGGATGATTATGATTAGGATTACAAAGGGATGATTACAGAGTGATGATTATGATTACATGGGGATGATTATGATTATGATTACAGATGGATGATTATGATTAACATTATGATTACAGAGGAATGATTATGATCATGATTATGATTACAGGGGGATGATTATGATTATGATTACAGAGGGATTATGATTATGATTATGATTACAGAGGGATTATTACGATTAAGATTATGATTACAGGGGGATGATTATGATTATGACTACAGGGGATGATTATGATTACAGAGGGATTATTATGATTATGATTATGATTACAGGGGGATGATTATGATTATGATTACAGAGGGATGATTATGATTATGATTATGATTACAGAGGGATGATTATGATTATGATTATGATTACAGGGGGATGATTATGATTATGATTACAGGGGGATGATTATGATTATGATTACAGGGTGATGATTATGATTATGATTACAGAGGGATGATTATGAATATGATTATGATTACAGAGGGATGATTATGATTATGATTATGATTACAGAGGGATGATTATGATTATGATTATGATTACAGAGGGATGATTATGATTATGATTATGATTACAGAGGGATGATTATGATTATGATTATGATTACAGGGGGATGATTATGATTATGATTACAGGGGGATGATTATGATTATGATTACAGGGTGATGATTATGATTACAGAGGGATGATTATGATTATAGTGGGATGATTATGATTATGATTACAGAGGGATGATTATGATTATGATCATGATTACAGAGGAATTATTATGATTATGATTATGATTACAGAGGGATGATTATGATTATGATTACAGAGGAATGATTATGATTATGATTACAGAGGGGTGATTATGATTATGATTACAGAGGGATGATTATGATTACAGAGGGGATGATTATGATTATGATTACAGAGGGATGATTATGATTATGATCATGATTACAGAGGAATTATTATGATTATGATTATGATTATAGTGGGATGATTATGATTATGATTACAGAGGGATGATTATGATTATGATCATGATTACAGAGGAATTATTATGATTATGATTACAGAGGGATGATTATGATTATGATTACAGAGGAATGATTATGATTATGATTAAAGAGGGATGATTATCATTATGATTACAGAGGGGTGATTATGATTACAGAGGGATTATTATGATTATGATTATGATTACAGGGGGATGATTATGATTATGATTATGATTACAGAGGGATGATTATGATTACGATTATGATTACAGGGGGATGATTATGATTATGATTACAGGGGGATGATTATGATTATGATTACAGGGTGATGATTATGATTACAGAGGGATGATTATGATTATAGTGGGATGATTATGATTATGATTATGATTACAGAGGGATGATTATGATTATGATCATGATTACAGAGGAATTATTATGATTATGATTATGATTACAGAGGGATGATTATGATTATGATTACAGAGGAATGATTATGATTATGATTACAGAGGGGTGATTATGATTATTATTACAGAGGGATGATTATGATTACAGAGGGGATGATTATGATTATGATTACAGAGGGATGATTATGATTATGATCATGATTACAGAGGAATTATTATGATTATGATTATGATTACAGAGGAATGATTATGATTATGATTAAAGAGGGATGATTATGATTATGATCATGATTACAGAGGAATTATTATGATTATGATTACAGAGGGATGATTATGATTATGATTACAGAGGAATGATTATGATTATGATTAAAGAGGGATGATTATCATTATGATTACAGAGGGGTGATTATGATTACAGAGGGATGATTATGATTACAGAGGGATGATTATGATTATGATTACAGGGGATGATTATGATTATGATTAAAGAGGGATGATTATGATTATGACTACAGAGGGGTGATTATGGTTACAGAGGGGTGATTATGATTACAGAGGGATGATTATGATTACAGAGGGATGATTATGATTATGATTACAGGGGGATGATTATGATTACAGAGGAATTATTATGATTATGATTATGATTACAGAGGGATGATTATGATTACAGAGGGATGATTATGATTATGATTACAGGGGGATGATTATGATTACAGAGGAATTATTATGATTATCATTATGATTACAGGGGGATGATTATGATTACAGGGGGATGATCATGATTACAGAGGAATTATTATGATTATGATTATGATTACAGAGGAATGATTATGATTATGATTACAGAGGGATGATTATGATTATGATCATGATTACAGAGGAATTATTATGATTATGATTACAGAGGGATGATTATGATTATGATTACAGAGGAATGATTATGATTATGATTAAAGAGGGATGATTATCATTATGATTACAGAGGGGTGATTATGATTACAGAGGGATGATTATGATTACAGAGGGATGATTATGATTATGATTACAGGGGATGATTATGATTATGATTAAAGAGGGATGATTATGATTATGACTACAGAGGGGTGATTATGGTTACAGAGGGGTGATTATGATTACAGAGGGATGATTATGATTACAGAGGGATGATTATGATTATGATTACAGGGGGATGATTATGATTATGATTACAGGGGGATGATTATGAATATGATTGTGATTACAGGGGAGTGATTATGATTATGATTACAGGGGGATGAATATGATTGTGATTACAGAGGGATGATTATGATTATGATTACAGGGGCATGATTATGAATATGATCACAATTACTGAGGGATTATTATGATTATGATTATGATTACAGAGGGATGATTATGAATATGATTATGATTACAGAGGGATGATTACAATTATGAATATGATTACAAAGGGATGATTATGAATATGATTATGATTACAGAGGGATGATTATGAATATCATTATGATTACAGGGGGATTATTATGATTATGATTATGATTATAGAGGGATGATTATGATTATGAATATGATTACAAAGGGATGATTATGAATATGATTATGATTACAGAGGGATGATTATGAATATCATTATGATTACAGAGGGATGATTACAATTATGAATATGATTACAAAGGGATGATTATGAATATGATTATGATTACAGAGGGATGATTACAATTATGAATATGATTACAAAGGGATGATTATGAATATGATTATGATTACAGAGGGATGATTATGAATATCATTATGATTACAGGGGGATTATTATGATTATGATTATGATTACAGGGGGATGATTATGATTATAGAGGGATGATTATGATTATGATTATGATTACAGGGGGGTGATTATGAATATGATTACAGAGGGATAATTAGAGTGATGATTATGATTATAGAAGGAAGATTATGATGATGATTGCAGATATTTATGGTGGCTTGTGCATCAGTTTTTTTCTTTTTAAAAATTTTATTTTTGTCATCATCCCAATAAATGAATCAATTCAAATGGAGTTGAACTGACCAAGAGGTAAAAAGATGCACTGAACACACCATGCTCATAACTGATGAGAATATATATGGTAAAGGATTAATACTTGTCTCAAATGACTGCTGACATCTGCTGTACACAAAAATATCAATCTCAATTTACCATTGACACTTGTTGCACAGAATAATCACATCTCAAATGACTGCTGATACTTGCTGTAAACAATAATACCAATCTCAATTTACCATTGACACTTGTAGTGTTGGTATGTGGGAAAGCCTGCCAGTAGCTTCTTGTGGGTTGGTGGTTCTTCCCTGGGTTTTCCAGGGTTCTTCCTCCACTAGTTATACTGGCCACCATGTATAGCCTATCTTGTGCTGAAAAATGGCATTAAACCCTAGAACAACAACAACCATTGACACTTGCTGCATAGAATAATGCACATCTCAAATGACAAATGACACTTGCTGTACACAATAATACCAATCTCATTTTACCATTGACACTTGCTGTACAGAATAATGTGCATCTCAAATGACTGCTGACACTTGCTGTACACAATAATATTATACTTACCCTCTGCATATACACACCAGTAGAGAAAGCTCTAATGAGTAAAGAAAAGGAAAGTTGGGAAATTTACCAGGTTTCACAATGTATTATGCACTACCTGTCTGGCTGATGAATCTGCCAACTTCCATGAAACACTCTGGCAAGGAAAGATAAGAATGTATCTTAATATACATGTTTGTGAAGTGGCTGATATTCAGTGCATCCTTGACAACAATTTATAGACGAACTTTGGAAGTGACAAACTATGAGTTTTCATTCACTCAGTAAAATATTCAGTCAGCTATGACAATTAATACCTTTTTAATGAACATTGACCAAAATGACCATCATCAGATGTATTGAAATGACGTTAGTACAGGAAAAAGCAAAACTGAGCATTCAAAGGGAGGTAACTCAAAATGTACCACAGCTCATTAGTTCATGGAGAGTAGTAAACTTACTTATAAAACTTCTGTTTTCTATATGACAATACACAGTATCAGTAGTTGCCACTTTAGACCATTCATTAATGCTGGACAAGTTATAGTTTCATCTACCCTGACCTGTTTTTGCAAAGAATAATAAGAAAAAAGAATAAACCATTTCTCATGCTTGTGGGTAATATTAATAAAGGACAAATGTATGTCAGGGATGGATTGGAATCAAATCGAAAATGAATGAAGACAGCATGTTAAAAAGAGGCTATACATATATACATATATATATATATATATATATATATATATATATATATATGCTCAAAATGAGGTTATTGTCAAAAGCTGGACAGGTAAGAATGGACAAATATAATGGTTTTTATAACCAATTATTGTATACAAAATAATCTATCTCTAATTTGAATTGCTACCTAAACTGTTGAACAAATTGTTTTCTTATTACTAGAGGTTAACAACTGAACATATTTATGCTCATGTCTTGAAGGTAGTTAGAGAAACCTGGTTCAAATGTAGTAAAATATGATGTACATGAAAAAGTCTGGTCCATATGTATTTTAGAAATAAATGATGCGAAGATGTAAAGAAGTAGTTATAACAATATTGCTTGATGTTATTAGACTCACAGTCATTATAAATACATCCCAGCTAACAAAATAGAACCAGCAGATGGATAAAAGTTGTATATCATTTTGATTTATTATTTAAGAGATAATGAAAATCAATCAATCAATCAATCATTATACTTGACAAATGTTAGTAAGAAAACATCAATTCATGTAACAAAGATGTACCTCAAGGCATTGTCTGAAAATTGGCAGGAAATACGTGACATACTGATGGACCTATGGACGGCAGATCAGAAGACCGTTATATGCCCACCACTGGTGTTCATAAACTGATTGATATATGTCATAACTAGCGTTACCATATTAGAACTTTCAAAGATTAGGAGAGTGTGTGTATCTGTATCAGTATCTGTACCGAGATTTAAGGACCCAAACGGAGGTCATGTCCGGGAAAAAGATCAAATATGGCATCCCTACTGTACTGTACAGTATATAAGCTCGGTATATTTGGCAAAATGTAAACTTCATGTCAATGAATACCATTTGCCTATTGAAAAGGCTGTCCCAACCCAGTTAATTAGCCACATAGCAGCAAAGCTCTGATGTTATAAGAAACAAAAAAAAAAAAAAAAAAAAAAAAGCCCAGTAATATCATGCTGTTTACTAATTAAGCATATTTGGATAATTTAACCTCACTCTTCCGTCACAATTAGGCAGCATCCCATTTGCACGAGATCCTCGCGAGAAGTACTAATGCACTGACTAGCCGCGAAACTGACCCGAGAAGTGAACGGGTAGGGGAAAGGTTAGTTATACTGCGGATATATCTACTATTTATCAATGATAGATTAGTTTGTGCCCAGAAAATAAATAGGTCATAATGCGTGAGTTAAACTATTGTCAGGGAGAAAAACTGTCACCAGCAAGATTCGAAACAATGTGGTATTTACTATTTTTTTTTTTCTAAAACAAAATATCCTCAGATCACGGATGATACCAAGATTTCACCATTTATTATTTCCACTTTGACTAAAACATTATTTCATTCATTAAAAATAGAGATCTTATTAGAAATATAAGAACAATAAATAGAAATTTCAAATTTATTATTTTTTAAAACTGTAACCTAGTCTTAGTTTTATCTGACCCTTCCCATCCCATTTAAGGTATTTGTGCATTTATATTGTGGTATACCAGAGCATAAATATCAAAATATCAAACACTGAGTGGATAAAACCACAGGAAACTCAGATTGATAACTATAACTCTAAACATTAAGACGTATAGATGTAGCAAACATAATAGAATGCTAATTCTATTTATTACAATGAATAAAAAAGAAAGATTTTTTTGTACTAAAATCTTGACTTCAGCGGATTTTTATTTTCTATATCCAGTTGCTCCATCTTTTAGACTTATTTAGGCTGGGACTAATATTTACGCAACTTGTAATTCTAAACCAACTTTTACTTAAGTAAACCAACCTTAAGTATTTGAGAGTAATTGTCCCTAGTTCACCGCATACACAGGCATCCGGAATAGATATTTGAATATTTACCAAATATTTTTGTAAAAAAAACTTTCATTGCACACTGGGATCACACATACACACACACACGTGCGCCTGCATGATTTTTTTCAGGGTGGATGTCAGTCAGTCATGGCCGGGAGAGTTAGTTGCGTAGTTCCGTGCGAAAGCAGTCTGAAACTAACGCTAATATTCACTAAGCGTTGTGAACAGAATCTTGTGACATACTTTCAGCTTCCTTTGCATGATTAAACTTGTCGGAATATATATATATATATATATATATATATATATATATATATATATATATATATATATATATATATATATATATATAAGATTTCCGGGGAGTCCCGTGACACCCCGTGACCTATTCTGCGGGCGCCCATGCACACATACACACCCACGACTCTATGGTCATAAACTAAGTAACAGAAAGAACCAAAACCAACAAGTTTTGTAAAACTTAACGAATAATTTAATCAATATTACAAATGAAAATGTGTGAGGAACTTACAGTATTATAAAGTGAATCCAAAATAATACTGAAAGAGTTATATTAAAGTCCAAAAGAAGGAAAGGTTCGGTATAACTTCAGAACCTGAAATGTACCGGTCCGTCAAGAATCATGACGTTGACAAAACGGTGTTGTCCGGAACTACTAGGAATAATTCACAATATTTCCAGAATAATACTAGAGTTATAAAAAAAAAAAAATGAACACTTTCTATTTCTGATGAACATAATAAATATTTTCCTCTCAAATACAACATAAAACATCTCTGCAGACTTGATGTTGCAACAGGAACACAAACAATAAGAATCACTTCGAACAAGGAATGAATTTGATTGCTCAGTTCTTTCCATATATACACCTTCTATTACGACTATATTTCACGACATACCCCCACATAACTGACCATAGTACTCGTTCTAATATGTTAAAATACATATTCACGTGACCGAATGCATCCAATAAGAATCAGTTTAATTCTTCTGAGATACCATCTGACCGATATGTACAGTGACAAAAAGGACGAATCTCGTAAACATGTTTACTAATAATTATTTTATTAGCAACTGTCAAGACGTACGTAAACATCAATTCATATTTCTTACACAATTTTGCGTAATATAATCAATCTAAAACATATGGGCAAAATCTAAATAGTATCGTTAAAATTTTACAATTTACCGGAGTTTATACATACATACATACATACATACATACATACAAGTTCTTAAACGGCGTGGAGAAGCTAATAGGTTTCATTCTGTTACCGACGGTCTAGAGAGAAGAGCTTCCTCGAACACTCAGCGCGCGCGCGCAAAGAGTGACAGGAATAATAAGAAAGAAAGAAATATTAACATTTTGGCAAATAGAAACAAAGCTGCATTACTAGAAGTAGTGCTTGTTGACACGCATTAGGCCTATCTGATACTGGCTGAGGTTCATCAGTTACCATAGAAGGAGTGAAATCGTCATCTGTGAACTTCTTCGGATTAAAAGGCCAAAGTCAACAGGCTTACAAACCAGTAATAGCTTTATGTAAACTGGCAGATCGGTTATATGTTGTAGAATTTTTTAGCAACTTCAAATGCACTTATTCGTCTTCCTCGACTGCTTGTCGTCCAGTTTCTAGACTCCAAACTGAAAGCACTTTTTAGTGCCTTCAACATCAAGAGGCTGGAGCCGATATGTGCAATGGGGAGGAAAGGTTATCAACACAATCCGTTTCTTGCTTGCACAGAAAACAGCTTCCAACGTTTTATGGCTATAGTGCCCATCAGGAAGAATAATGTATTTAGAGTCCTTCGTGGATTTCACAAAACAAGTGAAATGTTCCAGCCATTGCAAGAAAATATGACTACACAAGCCCAGTGCTCCGGCTGGTGAGCCATTCATCAGTGATAGAACCATTCGTTTAAGTGGGTAGATAAATGCTGGCGGTGCAAAGGTACCGGACGCATTCATGACACATATTACAGTAATAGTTTGACCACGTTCACCTCTTGTAACTTTACCAGGTGATCTAACATATTTTGATGCAGCGATGTTTACTGGCTTGTAGACAGTACTAACGCCTGCTTCATCTATGTTCCGTATTCTGAGACCATCAACAAGTGTTGAGTCAAGAGATTTATTATACACTTGGTACAAATTGGCTACCTGTGGCCCGTTAAAGCCCACCGCTCTGCTGCCACTGGTTGCATCTGGAGCTGTAATGGCTAGATTTTGATGCCTTTTCATAAAGCCTTTCAGCCAATTAATACCTCTCTCATTGCCTTGAAATGGAAGAATGAACTGCTAAGACGTATGCCAAACGCTGTACGTCAATAGTGGTAAGTCCAGGTAATGCCTTTCCCATGGACTGGATGCGCTCAACTACAAGTAACTCATAATCAAGCCTGAAAACAGTAGCCTTACTTCCCAGTTTTGACACTCCAGGTTGCGAAACCTTCAAATCTTTATGTCTTCGCAAAATTTTAGCATAAATTTCATAATTCCTGGCAGCAGCTTTCAGTGAAGTTCCAGAATGAATTGCTTCAAGAGCCGCTTTTAGAGCTGGTGTCCCATAATTTTCTCGATTAGTTTTCCGTCTGTAAGTTCGCACCATCTGCAAAAAAAGTATAGAATAATTTTTGGCGTATGAACGGTTAGTTAAAAAGTGTACAACATTTTAACAGTTATGGGGCAACACGTCCCCTGTAGGGGGCGTCTTGCCCTTATGGTACAGCATTGACAATTTAACAATAGGTCGAATTAACAACTGCTGAGAATCATGAAATATTATACATAACGCATCTCTATACTATAATGTTAAAAAAAAAAAAAAAGCATACGTACCCTGTTTTCTTTAGGTAATTCCACTCAAAAATACTGCAAACAAATGGATTGAACACTTTTACAGGAAGATGCACAAAAAAAGAGTAATATTCTTGCACAGAAATCATGCTTGCGGCTCCATCCAACAATGGCGCCATTCACGAGGACTGTGTGACCTGGGCAACCTTGATGTATAAAGACGAGTCCATTTTCTAGCGCAGGGGCGTCAGGATGGCTTGGGGGAGTTTCACCACATGGAGGCGTCCCCCCCCCCCATTCTTGCATGTCGCTAAAATTTATGGTAGACTTGAAATTTTACAGACAAATATTGTTTTAAGAATAACATGTCCATATATATCGGTGTCTACCATATTCCTTCAATTGCCTTTGAAACGAAAAACATGCCGCTTGACATATGTATTTGTTTGGCGTTTTCTTTTTGCATTTAATGGTCTAGCGACAACGTTGAAGTACAAATTTACTTTCAGATCCTCTTAACTGATTTCTCTGTTAGGAATGCGGCTTCGTGTAAACTCGTTTTGCTTTGTGATTTGGACATTTTTTAACGTAGCTTTAACAGTTTTTCAGTCATATCGTTACGATGTCTGCAGTTTGGCAGTTTATAGTGATGTATAGCACGGGGGCATCACGCTGTAAACATGTAACGTCATATCCCACCCAGTCACATTATCCTGACCCCAGGCCGACCAGTCCTAATACTATCCTCTCAATGTTGCGCGCCAAGCGAGGCATCTGCTAGTATCAGTTTTACAACTAGTTGGTATGACTCGGTCAGGGCTCGAACCCGCGACCTCCCACATCCGAGGTAGACGCTCTGACCACTTAGGCCACCAAAATTGTCAATTTTTTAAAAAAATTTTTTTATCACAGTACTTTCTATTTTATGTCTAAATCAGCAGAAAATTAAGCATTTATTGTCATGTTTTTGCAAACTGACTTACATGTAATGCTGTATTTTATTCCGTTGTAATTGGCAATTATTCTTTTGGCGCCAGTTTTATCCCCTTGAATATTTGCTTGCAGATATTTAAAATTTCTCTTCAAGCAGAGCCCATGTCGCAATTTCCATATTCAAATACGCAACGTTCCTTAGGAATACAGTTGCATACGTATTTGAATCTAAATTGGTTCATTGTAATAGGCTTTTCATGCTTTTAGCGTACTATACATTTTAATTAGATGTGCCTTTCCTAATTGTTTTCAGGCATGTAATTTGAATTAAGTAACAGCATATTTAAAGTAGACTTTATACGAGATAAAAAGAACATAAGGGAAACTCCACAATTACATATCTTTGCAGTTTGCAGATCAAACAAATCAACAAAAGAAGAAAGGCAAAAAATAAGTGATTTATTTCTGGAGGAGATTACACATATGGATTTGGTGAAGGTGCCAAATAAGAGGGTACGAACAGCAAAACTTGTCAGGTAGTGTGATAAATCATAATATCTAATTATACAGCTTCAGGATCAAGCACTGGAGTCGAGGTGAGAATAAATATTTCTTTTCTGCTTTTACGTTATATACTTGAATCTTTGAATTTTCTTGTTTGGGGTGAGTTTTTTGTATCGTTTTTGGCTCAGTATCCACATACAGAAACCAGTAACGTCAAGTAGATCCTGAAGAAGTTTTGTTTGTTCCTAACTAAAAAGAAGACATACAGGTCATGTACGAGCTTCACGTCGATTTTTTTTTTCAGTAATGGCTGTCATTTTCTTGAGTTTGATTCTATATACCTTTAAATTGTAATTATTCACTTTTCTATCATCATACATCCAAATTCATTTGGAAGGTCATTGTTTAATATGTAATAGCTTTTCTTGTGTTACACAATTTAGCTATTTTAACTTGTGCACGATCCCTCGGTACGGACTCAACATAACAAATGCTGAATTAACCGAAAGTACATTAAGATTTGAAGCAGTCTTCAGATGATGAATGCAATCTACTAAATTCAACATTAGATAAAGAAAAATTAAATATACATGCAAAATCATTAATTGGACTAAGATAATAAAAAAGATGACGAAGTATATTAAATATAGGTGTGATATATATATATATATATATATATATATATATATATATATATATATATATATATATATATATATATATATATTATTGAGAGTGCACTGGTGATACGTTGGCTTTGCTCCGATTTAGACCTTAGGACAATTACCAGTTTCGATGTGTGCAAATTTACTTAAATGTTCTCGTGAGGACGGTATTTTTTTAATCACGTTTTCCACTTATCTCCACCTTATAGACAACGTTTTTATATCCTATCAGCTGTCTAGAGTGAGACATGTAAGTGGACATCTTCTTTTGTTAATGAGCTGGTTAAAACTTAAAGGAATTACACTTTCTTAAATAGCCATCAGTTTACATCTGAAGAATTAAAAACAGTCCGTATTGTATAATGAGTTTTAAATTTTTTAAACGCACTAGAAACTGACAAAAATACAACAGTCCAAAGCTGTTGGAGCAGTTTCAAGCATTTTATTGCTACACAGAACATAAAACAAAAGGTGTAGCTGTCTCAGCTTCTAATAAAAATCAAGAAGGAAACAACTGCCCTTTAAAAACAATAGTGACTTCTGTAGAACACGTCAGAAAAGCCAGAAGTGAATATGTAGATAATGGTTACGTTCAACTTAAATTTCACGGGTAAATGTTGGCAAATAAAGCTATGTTTGTCTATCGAAAGATAAAATCATTAAAAATAGTAACCATATAGGTAATTAGGCCTACCTATTTACTTGTATATTTTGTAAGTCTTGGGCTTCTTAATTTTTCTGGTGGCTTGAAACTTCAGCTTCGTAATTAACAATGATTAGATCAAATGTCAGAAGCTGTTCTTTATGTTATCCTAACTCAATTTCAGATTTTTCGATCTTATTAAATTATTTTCGTGTCATCAGAAAGGAACTAGGTAATTATCCGTTATTCTTGACAATTGCAAATTTAAAATCTTTATGTAATAGCCATATTTCTTTAGTCTGAACATATTTTCATGATAATATTATCCCACAGGGTTTCAGTTGGCTTGCCAACATTTGTTTGTTGCCTTGCAGACGTCCTTCTAGAATCGTCATTTGCCGTTTTATTTCATTGGATCGTTATGTGCTATATTATCTAGCCAAGGTTCCGATGTGTTAACCCTATTTACGCCTTGGAGGTTCGTTCAGATATTCCGGTGCTTTGGGTCTGTGAATTTCATCTGATGCGGCTGCAAGCTACCTCATCCAATTAAAAATAAATTTGTTCAAATCTGAACAATGTTCCTGCAAGATCGAGACAAGGGTAGCACACAACTGGACTGGACTCATAAATAAGCAATTTTCCACTGCCGGCCCGTGTTTGTACAAATACATATTTTCCCTCAAATAATCATGTAACGGCTTCCCTCTGTTATGTAGTCATAATATAGATGTTAAAATTAATAAATATTCTTTTTAAGGAACTGTCTCCACCATTTTCAGCCGACGTACTATGCACATCGTTAGTTAGAATAGATTTTTCATACCAAGGGAGACAACCCATGAAGTCTGAACGATTCGCCAAGGAGTAGATTGGATTAAAGTCATAACCTTGGCTAGCGAAGAGGGTGCTACATAAAACTTCAGTCACAGTTGTTGAATAAAAAGTATCAGTCTGTGTAATTTTGTACAGGTGATAAATGAAAAGCATTAATCTGTGTAATTTTGTCAACTTCAGTTCAATCAGTTTATAAATGTTTCGGTTTTTGCAAAGAATTGGGAATTCAGTTTTGCTTTCCAGAGTGCACAGCAACTTAGGCACATTTGGTTTAGTTGCATTGTTTTATTTTTTAAATTTCTCTTGCAGTTAGGCAAGATATTTCTTCGAAGAGATCGTAGTATTTGAATAGCAATGCAAGTCTTTATCGATTGTCATATCAAATTGTACAATGTACGCTCCTTTGCTATTACTAGAGATGTTTAACACGTTCTGCTCTACTCACTTAGCATGTTACCTTCTCCGCCATCTGACGTATTTCACGGGTAAATGTTGGAACATAAAAGCTATAACACAATTTATTAGTATCTACGTACATAATAAATAATTGGAATTTAGTCTTCTCCAATAATTTGTCATATTTTATCTCTTTCAACTGCATAGCATCCTCGCTATAACATCCTCGCTTAGTCTTGCATGTCATAGCCACACTTAGTAGCTCATTTTTGACACGTGATATATTCATCGAAGCATGGAGAGATCTAGGAACGTGCTATTAGTCTTGATGCAAACACTGCAGATTTCTTCAAAGGACACCAGCTAAGGTTATTATATCCTTCTACGTATATTATTTATTAGCGAATTAGACTGAAATGAACTCATCTTGGATACATATGCTTATCATCTGAAATATCTGATTCGAAGATGCTGAATGAAAACTTTGTAAAGGAGTAATGTTGTTGCCTCATATAATGTTTTAAATGAATCGAAGCATTCGTAAGTGATAAGACGGAAAATCTTAAGGCATTAGTTTATGCTAGCATATATGTACGTGGAGCTGGACAGTTCATTCATTCTCAGTTGTTAAGTTCTTAATGTAACTTCACAAGGCAGAGACGTATTTAATGGAAAAAGTAACACGAAGAAAGTATGTTTTTAGATTTATTCACCGTTCATCATTCAGATGACGCTATTTGCGTGTCTCTCTTTGTTGGTAGAAAACAACAAGGCGAATAGCATGTGCATCGTCAGTTTCAACCAAAACTATTGTAAATGTACATCATCGACTATGAAACCTTGAAATGATCGTGATATCTTTTTTAAAACTTTAGCCCGAAACCAGTATGGGGCAGACTTATTAGAAATATTGCATACATTGTAACAATATATTCATATCTATTTTTTATTTTAATACTGTATTGACGTAATAGGGTAAATCTATGTATGGACCACCCTTTATTGGTCTGCACAGTTTCGATTTTATTAGATACTAATTTAGTATCATTGGTGATCTATTTGGCTATAGTGAACTGGGTATTTACATTTTCAAACAAATTAACAAGTTCATTTTCAACTAATTACTAAATAATAAAAAATTATGTATGTGCTTATGACTGAGCAGTATAATGTTTGTACTTAGTTTTATCTTGATTCCTTTGCTAGGACATCGATTTTCTGAGATTAACTTTGATTACAAGATGCACCTTGACGGTTTGATTTTTTAACATTCTGTTCAATCAGATTAAAGGATTAAAGAACAAATATACATTTTAATTATTAGTTACCGTCTATAAATTTAAGTGAATTAACTATTTTATTGAAAGTAGTTACTTTCCTAATTTGTATGTATTGATACTGTCGCAGTATTAGCTTTCTTTTATGCTGCAGACGCATCTATGTATATCTGTCTTCCAGGATGCAATTGCCCCTCACTCCTTTCCTTTAGTCTAGCATTCCTTTTTCTTCGATGTCTTGTATAATTAATTTTAATGTTTCATCTTCTTCGAAATGGAAAAGTTTTCAGCTCGTAAATATCTCATATCCAGATTCAATAATTTCAACCAATTATACCATTTTACTTTGAAAAACACTTTTAAGCGTGCTGGTTTCTGATGAGTAGTCTTGTTAACGTTTTCTAAACAATCTTCGAATGTAAAACCTTATCCTTCCTCCCTGGATATCATTGATATTTAAACAGTCAAGTAAAGTAAATACATAAGTGATCTTTGAGTGTAAATATTTATTGTACGTCATTATGCCTTTGACATTTATATAGCGAATATATTTAATGCGTATTTACGTAAGAAATCCTTGAAAGACCTTCATGATGAAGTATTATATTTAACGGCATTATCACTAATACAAATTTATGTTTCCATTATCTTTTTAAAACATTAGTCTGTTTTGGATCTTTACTTAACATGTTCTCTCACTGACAAACTTTCCGCAAATATACCACAGTCACATTGAACTAATCTTTTTCTGTTGCTCTAAGGTATTTGTGATGCTTTTCCAACTTTCGTTTGTTTGCACATTTTGTACATGTGTTGTAACCACCTCTTTTCGAATTCATCACGATAATTTTGTACATGTGTTGTAACCACCTCTTTTCGAATTCATCAGGATAATTTTGTACATGTGTTGTAACCACCTCTTTTCGAATTCATCAGGATAAGTTTGTACATGTGTTGCAACCACCTCTTTTCGAATGCATCAGGATAATTTTGTAAATGTGTTGTAACCTCCTCTTTTCGAATTCATCAGGATAATTTTGTACATTACATGTCTTGTATTATGTTTTAACATATCACTGAAACCATCAAAGTGCGCATGTAGTGTTTCATGAGAGATGTGCAAAATAGTACAATCATTTATCTGGATCGATACATTTATTATATCATAAGGTTTTTAACAAATAGTTTATAAAACTGACAATTCACAAACATTTTATATAGTCCGAGCTGTTCTAGTGAATAAACATGGTCATTAATGCACACAAATATTCATGCAATTTTGTCAGATAAAGTATATTTCTTTCTTCATTTCATTACGATTTCCAGCAATCTGATTCAACGGACCATTTTACTATTTTGGGGATTTATAAGAAGCGAAAACAAAAATAAATTTAGCGCGTCTGGCTCGAAAAACTTACACCTAAGTTGTTGTCATAGGTTTTCAGACTGAACTCTAAACAATGCAACTTGTCGACTAACAGATGTTTTAATTCCAGGACAATATCTCAGTATCTAGCATGAATAGTCACTGTACACTGTTGCCATTATACTCACAGACAGTAACGCCATAATCATAATATTCTAAAAAGTAAATATTTTTTAAAACTAGTACCAAACATGCCTTCCTATGAACAGTGCCCAATCGGGCATTGATGTCTGTGTGTAATTTGGCTGCAGATGAACAGTGTGCAATCAGGCATTGATGATTATAGTGTGTGTGTGTGTGTGTGTGTGTGTGCGCTGCACATTTATTTTATAACTTTTTCCATAGCTCCTCTCTCTTCTGCCAAATGCAGTTTGAGGTTTCCTTCGGCCTGTTTCCCAACCATGGCGACTAATTTCCTGCAGCTCGTTCCTGTTATCCCGATGACCGCACACCAAAAGTCTGTGATCAAAGCAACAACATCCTATTTCAGCCAGTAGGTTCCACTTTTTCATCCCTTCTGCTGTCACGCATGGAAGAGTGGTTGATGCTTAGCCAATTTTCACTAATGAGCCTCCTCCATTCTAGCTTAGCATGGCACTGTTATTTCTAACAAAAGCACTTGTTTGGTACCTCCTGACCACAATACTGTGTCAGTGGTAGTAATGCATTATAGTTCACGTTAAATACTAAGGCATCAAGAGCAGAACAGGAAAAAAAAAATTACACCTTACATATTAGCAGGCAGAATTGTGAAGCAATGAAGATGTGTTCAATGACATTTAATTCCCCACAATATATGAATTTTCGGGACATATGTTTGTCCGGCCATTTACAGATCAAATAATTACTAAGAAACATGAGCTATCATGCATCTTAAGGCAATGAGGCGAGGGGGGGGGGGTACAGAACTTTCCCCAGACACACAGTGATATTAAGATATCGGCACAGTCTTCTTAAAATATTTGGATAGCTATCGCAAGAGATTGATAATAATGCTCAAGACACAGTACAATTATATACACTTTGCTTGTCACATTACTTGAAAAACTATGTCACTTTCATGGATGTTAATGGTCTATATGGATGAATGCATAAACTCTGTGCAGATAACAAAGGGTATGTATGTATGTATGTATGTATGTATGTATGTATGTATGTATGTATGTAAGTACGTATGCATGTATGTATATATATGCATGTATGGGTATTACTGCGATGATACGTGAGCATACTCAAGAGAGAATCTATATAAAGAATCTTGATGAAAGTTAATAAATGTTTTTTAAAAATCAACAAAATAGACAGACATTCATTTGTTATTATTTTACATAATGGATAATTTCATTCTAGAAGGCTCCATATGTTTACAAGATGAATCTTAGTAATACTTAGAAAGTCTGTTGCTAAAAGTATAAAGTATTTTACTGTTATGTCCACATAATTTGAGAGAGATCTTTAATTTCAAATAATTCATTGGAATTACAAATTGCTCATGAATATTTTTAACATAAACATTCCTTCGGGATTATTAAATACTCAATTAAAGGCATTCTGGATTATATCATTGTGATACAGAAAGATTATTGGTACATCGGCATATTAAAGACTATTGGAACAACAGCACATTCAAGATTGAATTCATTTGGTACACTATATATTTTTGGATTCGTGATAGAAGTTTTACGATTATTTGAAATTTAATTCGTAATACTGTACCTTTCTTTAAATTTTCACTTTGAGTTCTAGGGAAGTAAAATATTTATTGAATTTTACTAAACCTGATTGTTTTGCTGTTTCGGTTGCTTAGTTTGAAACTATATAGTTGTAAATACTTGCTGATGAATTTTACAGTGGACAGAAAACCAGTATTGCATTGTCTTATAATTTTTCATGCAAGTTGAGACATAAGTGACAGCATTGAAAAGGGCTAATTCCTTCATATTTGTTTGTTCTTTATGGCACTTGCCACTTTCTATATTGCATACTAAAAGTTATATCATTAGCTCAGGGCAGGCGCTACCATATAGGCAAACTAGGCTGCCGCCTAGGGCGCTGATTTCAGGGGCGCATTTCTCCAAATCAACAACAGTTTTGAAAAATAAATAAATAAATTTCAGTTCTATTGAGGGTCGTTTTTTATACTGGTTTATTTCATACAGAAATAAATAATCGGGTAGATTCAGTCTGACCGAAACACCGAAATATTTGGGGGGGGGGGGCGCCAGAATCTAACCTTGCCTAGGGCGCCAGATAGTTTGGCGCCGGCCCAATTAAGCTGTATTCATCTTCACATTTGCTCGGAATTTATATATTGTCAGATGAAAATTATTATGTACCACCAAAAAATGGTGTTGATCTAATTATACGAAATATATGAAGAAAAAAACCCCGTTCAATTACGGTCAAATACTGATATTGTTTAATTATAAACACACAAGATTCTGAGAGAAGTGTTGGTTAGAAGAATAAACAGGTTAGTAACTGGCACGAGAAAGACCTACTGCAAAGTAATGATGATGCTGACAGGTATAAACGAGAATGACATTTTTGCTTTAGATATGCCTAGTTACTCAATGTGGCGACATAGGCTTTCCCCGTCATTTTACATACATATTGATAGTCACGGAACACTTGCCATTTTCACACTTACGAACAAGTGGTGGGATATGACTATGTTAGCGTCGGTACTAAAATGGTCGGGCTGTGCAGAAAAACTGAAAAATAAATTGTTTTTGATTGAGACAAATGCCAGAAGGTGTAAACGGCAAAATATACAGTTCAGTCTCAAAACATCATATTGTCAGTCTACGCGATCCGACAAAAAAAAGAAAACAAACAAAAAAAAACAACAAAAAAAAAACCCCAGACGGAATTCATAGTAAACTCTGATTTAAAACAGTACATATGAACTCACAATATATAACATTTCTGTTTTGAACGAATGTCATGCTGGTTATTGATAAAAACAAACAGCAATACTGCAGGGCAAATATTTTTCTGGCTGCTTGCATAGCGTTTTAAATGGCTAACAAAAATCATCGTTTAAGAAATTTAATCAAAACCCCGTTGTCTGCACAAATGTACGGCATATGGATGACTGTCGGAAGGAAGACATTGCTAATATACAAACATGAAAATTACATCAATATACATTAACGTATATATGTGCTAAAACAAGCACACAAACAAAATATCGGATGAAAAAGCAAAAATAAAAGATGGAGATGATTCCGACAGTACGTTCAAGCACGTCTTGAAAGAGCAAACGCCTGAAGAGATCCAATTTAGTCAAGAAAACGACCGTCACAAAACACAGAAAAAGTATTTGTTGCGAACTGAAAACATCGAATTCTTCTCAATTTACTCAGATAAAGAGATATCACACACAGTGGAGTGCTTTAAAAGAAATCTAAAAATTAGCATGTGTAAATTATTTACTCAAAATGAAATCAAAATATAGGAAAACCATTTAACATGGATAATTTAATGATTTTATATCAATAACTATATTTCAATATATATGAATACAGCTGAAACAGTATGGCATAACACAAATAAAACATGGATCAACATATTCTATTACATGATAACTGACATGAAACATATATTTTCAAATTCATGAAGCAGTTAGAATTTATAAATATAGAAAAACAGAACAAAAGCTGCAAAGGTAATCATCCGTACATTATATTAGGTGATCCTGTAGAGTAGAAACTGGTAGTCCTGCCTGGGGGAAGATACAGAGGGAATTGTTTATGATAAGGAGTTATTCCTCTACGACAACAATATGAAAGATATAAGGCTGCAAAGATCTTAGAAGCCCAAAGGAATGAACGGAGAAAAGTGTGAAATCGTGAAATGGACAGTGTGTGATGAATTGTCTATCAGTTGGGGGCCAGCTGAAAACATTATACCTTCAAAATAAAGAAAGTGCTAAAACTAAAACGTAGAAAATATATCAAAGACAAACATATCCAATGGAGACGATAGAAACACAAAATATACATAAAAATAGCAATAAGGTCAATTAAAACTTTGAGTTTTTGAAAGATGGTGGGTTTATATAATCCGTCAACAGTACATTAGAGCAGTGGTGTCAAACCTGCGGCCCGCAGGCTGATTTTAAATGGTCCGCCAGAGCTCGAGCATTTTTTTTTGTTGCATTTATGTTATAAAAAAGTCAATGGTCTACATTCATAGTATATCATCTTAACCAGGTAAACAATGGTGAATATTTATAGTCGTTGCTTTTAATTTTTCTGCTGCGGCCCTCGGCTTCAAGAACAAATTGTCAGTGGCCCATGGTGTCAAAAAGGTTGGACAGCACTGCATTAGAGCATGAAAGAATTTAAATATGCACGGTGCGCGAGTGTGCATTGATTACAAAGCTAGAGAGGGGAAAAGAAGATACACCTAAAATCATCACGATTAGAGAACACAGTTAGATATATGAACAATGTGATAAGGCAAAAACAATATAGGCACTGTCCTAGTTGGATAATAACCGTCATGACATATCAGTCAGCACTTGCGTCTACTGACAGTAAAGTATAAACTGTTCTAGCTTTGCAAATAAGTACAATTTGTAATAATAAAGTCCATTGTTCTCTTCGCCATTTCAATTTCCTGCTGTTTGTTTTTAAATGCAAAAAATATTGATCATATTTTTTCCTTAAAAGGATGAACCAATCTAAAACAAATTGTATCATCAAAAACTGAATGATCAGCTCTTTTTTGTATCTGTCTCTCTCTTTCTTTTTCTTACATTTGCATCTCTCCTTGTTTTTCCTGCATTTGTGTCTCTATTTCTTTTTCCTGCATTTTCATTTTCGTTTCCATCTTCTTTCTTCTTTTTGCATTTGAAATTTCATTTCCATTTTCTCTCTTCTTTTTGAATTTGTCTTTCTCTTTCATCTCTTACAAGCTCAAGCATTATTAACTTTATTTCATGCTTGTATTTTAATTTCATTTCCATAACTTGCAGGTTAGAGCCAGAGTCCGATTTACTAATCGAACCCAAAGCACTTTTGTCCAAAATATGAATCTCTACCAAATATTGAACGAAAATATATTTTATTTCTTGTTTTTTAATAGCTTTGCTTATGGAAGATCATATTGTCTGGCAAGTTCGAGTAATTACTACATTTTTCAAGGAGAATCAATTTTTTGCAGTATTCCATCCGAAAAACTCGTTCATATTTTCCCATACAAATACAGTAACCTATGAATAATATGTTCATGATATTAACAGAAAAAAAGATAATTATCTGGAATTAAAATAAAAGAAAAGAAAACAGTTCAGCTAAAAAAAAAACAACAAAAAAAAAAAGAAAAAAAAAGAAAAACAACAGCCCCTTCTCAAGAAATGTAAATGACCAGTTGTATAAGTTGCAATCTAAATCCTGTAACTACAAAACTACAATGGGATTTTTAACTTTACACTGTAGCTAATACTGTGAAGGACATCGTGCTGACATTAGAGAGCCTATTGATAAAACTATTAAGTGTTGATAATGAAACCAACAACATTTTTGCTATATTACTAATATAATAGGTACTGAAATTTTGAATGCTGTTTGAGTGGTATGTGTTTTGCTTGTTTTGCTTGTTTGCGATTTTCTTTCAATCCAACATTTTCGAAATGGTGAATTTTACCGGAATCTGTTTCATAGTTCATTTGGCCACCGTGCCAAAGATTTGATTGAAAGGTCATAAACATAATTATATTTGTCACAATTAATTTGTGACAGATACAGCCGCTTTGAAGAAAGAAAGATCAATTGCTGAGCTATTTTGTCATGAATAACGAATTCATGCTGTTGATATCATTAAATTGGTAACCAGATTCCTCTGGAATTTCCGTAAATTTCCTATTGACGTACTGGCACAATGAAAAAGTACCGAGGTAATTAGGTAATTATATAAAGCAAATTTATATACAAATGGGACCGGCGTCGCAGACAGCAATCTGTTCATCCAGCCTAAATCCAGGCTATTGGCATCCTTCCCCTTGTAATCCCTCGTGCTCTACGGGTTCAACGATGAGTGTCAATCAATCAATAAATCAATCAATCAATGATTGAAGTTGTTAAGGATGTCTTCGCCTTTTTCGACTAATTTATGTATGCATACACCGACCTCTTAATTAATCGTCGACTGGGAAACGTGTCTCCACTCGACGAGTTTACACCATGGTTGCTTACGGACACGCACCTCGGGGATTGCGCTGTGTGCACAGGACATTCATATTTCGTCGAATGAGAGGAGCCCATTGACGCTCTACTGCATGCAGTACATGCTTCTTAATTGGCATGTCTGGACGCGGGAAAGGATGAGAAGGCCGGCTCGAATCTCAAAAAAGTCAGCTAAAACTCTCTGAGACATCACAACGTACTAACGATCAAATTCTGTCCGGTTGTCTAATTTGGGCTATACCCTAAAACCAGTTGTGTGTAAGCCACATATTTTAATTAGGTTTAATCTGATCAGGTTTAAATTTTCATACTCTGCGTTATTTTAGAATTTGGTGTGCATAATGTACATGCATATTCCGACAGAAAAAAAACAGTTTGAAATCTGAGCGACTCTTTACATTTGTGTGGTCTTAATTATATCATGTTCGAGTATTCTTTTCGACTGTTGAACAAATTGATCATGACTGTGAATTGTTCAAGTCTTTGTCAAAAAAGATATTCAATCCAAAGTGAAAACCCTTTGGCATAATATACCATTTTGTTTAGTAGCTCATAAAAGGCAGAGGTCTGACTTCTGAGGAAGGGAGCAGGAATGGACTTAGGTGTTTCGGAGGTTCAAACTTGCGTCTTGTCCGTACATTCATGCTGTAAGGATCAATTAGGTCAACCACTTCCAGGTCATTCAAAGGAGGCCAAACTGTAAATAGCTGGGACGACAGTTCAAAGATTCTCTAAGTAGTAATCGGCTTGGCTAGGAGGAAGGGGTGACCACTATGGTTCTGCCTCAAAGCTGTTTTCACGTGAGCCGCTTAAGTTGTCCCTCGCATTTAGCCTCTCAGTAGCTGCTGACACTATCCGGAAATCTTCGGCGTGATAACAAACTGCTTCTCTGTCAGCTTACCCAGTCCCACTGTCTGATCATGCAGATATATTGATACCTGTTTCTTCGATGTAGGTATAGGCAGGTAAGATAGCTCGACGAAAGCTTTCTTCAATACGTTGGTATGGTGCTGTGTGTGTAGTCGAAGCTCCTTAGTTTTATATCACATATTGTAATGGTACTGCTGCATGTTGCGGTTGGTATCTTTGCACCTTGAATTGTGTTTACTGATTGTGGATGTTGCGGATGGGGTTTTGATTTTCTACTCGCGGCCAATTTTATTAATACTGTTCACCTCTTGGGCCTCTTTTAGGAATTTCTTCCCTCTTTTCCTCCTCTCTCTCCCTGCCTTGCCCTTTATTTCGTTGTTATCACTTGTGTTGAAGGTATGAGGTTCCTTCCTTGGTCCTACAGTGGCTGGACTTGTTGTTGTTGAGAGTCGAGTTGGTGCTGGATGGGATATAATTACAGAGGGTAGAGGACATCGTTAGAGTCTGCGTTCTAGGTCGCTCCCACTGTCGTACCTTCGATTTCCCTCCTTTTCCCTGCTGTCTTGGGGACTGATTGTTCCTCCAATATAAGCTGAAGTGTAGTTCTTCTTTCCTTGACCCGTAAACTCCTCCCTGAAGCAATGTTACGGTCTAAGCCTTTCATTGCATTCAGGGTCTGGGTAGGGATCATCGATTCCATCTCAAGCTCTCGTAATACTGCGTGTTGCTTTTTGCTGTCTTAACTTAGGACTATAGCAGCGTGTTCATTGGTCTTGAAAAGGCAAGGATGTGAAATAAAACATCTTCACACAGAATGTAACCATCACTCCAAATACAAATGGAACAGAAATCGCGCAGACCTAAATGAATCATTCTTGCAATTATTTTTACATAGATTTACATAGGTTAAGGATCATTTATACATCCAAACTATACCCACATACATACGATATGCCCAACAAACACACATTTTATAAGGAAAGAGGTATTATGTCTAAGATTTTTGTTTCCAGGGGTAATGATACGTCGTCAATTCATATCTGACCTTTACCTTGAAAAGTTCTCTCAAAAAAGTCGACGAACAATGCATTGTCTCCGTACTATGTTGCAAAACATTTTTCACGCGTTTGGTCTCCATTGAAGTCAGGTCAGGAAATACATTTGCCAGCTCTCTCTATTACATTGCCGAACAGATCGATGAAATTAGCCGTAATGGTTTTGACCCGACGCGGAGCATTAAACTTATAGTCTAAAGGAATTATCATATGGTGAATGGAAGATTGGAAGCTGATCAAGTTTTCAATTCGTAAATGGGAGGATAATTTGTTTCCAAATGTTCTTAAACATGTTTGTTCCAGAGATCGACAATGAAAGCGATTTTACGATAAAAGCTTGATCTTACCCGGTTTGTTAAGTGTCTAGCAAGAAATTGAAGTGAACGACTAGAAAGGAACGATATTTTAGTGGTATTGCTTTGACTTTGCACTTGGTGTGCACACGTCCTGGTCGGTCGCTCTATTGGTATGCTTAACTTCTGGTACCTCCGTTTGCAAAAGTGTCATATGTGTGTTTGTCAGTCCATGCGCCAAAATGGTCCCTTTCGATGATTGGATGATGGCTATGAGGGTGACTGATGTACATACAACTGTCGCTGTCGAGGCATCTAAATATGTCCAAGGCATTATATAATGTCAAACTGTATTGACATTTTCATAATTTGACTTTGATCATATCTTCACTGAGGATTGCCACGTGTTTCATGAGTTGTCCTCTCTTGTCCATCATTCGAAAGTAACCATATGCCAAATATTCCATCTTCGCTAACATCAGACGCTGTGCCAGTTTACTTAACATATAATTCAATTTCTTATTTAATATTTTTGTTTGTTTGTTTGTATTTGCTATCTTTTTGGAATTGCTCTGTGGTAGGACAGTGCCAAAGTTTGTATATTTTAACAATTAGTATCCAAGATCCAGGGCATGAAACAACTCGTCTTCATTCTCGTGGAGACAAGACTGATCTTAATTACATGTTAAAAATCGCACGGAATAAAGGAAACATGAGTTTTCCTTGGCAATGGCATGGTATTACATGATGATAAAATCTAGTTATTGCTAAAACTTTGAATTTCAACCCTTCTACAGACGGACAGAGATGATACACTTCATTAAGGCATTTCCTTCTTAAATGGTCACAAGTTGGACAAACACATACCACTCAATATTTCAGGATGACAAGTACTAAACTGAGCATATTTGCACACCCAAGAATACGAGGAACTAACATCGATGTATTAGATTTCTTCTTTCTGAGATTTCGTCCTTATCATGATGAGTGCGCATTGCATCTGGTCTTTATCCGAAAAACTTTGCGTGGATTCAAAGGTTCGATATCTGCCACATTTTACTCCCCGTAATGCGTCTGAGTTTTGTATCGTAAACTTGCTCCCACATTTCTTTCGCGTGGTATCCTGGTCTTTCTTACATCAGGCATCGTTGTATGGTGAACTCTGACAAATGACTTCACTGAGGAAAAGAAGTGTGGCATCCATGAAATAAAGATCCCTGAAATTGATATGGCATCTGTATCTCAGACATCCACATAAAGACGTCCATTCTTCTTGTGTCAACCTTTTCTAGCATGTTGTATTTCTTTATCTTCATTTTCACACAGTTTTGGTGAAATATCTACAGATGACCGAGGGAAATGATCGAGTATTATGGCTAATTTTCCTCAGGCACGAATTTCTTTTGATAGCATAAATCATTCACTTTATCGACCACAGAAAGAAAGGATCGATACCTCCGACATGCATAAACAATTCTACAACTTTTCTTCAACAATGCTATAAATATTCACATCAGATCTGCAATATTTCAACAAATCTTCTTGAAAATGACACGGGTTTGAATAGTTTGGTACCAAGAGTAGAACACTGCTGGTCATTCTATGTGTATGCCATCAGGGCCGTATAATTGAATGTCAGGCAAATGTGGAGTATAATGACCTGATTAGCTTCTGCATTGAAAAGGTGTAAGAAATAACTTTGGTTATTTCTGTCATTCCAAAAGGTTAAGGACTTTAACTCAAAGGCATGACCAAATAATTCTTTAAATTGTGCTTGTCATGATGACTGTGGAACATATATTGCCTGTTAGAAATAGTATTTCAAAAGAAATTGTCTGCCGTATCGCGAGAAATCGTGTGCAATGACTGTATCATATCGATGACGGTCCTTGTATCGATAAAAGTTCTCTTTGCTCCAATTGGTATTGGTAGGGAATAAAATCCATTCAGCAAAGTCTGCAAGAGTATGGGGTCCCCGAAATGGTTTTGTCGTCCATCTTGACTCTTACAAAAATTGGGACAGTAACAAATTATTGGCTCTTTTATTCACTTCTAAGAAGCAAGATGAACTGCGTAAACATTAGGGACATGAATCTAATCTCTTGTGTACATTAAAAATCACAAAAAATAAAATCCACTTGTTTCCTTTTTTGTAATTGTGTTTGTCCTCCTATAAGTCTCCTCTATTGCATTCTCATAATTGTAGATGTAACACCGGTACTAGAACTTGGTCATTAAAACTGCATCTTTTCTTTCCTGGACAAATGTGTGCCTTTGGTTTATTGGTGCTTTTTTGTTTTAGACCTTGTTTCAACAAGTGGGACCGACAAAGGTTCGCTTGCACGAAAGCAACAAATTCAATCTTTTCCGTCAGGAATGTATGGTCTGAACGTAAAACATCCACGGAATGTCTCCAAACAATGAATGCGTTGTTCCTGATTGGTAAGCCTTGCTCACATTTATCTCAGTAGTATTCACAAGATTCTGTAACACTGATAGTGTCATCGAAATGTATATGTTTATAATACGCATGAAAGTATTTTTCATTTAAGAAATCTAGTTCGTGAAAAAATAAAGCACGAACTACTTGAGGAAACACTTTGAATCAATGGCGAAGAGCCAACAAGTCTTAAAGCTTTTGCATTTCAGGAATACCCCACAGAGTCTCTTTGGAAATGCCCGTTTTCTGTAGAAGAATTTCAGCTTTATTTGTCCGATTTTCGACTCCTCCTTCATTCCATTTGCCCGGTATAATTCAGATCCACGATTACAGTCCAGATGAGTGCGGAGTTCATCTATTAATAACACTGTGTTTCGTCCACTGCCTAGGGGAAGTGAAACGTGGCTTTTCCCATAGATGATGTTAAGGTCGTCATTTGATTGTTGGACGTGGTATTATTGTGAATTCCTTTAAAGGCATTCTGGATTATATCATTGTGAAACATTAAATCAGTGCCAATGATTCATCCGCACCAGATTGGAATTCATTCGGAATACTCTATACTTTTGTAATTGTGAAAGAACATTTAGAATTTTTTGGGATTTGATTCACGAACTGTAAGTTTCTCTTGAATTTTTATTGTATAACTTTCATAACTAAGTTATTTGTTGAAGTGTACTAATCTTGTTTCAATTTTTTTGTTGTTGTGTTACTTAGTTTAAGATCATGGCTAAGATTTACATTCATCCTCTCTTCCAATATACAGAGAAAACTTCTCACCTTAACACCATGTATTTATTCAGCTTTCAGACTGATGAAGCTGGGAGAACGATAATAGATTGCCCTTCTCGTCAGAGATTTACATAGAGTAATTTTAATGTATACACTTTAGACAAGACTATGAACTACTCCTCAGGAGATAAAAGTCTAGAGACTTGCTATGTCCTCTGGAGAAAGGACATTTGGTTTCATGATTCCATAGTGCCATAAAAAGGAGCAAAAGGAAAAAGGAGAGACAAAAGAATAGATACATGTAAGAGAAGAGCTTTCTTCAGAATAAGAAGAAGATGAACCCATGGCCGTCAAGAAATTCAAGAAGGAAAGACAACTGGAAAACAATGAAGAGGAGGAATCCATAACAGTAAGAAAATTAAAAACAAATAAGACGCGGACAGTGACAGAAAAGAAGAATGAAGAAGAAAACGAACTTTTGTGAAAGTTTTTGATTTTTGTATGTAATTCTAATGCACAGACATAATAAGAATGAAAATAGTCTCTTTGTCTCCTGTGGAAAATATGCTAAAACATTTACACACGTACACATGCTATCGTGAGAAGCGATGTAAGTTTTCCATGGTCTGGCAATCATTGAGTAGCATCTCTTTTGCAAGAAATGAAGGTGATTCTGGATGAGATTGTTGGCATTTTATGAATAGCGAAAAACAAAAATCCATCAACAAAAAAACCCATCAGCTTGAACTATCTTAATACTTTTCCAGGGTCAAGTACTACATATTCTTGTTGATGTTGCTGCTTTGTTAGTGATACTAGTAGCTGTTGCTACTGCTGTTATTTCAGTGACTGTAATAATGGATATAGCGATGGAAGGTTTATAAATCTTGGCTAGTGCAGATCTCTTTCTACTAGTTCAACTAAAGAATTCTGACAGTTTTGTGTCAGATACTTTAACTCCTTGCAAATGTATTGTAACTGACTCTCTGTTTCGTCTTCACTCCATTCTTTCTACTATTCATAATTCAAAGTGTTCCTCTTCTTTTCTTCTCGCTTTCTTTTTTCCGCTGTTGTTATTATTGTTGCTTGTTTAGATCAAAGGCTTCTTTTGCTTCGTTCTTTCTTTGCAAACATTTCTCCAATTCCTTTTCTCCGTTTCTTTCTAAAATCATTCACCGATGATAATGATGGATTAGGAGGTAATGGGAGTAATAGTCTTATGCCACAAGTATTGCGGATACGATAGAATATCAGCTAAAGCTAACTGTTCTATATTTGTCTAGAAGAAAAATACTAGCTTTAGCCGATGAAGCATTCGTAGCCGTAGTCATAACACCATTACTTCAAGTATTCGATGTATCCGCACCCTATTATAGTGTCTTCTTTTTCAGTCATAGACATTGTACTTGAATTGATCCACACTGGTAAACCGTAGGAATGCATGTGCGCCAATATAGCAAATGTGACGTCGTTCGTACGCTATCTTCTGATTGGATGAGAGACCACATGCTCTGACTGAAGTTTGTCACGCTCAGTTTTATTAGTGGACGATTTCAATCCGTTTCGATCCGGTTATAATGCTATATATAGAGCTGACTACTACTATGCTGTCACTTGATAAGAAGATATAGGTAAAAATAGTGCCATCGATCATCATTTCCCGCATGCTGTTAACACATTAACCCCTAGCGACGACTTTACGGGGCAGGAGGTAGTAGCCTACTGCCGAGTTCTGTAGCGTCATGGTCATGCATGATACACTAAAGTGGATGGTATTATAGAAAGGTAGACAGATGTAGCTCTACAATGATACCAAAATAATCTGAAATATCTAGTTGCACTACAAAATACAGATAGAAAAACCTCATTTTTTGGACCCGACTTTTTTTAATGCAAAATTTCCCGTTTTCGGAATCCCATTTTGTGTCCGGATTTTAGACTTTTTGGTCTCAGATCTAAGGCAAACCGGTATGAACTGCAAACAGACAGATGAGCATTTGCAAAAAGTAGGATAAGATAGGCATTTGGAATAAAGACTGGTCTCTATACGAAAATAATGGCTCCGTTTAGCAAAACAAGAAAACAAAAAAAAAACCAAAAAACAACTTTTACCCTTCTGCTCATGCGCGAGTCAAACAGCTAACGAAAAACGATGTTTCTAACACAACTGGGCAGTATGTTATTAGAAGATTACCGGGGATTTGGTGTTTTTGAGTCTATTCAGAAATAGCTTTCAAAATGTGTTTCCTACTCGATTTTCAGGCAAAAATGGCAAAAACCTCCAAGGGTTAATGTGTTCAACATAGAGTACCTGAAGGCATCATGGGCCATCACTAAGACCACAATGAAGAACAAAAGGAAGAAAAGTGTGTTTGTTAAGACAAAACGGCGTTTGAAGAGAATACTGATTAATGGACCCAACATCAGAAGAGGTTTGCGGAGAAGAAGACGAGCGGAACAATGCCACTAGTGTCTGTCGACTTTGGATAACAAACCCAGTGGCCTTTTCAAGGCCACACAGGTCTCCAAAACCGAGAAAGACTAATCATTTGCCAAAACGTTGCTTTTTTAATAATAATAATACTTTATTCAGTAATGTAGGCCACAGGGCCATATTACAAAGTACAATTCAAGTAAATATAATATGCGCCATGGTGTAAAGAAGTTAAATATGGTATTCATCAAGAGTATACATACATAACTTCCTATAATTGGAGCATGATATTATTAAAGTGTTGCTACCACTAAGTATAGTATTGACCATTTGCTTGAGTTATCAAAAATTCTTTACGACGAAAAGCCGAATTGATATAGTCGGAAAGATTTCTTATGTTTAACATAGTACTATAATTCATGAGAGATACATTTTTTTTTTCTACAGACGGACAGAAATGATACACTTATTAGGGCATTTCTTTCTTAAATGGTCACAAGCTGGACAAACACACAAAAAAAATAGACTTCATCTTCTACCAAATAATCGTTTTTTTTCCCCCAGGCATAATTCACATTAACTATAATTTCTGTCAATTCTAATGTGTCTGTCCGTCAGCGTATCGTTGAACACCTCAATTTTGCGAGAAACTTCCTAAGAAAATATGATAATCCACATGCGAGCTATTTTTTCCAGTTTGAACTTGGTTTTATATATGCTATAATACAAATATTTACGTGGATTGCTAATATGACTATTGCCAGTTTTGGAATGTCGAATCATTAAGTCTTTGCTAAAATAGTGAGAGAAATTGCTTTTCGTCGCAAGATGTTGATTTAGAGAGAAATATCCCAAAACCAAAGCAGAATAACATGGTCAGTTTCAACTGATCTTTTCAACAATAATCAAAATTGATGTAGGTAGCGAGTTGAAGGCATTATTATAACCTTCAGCCAGTATTTAATTCATCGTCCTGAAACTTGCCATCATCTGCATTTTCGCACTATTTTCTAAATAACAAACATTCAGAGATTTAGGTTCCTAGTGTAGAACTTTCAAGACTGGACCAATATCAGCATCTATGTGTTGGTTAGCAGATAATAGGGTCACATGAACTTGTCCATATGTGCCAACATATAAAGTAGATTGTCTCCTTCCGTTCCCCTTCCCAGGACGCGGTTGACCTCAACTGATCCCGAAATAATAAGCAAAACACTAAGCGCCAACACGTTTCTTAAAGATATACTAACATATTTTTTTGACAGAGGTAGAAGGTAGTCATACGCTTACCGTTGAATAAGGCACACACGAGTCAATTCTCGCTCTCCAAACTGGCATACTTATCCTTATCTTTGATCAAATTCCATAGCTCACATAAACGCGTAAAACACCTGAATTCATCATGTATGGATGTTTTTACATGCATATATTATTAAAAAATAAAACTAAAAAAAACCCAGAACCCTTTCTCTTGTATTGTGTGTGTGTGTGTGTGTGTGTGTGTGAGGGGGTATAGTAGTGTGTCTATACACTACTGGATAGCGTGTGTTTGTGTTTAGATTGTAAATGCGTGTGCTGGATTCTGGATAAAACTTTTAACATTAAGGTTTCCCACTTAACATAACAGACAAACGAACCACAGTCTTACAGAAAAGATCATTGTGACCTATATTTCATATATTACTGGCTCTGATTACGGTTTTCATTCGCTCATGGCCATGAAGAGAGAGAGAGAGAGAGAGAGAGAGAGAGAGAGAGAGAAAGAGAGAGAGAGAGAGAGAGACAGACAGACAGACAGAGAGAGAAACCTGGAGAGGATATACACCATTACAAATACTGGTCACTCTGTCAAATGTCACGCATCATTATTTTTGGATGAATTTTATGCTAAAGATCGTCAAGCCTTGTTCAGGCAAGGATCATCGAACATGTTACTGACAAGTTTAAAGTTTGCATTAGCTCATGACCATATTTATATTTTGAAATCCTGTATGTATAATATACTTCAAATATATTCATGAAACTTCTTGAGGGAGATATCTTCGTATATATACACCCAAAACATGACAACATGTCACTTTGACCAACATCCGGGCTTCACTGACAATGCTCAAATTTGTTTCATCCCCGTTCATGCTTGAATCATGCCAGTAGATGATTTTATACATCTCTCTTAGTAAAACATTAATACGTAAAAGGTTGGGTTTTTTTTGTCTTAGATTTTATCTTTTCTCGGTATATGACATTGACCACTATCGAGATTCATGCAACTTCACGACGGAAATTATATAAGGGGCACAACTCCATAATTTTTGTAGCTGGCCATAACTGCACAATTGACTTGCCCTGCCCAGAATGACGAAGTGAGAGGATGCATCTTACTAACTACTACACCCTTTTGCGAAAAAACCCAGTGATAGATTATAGATATAAATTGTATGCATACAGAGTCAATATGTGTTGCATAGACTGCATTCCCTCAGATAGTGTACGATTTTCTTCTTTGTTACATTTCATTATGAAGTTTCGTAATCAGATTAATAAAACCCCATCTTTCTCTCAGAATGAAACTTTATAGACTCAACAAGAATTCGTTTCCACTGTCAGTGGTCGCTGTCAGGGTCTGGACTCGGCGAAAGGTTCACCGCTTAAGATGCAAGCATTATTCGTGTACGTGATCTATATCACCTCAAATCAATTTCCAAAGATCGATTTCGAGTTACGACGCTTATTTTTATGATGTTTGTATACCACATATATTGTAAAGTATGACAACATTCTGATGTATATAACAGCTGTGGTCAGCATGGAATCTTCACTCAGAAACGGGTTACAACAGGGTAGCTTTGGCTGCTTTTACTGTCCTTTCATTACATTTAATACAACTGTGACTAGCCAGCCAACATAACAGAAAACGGTTTCCTAGATGCATATGTTTATATAACATCTTGAATATTAACATGCTGGCAAATTTCAAGTTTTGTAAGGCTTTCAGTGTTGAAATGAAATCCAAAACAAATATTTTTGTTGAGGAGTGGTCGTGGTGGGTGGTTTGTTGAGATATCACATGTTGATATTACTATTGCTGTAATTTCTGCGTTATCCGTTGATGGCTCAAGATTGTGCCATAAGGACTTCCAGACTTGTTTCCATCTTTCAAATCTTCTATATACAGGGAAGTTTGGCCACGACAGTAAGATCTAATGTCATTGACATTATTATGAATGAGTTCATTCTATGAGGACGAATGCATCAGCTACAAGGTGGAATGAAACCTGGTTTCACAGTGTATAAAGAATTATATTTGGGCCTAAAGACTACGTCGTATGCGGAATTTGATGGATTAGAAGATAGCTTGACAGGATACTGAAGACCCATGGTCGTTCGTCTAGATAGTGACAGTTCACTTGCATCAACATTGAGGCTTTTTGAAGGGCAAATTCTAAGTCTAAATACCTGATTATGTTTGGATTCAAGTATCTGTAGGTAAGATATACAAACAAATTCTTACAAAATCGAGCCATCGTCTATTTTAGAGTTTACTAAAGACTTTTATAACCAGAGCACAACCTTTAGATCTCTCCCCACTCCTTCTTTTCCACGACGCTTGCTAAATCTAGCTGCTTTTAATCTTTGTTCGTGCAATATTTAATGAAAATTGGTTTACAGTAGAAAATATGTCATAAAATTGATTTCTTTCACAACACAAATACAACAACCGTCACGATAGAGTATTGGATCATCGTGATTTGGATGTAACTGACAGAAGTGAATACAAAATGTTTGAAATTTCTAAACTTGAACAACTATTATTCTGCTAATTTTGAACACTGTTTAAGCTGATCTGCAGTCGATGTTCAGTAGCATTCATGACATGTCATGGATATTAGAGAGATAAAATGAGCAGCCAGTGTATTGTGATATTGATTAAAATCATCGCCTTGTCAGTAACTTGAGTAGGGGGCAGAATCGTTTGAGTTAGATTATATATTTTCAGAACAACATTCCATTTAATTTGTCAGTTATTCAAGAAGAAAACCAATAGTGGGTCGACCCTTTCAGAAAGTTCAAAGCTACAGTTAGATTTAGTAGATAATTTATTTTCAGATCTCTCAAACCATGACAATGGCAAATTTCGGAGGACGATGAAAAGAGTAAAGACTGATTGGCTTAGATGATGGCTATTTCAGTTCAATCAAAATCGTTTTCAACTCAGATCACAACGCGTTTGGTATTTCAAAAGTTTTAAATATTATTGTGTGGAACAACAAATATGTTTTTATATTAATAAATCCTCCCATACAATGTACAAGTTTAAAAAAAATCTAAATATTTGTTCGTTGTACAATAAAGTTATTTGTTAATGCGTCCTCCCCGTATAAACTCAACACATGTTCTCGGTTTGATTATCCAATTATTAAATGCCAATTTTTATTCACTTTTTGTCATGTTGTTCAAAGACTAAAAATACTCCACTCCCAGCTGCATGGTGGCTTCAGAATGGCTTAGAGTAAAAACTGAATGAATAGTGCGGCAACGTTCACAGGTAAAGCTTCTGCAGGATGTCGGTCATGACAGCGGCGTTACGCGCTTGTTCGTTGTCAAACAGTAGATTGGTACCTCTAGTACTAATGAGCGGACAAGTGGTTCGATAGTGTTACCCATATTTTAGCAATACTTTGGAGAGATACAAATGTCCTGTGACACTAACAGAGTCAGGAACAGGTACTTGGATGACTGGACCTTTTGCATTGAAAAGTAATACGTACAAAACTCTCTTGACAGTCCCATTACTTCGAGCGACTTGTGAGCTCTCCTTGTTTTCTGACAAGTAGGGTTGAAAAAGATATAAATTCATGGATAAAAATTTTTTACAATCTTACTGAAGAGTTTCTTATCACTCCTTTATGCTTGGAATGTGGCTGTTTGGAGATTAGAACCCATGTTTTGTAGAGATGAATAAGATCAGCGTGAATGTTACTGAATACAGTAAGCCTCAGTCGATCAAGCTTTGGTTTTACCTGCCTAATATTTCTCATAATGTATTTTAGAACTAGACTGATAGGTATCCTGGTCAAGACTGGCCTGGGATAGACCATGTCCATCAACCTGTTCTGTAATATAGAAAATGTCCCTTGACAGAGATAAACAAATGGTCAGTATTAGTTAAGTATGCATCTTCACAGAAAGTCATCACGTGATGACATTTGCAGCTGAAAGGGCTTACTTTGTCACATACGTTGATTTATATACCAAGCTGATCCGGAGATTTGATAAAAGGCTGCCCCCTTACAACTTGTAAGCAAATTAATGCTGATAAATATATTAATTCATTTAATCAGTCTCACATGCGTTATGAAATGAATTTCAAAGATTATTTGTGTCGTTTGTGGAAATAGGATACTCATCTTCTGAAAAATAATCCATCTCTGTCAATCTCCAATTATGATTTTAAAATATTGTAATAAGCGAAAACGGGTCTCTTTACCGAGCAAATCCAACCCTGGCGCGTAAATTCTGCTAGAAGGCACTTGTTTTCCTCCTATTTGCAAGGACTTCACGACAACATCCATTGCCTACTAAATTTACAGCGCGCCTAGACTATAACTAATTTTCATCTAATCAATGCATGGCCCAAAATATCACAACTACACAACAGCATGGCAACCTCGCAGTTGCATGGTTTCTCCTTGTTACATTTCTGTAGCGCAGCGCTATACCGTGCAACATATAAATATAACTCAAACAGTAAATACATGGAACTATTTTCCCACTCTAACCCCAGGTCAGTGAAATCGTGATTTCAAGCCTGTAACTCTACACTATGTTTGCCATCATAGTAACAATAAAAGGAGTCTCCAGATAATGGAACAATCCCTTCTCAGTTATTCCTTTGTACAAATTATCAGCCTATATCACAAATACTAAATGAATACGATTCCGATTTTAATAGGAATTCCTCGGCCAAAGGCTCACTTATGAGGTTCCGACCTGAATTGACTAAAAAACTAAACAATGCCATCATGAAACCCCATTATTACTTGATTATGTGACGTTTGTTCTTTGCAATTGGCTAATTATTCGGGCTGAGGAATATTTCACAAACACGGACTTCCCATGATCAAACAAGCAATCACGAAAATGTAATAAATCCTTAAAATGGAGAGGTATATATAAATAACCCATACCCCAAATTTAGTACAATATAAATATATTTTTTTATAGAGAATTTACATACGAGTGCCATGAACAACGTTTTAATACTCAAGTATATTAATTTAGGTCAATAATTTCAATTAGGGATAAATAAACATTGAATCATTTTCGTTATTTCTTGAAATAGCTTATATATATATATATATATATATATATATATATATATATATATATATATATATATATATATATATATATATATATATATATATATATACATACATACATACATACATACATACATACATACATATATATATATATATATATATATATATATATATATATATATATATATATATATATATATATATATATATATATATATATATATATAACTTGATGTTTCTGACAGACATTGTTCTTTGCGTATATGATTACATTTTGTGGTAAGTTACGATTTATGGCAGATGGGTTTACTTTACGTTAATGATTACCTTTTGCATTAAGTAACAATTTATGGCAGATGGTTAAAATTTGGGTTGATGCATAAAGTAAACATTTACATTTTGCGTCGAGTTATGTACTGAAGCTCCATACATTATCAAACAATTTAGACTGGTTCTCGGAGCAGAGGAATACTAGATGAAATACGATATTGTTGTAAGCGTGGATTTAGCTTGCTGACGATGGAAGAGAGGCATAAAACATTATTCAGATTTTAAAAAGAAATAAATGTTTGAACTTTGAATGCTGCTTTTTGAAACATTATCAACATACAAGTTATTGCTATAGCCATTAACATTGTTACAAATTACCCAATAAATATTGCCAATGCGCTCTATGTTATTACTAAAGGGATCAGTATAGTCAAGAAAATGGTATTTGAGCGTATTGGAAATATAAATAGTCTAGAATATTTTAGTACGGCTTGATATATGTGCTCATTGTTATTTGTTTCCTTGTTTTGCAACCTGTTGTAATATTAATGTCTGGTAATCACTATCACAGGTACCTAACTTCATTGTCCGAATAACACACATACCTGGTATGATTTATAAACTGACGTTCATCTACTTTAATTAGAGTAACATATGTTCTAGGAATGTGGAAAGTGTTGGCCATTTGAGAATATATGCAGTAGCTGACACGTTTTTCTTGTTTTGTTTGACACTTACCAATATGTGCGGAAAATATCAACACATAACCATGAATAAAATGTGTAACACAATACTGAAGGATCTGTCAGTATTATGCAGTAGTTTTGATGCCACAGGATTAGTTACACGTATATTGAAGCAAGAGAGAATAACATTTGTTTTAACAATAATTTATCTATCATACTGCAAGTGCCTGTTTTCAACTGACATATCAACTATTAGAATAACTAAACAATATGTAATTTAACTGGTCGCGTGCATGTATTTAGAAGAATTTAACGACACTCCATAACAATGCCGGTTATATAATGGTGTTTATGAGTTAGGACTGACATACAGTGCTCGAGTTTATAGCTTCCCATTTCATGAGCTGGTCGTAAAAAACACAGTATACGGTAAAATAATAATAGTTGGTCATATGTGTAAGCTTCTCAATACTGCATTTTTCAGTCAGTCTAAGTGATGAGATCCGACCATGCTTCTGTCAACCAAATGTCTGTGCAGCCTGTCATTACTATGTATATTCTGAATTTCATTTAAAAGCGAATACGTTGTCAGATGTCGCATCACTCGTACATTATGAACCACACGAAAATATGCTTTGGCCAATGGATGGTAAGTAAACTTTTATGGTGCCTTTGTTTCCAAAATGACCACTAGATTTACTGAGATGATTTTGTAAGGTTTGATCTTAATTTAGATCTTAGGTAGACATATTTTGGAAAGAGGAACATAAACATAAATATCTAAAAGGCCGTTTCCTAGGAAATTCAAGGTTCCATAAATATCCCTATAGGATAACATCTTCTTGATGGTATTAATCTATATAGTTTTGTTTGAATATGACGTTCCCATTAAGCTAATCAATCTTGTGAAGTTAGAATTTGCTATGTAAGCTGATCTTAGAATCAATTATTTCTTCAGAAATTCTTGACGATACTTGGGCAAATTCAATGTTCAAGGCGTTTCTGTTATATATGCGTAAATTGTGAAATCAAAGCTGGTTGTATATGCGAGGATGTTGAAGAAGGCAGAATTACTTTTATTTCATGTGTTACAGAATTCTTTAGTTCTGAGACAGGTCTCTTTTGTCTCTTAACATTGTAAGGAATAAACCCGCATAGCTCAGAGGTAATGATATTAAACTAAATCGAACACTGATAGTTAAAAACGATGCATAATGAAAGATCGTGTATTCTGCGTGACAATCGGAATGCTGATATTGTTTTCATTTTCGACGTCAGTATATGCTAACCTACACGTACACTTAATTAAAAGTACTTCTGGAATGAACCATCCATGCAAAACTTGTTATTTATTAACTTCTAGTAACAATAAACAAATTGTTCCCTAGCTAAATCTCTTTATTTAGCGTTTAAAATAAGAGATAGATGATTAGTTCTGACGTATAGTAATTTGTTATAAAGACTGTTTATATTTGTCCATACAACTCTCCCTTCCAGCTCCTGACCAATAACATTTTTGCTTTTGTTTAACTTGTCAATATATGTTGTGATGACAACACATAATTTATAGTATGTACTCTTTAAGCACGTACATGCTTATGAAAATAAATTCTCTTACTGAATTGAATAAATCTATGTAATGCCTACGATAAGATTTTCGCCATATTCTGAAAAAATAATTTTTGTTAATTTCATTTTACTATATAACCTCCATTAAAATGTGCATACTATGTAAGGACAAAAGATAGTTCGATGCAAACCTAATTTCTAATACTATAAAAGCATTTCTTCAATTCATATCCATATCGTTCTCTTTCTTTTTTCTTTCTTCTTCTTTTTATAAAGTCTGTATTTTTACTCCTATTTAGAAAATTACAAATGTGTCTTTATTTCTGAAGCTTAAGTTACAGTTGTTTGAAACCTCGCCAAGGACCATGTCGACTACAAAACTGCACTTTTACAGCTTTATATTAGTAGATGCATGGCCTTTAGTACAATAAAATATCTACAGGGATAGCGTATGATTTTGTGACCACCAACACCCGCTCCTTTCCTACGGATGAACTGTAATACAGTATAATATATAAACTACAAACATAAAGTAGACTTTTGTGCCACCCGCTTCCCCAATGTTACAAATGATCTTTATTGCAATACAATATCAACGATACATTTATTACGTCAGCTTTTGTGACCACCGCATCTTCCCCTTCAGCACCTACGAATTGCTTTTAACACAATATAATCTCTACAATACAATGATTATGTAGGCTATTGACCCCCCCCCACCGTCCAGCCTATCCATGATCTTTCATACAAAAATAATGTCTAAAATACAATGATGACGAGGGCTGTTGTGACCCACGGACCCGTCGTCCGAATGATATGCATGTCCGTTAGTTCTGTATAATGTCTACACATTAATTAAAGCGTAAGCTTTTGTGACTTCCAAGTCAGGAAGTGAATGATAGTTTTGTTTTGTTTTGAACCAAATGAAGGAATGCGCTCCACCGAAACGCCTGACTAAAACAGACACCTATAGTGACATGTATCAAGGTTTAAAAAACCCAATGGGGTTCGACCAATTCATTACTTTTATTTTGTTGTTCCCGCAACAACAAAAAAAAAAAAAAAAACAACTAACTGTTAACATTTATTAATCATATTTCTCATTTGGAAAAGTCATTAGCAAAGATTTTAGGAGAGGACAAAAGATCAGTGACAAATTACTTTAGTTTCGAAACATGATGTATTTTATGAAAATCTTTTGTTGACATTCTAGATCCAACTCAAGCCCTGTTATGTGCTCAGTACAGATTCATCTGAGTTGTTAAGTCATAATTCGTATTATTTGTGAGTCTGGGAAGAAAGGTTTTGTTCTTAAATTTGCAGTTCACTACAGTGGACTCAATGGTCTTAATTTCAGTTCTCTACAGTGGACTCCATAGCCTTATTTTGCAGTTCACTACAAAGGACTATATTTAGTCCAAATAGTACAATTTCTTTTTAGTGTGGCATTGACACCACCACGATGCACTTTATGCCGATTTTCCGTATGACTGACATTGTCTGACACAAATATAGCGTCTCATAACCCCAGGATGGTTCCGTAAATGTCAACGTATAATTATAGATATGGTTGTAACAAATGACATTTAAATCAGTTAGTTTTGTTTACATGATTTTTTTCTCCATTCACATGTATTCGCTGAGACTCTGAGATGCGGTCCTGACATATAAGCCAAATAATGATTTGTTATATGATCGACAAAAAAACAGTGATAAAAGAATACAGTCTGACAATTTATTAGAGGATACGGTTTTAAGGTGTACTAGGTGTAGATGAGATTTGCTCATGAGACTTTACCTACTTTTTCCAAATTTGTTTACGTCAGTATCGGATAATTATTTTACAGTCTCACTTATTTATCTGCTAATATCAACATCAACGTCTAATATAGTACAGAAATGTCAGTTGTATTAAAGTTGTTTTTCTAAATTCGGTGTTTGAAAGGCCGTGGATAACAAATAGTGATCATTGTAATTATTTACGAAAACCTTGTAAAAAAAATGCGTTGGCAGCCATTAAGTGTTTCATCAGTTGTTTCATCGTCAATTTGCATTTTTAGCTCTTCTCCGTTTAACTAAACCACATCAACTGAACGTGCAACAACAGAGCCTTTCCTGAGTCCGATTGTATAACCTTCAACTGTATTTCTATTTAGAAAAAAGAGATTGTGTTTGATTCAATTGTGTTGACTTCAGTTATGTTGTCTGTTCTGAGTACGATTGTATTCACTTCAGCTATGTTGCTAGTATCTTTGTGTGGTCTTCCGCTATCTTGCCTGTCATGGGTACACTTGTGTTATCTTGGGTACAATTGTATTACCATGAGTACAATTGTGTTATCTTAGGTACAACTGTGTTATCTTGGGTACAATTGTGTTATCTTGGGTACAATTGTGTTATCTTGGGTACAATTGTGTTATCTTCCCCTATGCTGCCTGTGCTGGGTAAGCTGCGTTGCCATCACCTTTGTTTTCATATAGAATACAAGGCCAAAGTTTTGCAGAACAACAGTTTCGTTTTCATGTTTAAGCTATTTGTTTGTTGCTTGTTTTGATTTCTTGGTTTTGGTTGTTGTTTGTGTCTTTCTTTAGAGTACTTACGTGGACTTAGTCTCCCGAATGACTTTAAAATATTGCTGTGTTTGTGATTTTAATTTAGAGGGGAGTATCTAAATCTGATTGGTATACTTAACTCCCTAGTGACTTTCAAATGCTGCATTTGTGTTTTTAATTTAGAGTGGAGTATCTATATGGGATTGGTATATTTAACTCCCTAGCGACTTGAAAATGCTGTATTTGTGTTTTTAATTTAGTTGTAGGGTTTAACGCCATTTTTCAGCACACGATAGGCTATACATGGCGGCCAGTATTAATGGTGGAGGAAGAACCCGGGAAATCCCCATAAAGAACCACCGACCCTCGAGAAGCTACTGGCAAGCTTTCTCACATACCCACATTGGCCGAATCCGAGACTCGAACCCACGCAGACAGAGGTGAGATGGAAGTGATCCGTAACGGAAAGCGCTTTAGACCACTCGGCCACTCGTTGTTTATCTTTGCATTGATGATCTCGTAATGATAAGACAATAACAATTCGTTACTTTATGCCTTTGCATACTGTCTTTTCTCGAGTTTAGACCTTAAACCAAAAAGTTCTTTTATCGGTGTGCCATTTAGATCATCCTTGGAAAGGCCTTGTATGTGCCTGTTTACTTCTAGTATATTACACACCATTTCCTTGAAGTAATCGCTGGTGCCAAGAAACCGGGTGTTCGCTCATGTCGCTGTATAAATGATCAGTTTCAGCGAGAACACACAACTAATTTCATCCTTGTATCATATTACTTTTAAATCTTGCTATAGCAGAATTTGCACTAACTAAAGAATACGTAGAGATTTTGGTTATTGCCACAGTAAAAATTGCATTCGTTGATTCTATTCCTAAATGACCATTTCCTTTTAATCTTAATTATATATTGTCCTAATTTTTTCCAGTTTACGTTGTTGCTGACGAAGTTGCCTAAGTTTACGATTTTGAGTTTACGGCGTTCGAATGTTTTCATTTTATCGATGTTTCGTCGTTGTTGAAACTCTTCTGACCTTCGCTGTGAAATCCTGCTTCGCTTTAGCAATCTAATACCATCTGCTTTACCTCGCCGTTTGAGACGTTGTGCTTTGAGCAGGCCCTTTTCTGATGTGTCTTGATTTATTGTTTGCACTATGGATATTCGCTAAAGTTGTTAACTTCTAAGTTTAACTGTACACATTACTGATGATATTGATGTTTCCCTCGATTCTAAAAAATGAAAAGATAGGACGTATTCTTCACCTGCCTAGCCGCGTTTTCCATGTTTTGGTTTTATACGTACACAGGATCAGCAAGCGTACCAAGGGAACTGATGTCGTTGATTAGTATTGGATATTTGATGTCACTGAGAATTATTGAGGATTTTAGGTCATTGGCACAAAATAACAGTTTAATCTTTTAACTTTATTATTCATAGCTGTCAAGGTATATTAATTTATACACGTGAAAATGCTTCAAAAGCGACATCAAATACTATTCGATCTTTCCACTGTAATATTTATAACTAATAAGTCTCCTGAATTGTAAAGTTGAAATTTCTACAACATTAGCACAAAATAAATCATAAACGCGTGAAATATGAAGTGTAACTGCTTGCACATTAGATCGGTACATGTTTCATTTAAGTAAATAAATTTATCAGATATTTGTTTACTCCCGAGCTTACATTTTATGTTAATTCCTGTTCTATGAATTCATACAGATCTTCCAGTCCGTACTAAAACATAGACTACTTCAGCTTATGATCGACGCCACCATTACAAATTTCTGCCATTATTTTATTGTAACTACAAATGGTGGCAAATTAATGACCCAGTGAACGACAAAATGACAACTACGTTCTCAGTGATAGCAATGTTGAAATAACATATACATATCACGTGATTTAAGCTAATGTTTCATTCAGCACTATGAGGATTCGGCATTACACTAAACATTAGTCACAGAATGTACATAAATCAAAAATAATTGCTCGTTGTTGTAAATAATACCTATGAAGATAAGCACACAAAACAGCCTGTTATAACCCACAGCTATATTACTTTTTGAAATAATCAAACTTGTTAACCATTACAATATGAATATTTATATTATACCTTCTACAAGATGTAAAGATTTAAAAGTAGTAGAGATACCGCCTAGTTGATATCCTTTGTCTTTACTATGGTGTTGATATTAGAAACTGATTATCTCACTGCTTCCTCTAATAATGGTTGGTTGAACTATGTCTTTATGTTAACAAATCAAGTGTTTGAGTTTCCTTTTTGAATTCTCATAACTTGTTCCCAATCATAATATGTTTGATTTACTTTTTATAAAGCAGATGCCCCTGTTAAGTATTGTAACTTTAGTTTACCTTTGGATTTTCATTCAATCCATTGATTACTGGTTTTAAACATAACACCTAATTATTTATTAAGCAAACGTGGATAGTAATTTTAGTTTACTGTTTGAATTTTCATTCGATCCATTCATCGGTGTTTTTAAATATATTACCTATTTTTTGTGTATATCCAGAGGCGTTGCATGCAATGTACATTTTCCTTTCCGCATACACTGCACTTAAATAATTCACCTTACCTCCATTGACTATTTTTATATTACATTATACCTGCCTCTGCATTGACTCATCAATTGCAGCCTGCAATGTAATTTCAGTGTTAGATGATATCAGTAAGACAAATTGATTTCCAGTGCAGATTAATACATTGACAATATTTGTCTTCGTTGAGAAGATCTGATATTAGGAAAGGTGAGATGATTAATTCACGTACTTTTGATCAAGTCTACTATAATAATCACAACAACGATAAGCAAAGAAATACAATTCCCTACCACTTTTATTCCCATTAGGTTTTATTTCTAAATCGTATGTAAAATTTGACTAACTAGGGAGAGTGGGTACTTCAGGTGAGTATCACAAACGCATTCAAAGTAATTAACTGTCCACATGATATTCCGTCTTAATAATATCCAGTTAGGATGCTTTTTTATGAATGGTAAATTTTCCATAATTGTTAAATAAAACTCCATTTCCTTGGGGGATTTTTCTTTCTTAGATTTATTTAATATAATTTACTAACCAACGAATGCTTTTTTTCTGTCCCTCTTATGTCATAGTTTTGTTGGGTGTTTTTCTTGCTCGTAAAATATAAATGCTCGGCGTACTGCTAGTGACGTTTCTTTATCTAATTCGTGGAATGAAATACAGGAAGCAGTTCTAGAATTTTTTACGCCTATTCTAGAATCTTATTAACAAACTCGAGCCATAAAACAATGCAGATCAGGTTTTGATATGGGCTTTGATGCATAATGGTGGAAACTTTCTGACCTGTCCTCAGTAGCTGATGGATTTGCTGATTGCTTCACCGACTTGAACACTCTGAACGATCATGAAATCACTCAGCACGCTTATAAATGCGAGACTTAAAAAAGTCCAAACACCTAGCTACGAATTGCTGTAAATGAATACATCATGTATGGCGGCCCATCGCTCAGAACGGCTATATTACAAATATTTAATTGCAAACTGAAATACAAATGTATACTAGACCCATAATGTAAAGGTTTCATCGTGCCGATTTATAAAGATAACGCGAATGGTAAGGTTAGTCCTGATAACTTCAGACCACTATCCTTATTACCACTAATGCACGAGTTATTTGCAAAATTGTACAATCAAAACATAAATAGCTTTTTGGAAATAAATTCCACAGTTCCCAAAAGCAAGGTTTCAAAAACAATCAAGCTGCCTTACAACAGTTTCCAATATCACGAGGTTATATCTCTGAAAATGGTCATTATCTGCCTTCCTCGAAGCCAAAAAGGCATATGATGTTATACGGCATGGTGTAATTCCCTTAAAACTCTTCCAAGTGAGATTGAAAGACATATGGATGATAAGTATGGACACGTAAATGAATATGCAAAGTGTGGTTGTAGCTTTAAAAAAAACAAGATCGTTCAGACAGAGTGGTGTCCTTTCCGACTTTGTTTATCATGCATTGGCAGATGAGATGCTTTATAAGCTAGTCAGGAGCAATCTAGCAATCTAGCAACCTATGTTGTAAACTAGGCAGCTCACGATGCTTCTATCCATCACTTGCAGATGAATTTATGTGTCTTGCAAACTCTCTTAATACTTTAAGAGGTGTGCCGAATACTCACATAAATGGTGGTATGAAATAAGTGCTCACAAGTCGTGCATTGTATCTGGAAAGAGAAGAGGCTCAAACCATAAGTTGTCACAAACATTTGCGGATAAAATCATTCGGGAAACCGATTCGGCTACTAAACTTGGGTGTATTATAAGTCAGATCACCTAGTTCTATTATTCGAACCCGCAAAGCCCCTATGAAAGCAATGCTAACCTTTTTGCGTCTTACTAATCATCTAGTTGGAACTCCGAATCTAAACCCAGTAACACATGTCTATTTATTTAAGGAAATTGTGAGCCGAACACTTTGGAATCCGCTTCAAAATATTTACCTCTATAGCTCAGTAAACTTCAGCATTTTATTGCGAAGAAAATACAGATTCCACGATCAAACTTGCTTAAATATGTGAGATTCTATAGTAGGGTTAATAAGAATAGCAGCCGAGATTAATCAAAGTAAACTCTTCTTTCTCGAAAAACTCTTTTGTCTGGCTAATATTGCTATCTTCAAATACACATTTTTCAAGCGTCTATGCTTTTTGATGTCACATGTTCAGTACAAATTGACTTTTAAGGTATTAATATTGTAGTTTGAGTCGGATCTATAAAATGATGTTGTCGTAGGTATTTACGACCATTAATTCTTATATTAATAATAAGATTTGTTTACTAGTTCGGGGTTATTTCCCATTGGAGCTTTTAGGTCAGGTCTGTTCTTAGAAGAAATAGATTATTTCCCATTGAAGATTTTAGATCAGGTGGATTCTTAGAAGAAATAAATTATTTCAAATTGGATGGGGGATGTTACATGAATAGGAATTTTGAAACATTAGATTGAGTAGCAAGATCTGTCACGTGGGATACACTGCGAACTATAGTAGTAATAGACTCGAAGGTGTATATAAGGAGAAAACTGAGCAATCAGATTCATTCCTATTTTGGATTCTTGCTTCATATATTTAAATCAGTTTTAGATAGTTTGAAAAAAAGATATTTATTTGGATTTTTTTAAAAATATTGAATTACAAAGTGTTTCTTTGGACAAGGACATTATTCTTGGACTGTTGTGAAGTATTCAAAGTAGTTCTAGACAATGCTATTGTGACTTGTACATTCGCGGAGCTGAAATTTATAAAGAACATTCGATTCTTTTGGACCAAAATATAACTTTTTGGGGATTATTTTGGATTCACTTTATAATACTGTAAATTCCTTTTTCGTTTTCTTTCTTTTAACTTGATAATTAAATTATTTGCTAAGTTTTGCAAAAATCGTTGATTTGGCAACTTTCTGTTACTTATTTTATGACAATATAATCGTAACACTAGTGTCATTTCCCATCCAACATCATAACATTCAAATCATAGAGTAATTTTCCATACAACAAGGTAACATCCAAAATAATTTAGGGTAATTTCTAGTAACTTGCTCATCACGCACACATAATCAAAGCCCAGAAAAAGGTTTATACAGCACATGCGACTGGACGCAGGTTATTATTATCAATTAACGCAACGCACCCGGTAGATGATCTCATTGCCCCAGGGTACTGGTATTAGACTAAAACATATTCAACGTGTTATACCTCATAAAGTGTTCTAGATCCAATATAATGCCAGGACAATACTGCTGAGCACTTATATAAATGTTTACTGTTAGCTAGGTGTACTTACTTAAGACATTGAAAATACACCTGGCGGGTTTAGAAATCTGAAAACTTTCTAAGGATTATTGTAAGAGGCAAGCGAGCAGATGAGACGATAAAACCTTACCTTGTTTACAAATTGGTGCAGTTTTCCGTAGAAAAACTATTACGTCGCAGCTCAAGTAATATTTACATATAAAGAGAGGTCTGGTAAACAATTGTTCATTTCTTTTTTATTGTTAGTCTCTGGAATCATTTACAATTATATTTGAGAGGAATTATTTATTTAAATTATTCATTGGAATTACAATGTGCTCATTGACCCTTTGGACTGAAATAATACTTTGGGATTATTAAGAACTCATTTCAATATATGGATTGAATCTCACTGTGGCACATCAAGACATTCGGGACAATCGGAATTCATTCGGAACATTCTGTACTTTGGACTTGTGATAGAACATTTAGCAATATTTGGGCTTTGATCCACAATACTTTAAGTGTCTTAAATTTTCACTCCTGTACCTTTGAGAAATAAAAAAATTATTTAATTAAAATTGTCTTTATCAATTCAGTTCTTTTACACGTTCTAAAACCAAGACTAATAACAACTGACAAGTGCATGCTACATAATGGATCGTCCAAAAGGTATTGATCAGTAAAGACGAATTTTATATCAAATTGCCAGCACAAATAATAATGATTGCTGTCGCTACACACGGTATGGAATATTCCGTTATGCTTATTTGCATTATTTAAAGATCGGATCTAGACTGGCATTAGAACTGAATATTTTGTGCCTTTATCTTCGCTTTGTAAGGCATCGACTGGTCGTTCCATGCACACACATGAAACTCTCTTCTCATTTATAAAGGTCATTTTGCCTAGACTAATGCATTTCAGTGAATAAATTACTTAGCCAATCAAAGGTTAAAAGTAAACTTCGTAGTTTTCCATATATATATATATATATATATATATATATATATATATATATATATATATATATATATATATATATATATATATTGGCTGCAACCAACAGAATAATTATTCAGGCCGAGAAAAGTAGCCTTTGAAGCGAATTAGAATACCTATGCGTAATTCGAAGACAATCATACAATTATGTCAGTGTTCATTCATAGTTAAGTACTTTCTCCATCCGTACAGCAATTCATCCGATAACACTGACATGAGTTTGTTCGTTGTTGGATTATAGTCGTATATTTCCTTTAGGCATGCACGACTCGTTAGTTTGCACGCGTTTGCGTGCTATTTAATTTTGTGATAATCAACTATTCCATGCCACCCGAGCAATCTACAGAAAGCTAGGGCATTCGGACAGGCCTGGCCCAAGGGCAAGGCGAAAGAGGCAACCGTCATGAGCCCCGCGCTTTCAGGAAATCAACTCCGCAATGCTCATCGCTTGCTGCTTTGGGCCCCGCACATCCTAGGGCAAGGCCTGCATCTGGAACGTACTCGTACATCTTCTTCTGACCAAGGCTCTGGCCCTATATTCAAGCAGGAAACTTAAGTCATACAAGTTTGTTCCGAATCAATTATTTTGTACAGACGCTCCCTAGCACAACGCCAAATACGTGCGAGTCATATCCGAGTCGAAAAGTCCGGAGTTGTGAACTTTACTACTTTATGAAAGTTATTTTTTTCCTGTTCTATGTGTTACGTGTGATTTTCCGAGGTTTATCAAATCGTATTGGCTTACATCAGCCATTGATTTGTGATTTATGATTGACTCTTCACTGACATGAGGCTGTTAGCTGGGCTTATACTGACTAGTTGCTAACGAATCGCCCAATCAAATTAGGCCCAACATAATGCCACTGACTCTAAAACTTGCACGCTTTACTGCACTCTACTTTTGCATTATGTCTACATTTGTTGCAATATGGCCTTAATGACCGTGTCCGGCGAGGAGTCCCAGACATACGCCGTGTAATATTAAAATACCAAGATAGTGCGCGCCTACGGAAAAATCAAGAAAAACAGAGAAAAACTTAAGAAGGCGAATGTAATTCAAATTTATTTATACCTTTAATTAAGCTCTCACGATAAGTTGAATTCGAGACGTGTTAGCGAAGAGGGTAGGGTGCGCGTTTGGCCTCAGACCACAAATATTTTTCTTCTTTTCATGTATCGACATTCAACAATATGACCATATCTGATAACCTGTCAATTTTCGCTGTCAATAGCCCACCTTAGTGCAATAAATCCTGAAAGGCTTCATCATAGGTTGGCAGGCTTGTTTGTATGCATCACCAATGTACACATCATTCCGGGTGGCCTAGTGGTTAGAGCGTCCGCATCGGATGCGGGAGGTCGTGGGTTCGATCCCTGGCCAAGTCATCCCAAAGACTTACAAAAAATAGTAACAGCTGCCTCACTTGACGCTCAGCATTAAGAGGTTAATGTTATGACTGGTCGGCCTGGTGTTGGGATAATGTAACTGGGCGAGACATCGTGCTATATGCCTGCAGCATGATGCCCCAGTGATAGACATCACTATATATAGTCACACTGCAGACATCGTATCGATCTGACTGAAAAACTGTTAAAGCTACGTGAAAAATTCAAACCTCTCTCTCTCTCTCTCTCTCTCTCTCTCTCTCTCTCTCACACACACACACACACACACTGTACAAAGGTTGACGTAGAGGTAGTAGCCAAAAGGTGTATGCATAAGACATAGATATTTTATATAATTTACATCCACAACTTTCATTATATAACATCCTAACACAACCTTCTAAACAATAGCATGACGTTTGAAGTCTATCCTTCACAAATATTTATAATAAGTGCTTTTACCAGACAAATCAGTGTCAAACACACCCTGCAAGCAAGACACCGTTTCCACCCTGCAAGCAAGACACCGTTTAGTCGGACTGACTTTACTCATCATCAAAGAGAGAGAGAGAGAGAGGAAGGGTAATTGTGGTCTGAGATTAGTTTCGTAGCCAACCCTCAGTCAGAAAATACAAAATATTGATCTCGAGTAACTGTAGAGTCAATGAGAAAAGACAACAACATCCATCTGGAAGAAATGAAAAGAGTCAACCAGAAATTACAAAACATCCAAATGGAGGGAAATGAAGAGTCAACCAGAAATTACAAAAATATTTATCTGAGAGGAAATGAAAAGAGTCAATCAGACATTACAAATATCTGTCTGGACATATATGAAAAGAATGGCTCTGCAGGCCTAAATTTTGTGAAACTAATAGAAAGCATTCCTCGGTAAGCAACGGAAATGTGGATAAGTGGCATGCGATTTAGAATGCTATATTTTTGTTTAGCAAACAATATTATCATCTATCTAATTGGATGAAGAAAACTAAATCATTACATTTTACGTAAGTGGAGGATGTATATTTTCACACCATTTTGTTACTGCAATATAAGTTGAAGAATACATGATCTACAGTTATACAGTATTTCACGGACGAACAGGATGGCTCAGCCAGTAGATTCATCTTTGATATATATAAAAATAAAAACGGTAAAATCAAATGAGGTTTGAGATGACTCGCAGCTGTTGTATTGCATTCATCTTTCGACACGAAACATATCATCTTTAACTTTTACACGTTGATTTGTTTTCTGTTTCTAATCTTTGCCAAACATTTATGCATAATCATACAATTTAGATATAACCTTTTGTAAAAGACCCATACGTATTAAGGTTTCCAATGGCGGTAGGCTTTCCGTTTTAAAGAGTATATCCATCGCAAGTATTGGTGCCCGGATGGCCCAGTTGTCAAAGGCGCTATCCTCTACTGGTCGCTGCCATCTCAGGTTCGGCAAAAGCGGGTATGTGGTAAAGCTTGCCAGTAGCTTTCTGTGGGTCACTGGGTATTACCGCGTTTCTCCTGGGTTCTTCTTTCGGCAATACATTGGCCACCATTTGCAGCCTATCATGTGTTGATCATCCCCTTCAAAATAGTCAAATAATGCATTGCAAAATGGCTCTGCTACTGATATTATTGAAGTGTCTCCTGTCTTAGAAAGTCGCCTAGATTGTCATTAAATATCGCTTGATGTTTAATCCTTATTTTAACAATTCGCGCTTTGGAGTACACATTTTTTAAAATCATAAAATGTGTCCGATTTACTATTCATAATCAACGGTTTCTGGTAAGGATTATACATGTAGCTTACTGTTCAATTTTTATTTGATCGATTGGTTAGTATTGTTAACCATACGACCTAATGATTTTATAGATCTAAAGTGTTGTAACGCGCAAAATTTATCTTTTTCCCAAACCAACCAAACTCAGAGGTCATTCACAGCACTCCCATCACGTCGTTTAGACCTTTACTTTTTTGTGGCAGCACCTAAATATGCGACTGTCTCCTTTGTGGTGGTGTGAGCGAAACAAAGGTACAAAAACAACCGCCTTCCACGGTCTATTGGCCAGACCATGCATCGATTGAGCTCTTTGGCTGGTTTCTTCCACTGCTTAGCTTGTATACACGAAGCTACGAATTTCCATTTCGGGCTCATGCTTGCTAGATAGCTCCCCCAATGCTAGTTCACTCAGTGCCCTTTTGCACACACGCACCAACGCACGCCCATTGATTGCAGATGGAACCCTTCTTAATCCAAAGAAACACGTTGTACCAAGTCCAGCAAATTTCGTCCTAAAAAGATCTCCAGGTCATGGTATGCAATTTGCTTTGAGCCAAGCAATATTCTTCCTAAAAATCTCTCTAAGACTGGTATGCAATTTGCGCTGAGCCAAAACACCCATTTACATTTACAATATAATGTATCCAGACCCCGGTGGTCTCCAAGTGTAGATTTAAAAATAATGATTTTCAGGTTCTGCAATTATGTATTTTCGGGTTTCATTACTGGATTTTCCTTTTCTTTCTGTAAACATGGAATCGGTTTATATTTTTAATAGCCCGTATAGACAAAACAATATGCTCGAATAACATCTGTTACAGTTATTGCCCTTTATGACTTGGAGCTGAATGACACACGGTACTAATTATACGGAAGAACTGTGAACCAGTCTAGAAATGGGTGAACAAATAATAGAGTATATACGGGTTTTGTGGTCCATAATTGGTTAATAATGAAAATTAAAATTGTAGTAAAAATATCTTTTGAGAGCTTATCCAATATGAAATTTAAAAAAAAATATAGACAAAATTATATTGATGCAATTTTAGTATTTTTACAGGCTTGACTTATCAGTACTCAATAATATAAGTAGCACCTGATTCATTTGGTGCAGAATCAATAACATGTGTGTCATGCACATGTAGATAAACAAAATGCCGCGGCTCATGCGGTGTTCTCCACACATAAGCTTGCACCAAGGTTAGTTGTGCATGGATAATTTTAGGTCTCATCATCAGCACCCAGAAATTTTAAGTTATTGAATTTTGAATATGATAGTGTTTCCATACGTTTACTAATGGAGTTGAATTAGTACCGCGAGTCCTGAATGAATCATATGACAAAATCTTGTGAACGCAACTATCCTCACATTTTGCTACGGACCGTCACGGAACAAGCTAAATGTCGTTGTCTTTATCTATCGATGTGCAAATTAACACATAACTTTGATCATTTGATCCCCTAATTTTCATTATGGTTATTGTGCTTTTTGCCTTGTAGCTCCAGCAACGTGCCACATAAATATCAATGCAGTATGTCTCATAGAGTTTTGATAGGAGTTTTGATAGGACGCTGGCATATATTGTAGTGACCGTAATCAAGATCCTGCACAATGTATTATTATTGCCCTTCATACTTGCACTTGAATGTAGTGCGTGACATAATTTTGTAAAACCAACTAGTTTAGCATTTAGTTGGATTGTCATGAAACTGTACATACGGTGGCATTTGACGATACCTATTTCGAAAAATTTCTGTCCTCCCATGCTGTTTGTTAGAATTAAAGTTCTTGCGAAATCAACACAACGAATGACACAATATTACGAAAGCAACTAGTTTTGCGATATTTGACTGGTTGCTGTAAAACTAGGTACATTATGTGCATATTATTTATAGCATCTAATGCGCATATTGACAAATCAGAGCCATGATAGTTAAAGCAGCGGGAGACAAGGTATTGCAGAGTTTTCTGTGACTGGACATGATTATATGCCTTATTTATGTGGAATATATCATTCTGTTTCGGTTTGAAGGACGTTCGTCACTACATATAGAATGTTAGTATGAAATTTTTATCCTTTTGTTTTGTGGGATGTGCGAAAAGGTATGTGAGCTTTATTATACAGATTGTATATCTTAGCTGCTATCATTAACTTAATGGGAACAATTCAAACTAATTCGAAGACTAAAGTAGCTATGCTAGAACTAATTTTGATGATATGTCAAAATGCAACAGTCGTTAGAGTGTTTTGATGTGTCTCCATTTAACAATCGTTAGAGGTGCTTCATATATCGCCATGTAACGGTCATTAGAGTTGTTGGACATGTTGCCATGTAGCAGTCATTAGAGTTGTTGTATATGTCGCCATGTAACAGTCATTGGAGTTATTGTATACGTAACCATGTAACAATCGTTAGAGATGATTGATATGTCTCCATGTAACAATCGTTAGAGTCGTTAATATTTACACCTTTATTTCTTAAGAGAGACTAGAACAAAATAATGTAATTAAATGAATTAGTTTTCGCATTTGCTTAAAGTTATTTGTATTCATCCCGACGCATCTTTGTGGTTAGGTCAAGGCACACAATATTTTGTAGATCTCAGATTTTACAGTTGGGATTAACTTACGGCACACAATATTTTGTAGCTCTCAGATTTTACAGTTGGGGTTAACTCAAGGTACACAATATTTTGTAGCTCTCAGATTTTAAAGTTGGGGTTAACTCAAGGCACACAATATTTTGTAGCTCTCAGATTTTACAGTTGGGGTTAACTCAAGGCACACAATATTTTGTAGCTCTCAGATTTTACAGTTGGGGTTAACTCAAGGCACACAATATTTTGTAGCTCTCAGATTTTACAGTTTGGTTAACTCAAGGCACACAATATTTTGTAGCTCTCAGATTTTACAGTTGGGGTTAACTCAAGGCACACAATATTTTGTAGCTCTCAGATTTTACAGTTTGGTTAACTCAAGGCACACAATATTTTGTAGCTCTCAGATTTTACAGTTGGGGTTAACTCAAGGCACACAATATTTTGCAGCTGTCAGATTTTACAGTTTTAATACTCAGAGAACTTTTCAAGAACATCAAACATTTTGGATTCTGATGCATTATCTTTTTGACAATGTCCATTTTTCATAGAATGTGCATTACTATATTAAGATGATCAATGGTTTAAATCAACATTCCCTCAAACATAAGATGAAAATGAGACAATGACATACCATGATTTTGTCTCGTAATGAAAAATAATGGAAATTAATGCGCAATAACGTAAACCATATTTCAAATAAAGGTGGAGGGGAGATGATAAAAGAGGGCCACGCTGTGGGGCAGTCGAAATCACGTGCAAATATAAAATGTAATGCCAAGTAAGTGTCTCGTCGTTAGCACTTAACCGAAGCAACGGCAAGGTTTTCTTTGTACATAGAACGGGAAACACCGTATCCATAATATAATCAATGGCTAGCAAACGACGTATCAGTTATGTGCACTCACTAACCCATAATGTTGATATAGGATACATTGTGTAAGAACTAAAACATTTTCTACGTCCGGAAAGATAAAAGACCCAATCAAAGCAACCAAGGAAAACGAATCTCGTGTTAGATCCAATAAAACCTCACGGAGAAAAACTAGTCTCGTTTTAGATCCAGTTAAACCTCACCAAAGAAAACTAGTCTCATTTTAGACCCAATGAAACCTCACTGAGGAAAACAAGTCTCGTTTTAGATCTAATAAATCCTCACCTAGAAAAACTAGTCTCGTTTTAGACTCAATAAAACATCAACGAGGAAAACTAGTCTTGTTAACATTTCTGCATCAGTGAGAAAATAAATGCTATTTTTGTCCAAAAAACGCCAAGGTTACCAACATATTAAATAAACTTATTTTCATATTGCAGTTATTGTTGTTTTCGTTTAAAGAGTAAGAGAATGTAAAAATTTAATTTTCAGCTCCTTAAATTCACATCATATGGCTCTTCGGAAATTTCTAACCGAACTCAGAACAAAATAGACATGAAATATCGCATTTTAACTGTTAGATGCTTGGAACAAGGATGAAAACTATCAAAAGAATATGGAGAAGATCATATCTTTTTATATAAATAAGCTAAACATTAATATTGGACAACTAAAAATTCGAATAGCACACCTAATGGGTTTATGTGATGAAAACGTTGACTCTAATTTGAAGATTCACGCGAGGTGTATAACCAAATTGGATGCACGACAGGATAATACAAAATTCAAGAGATCTGGGATCATTTAAGAGAGGACATTGCCATTACCAAAGCTACTTTAGAATTCATGCAGAAAGTCGGAAAAATAAACTTCGTAGAAAGTACATTGCATATTGTGCTTCACTAGTAGGGGAGATAACTCTATATTGAACTTGGATATAATGTACTATCAACTGATACATCCACTGGCTCATCGGACTTGGACGGATTGGAGGATCGGGCTGAAGACATTCTAGTTACAAATCAAACAGTTTAACGGGCATATCAGAATAATCATACATACATAAATTGTACGACTGTACAATGTCTTTCAGCACAATTAGTTTTTATGTGGATATCGAGGAAATGTTGTGCAAAGTGATACAAGTGGGCCACGGGGTATCTTTAATTGTTATTATGTGTTTTCTCCTACCTGAGATGGTTTCGACATTTTGTCTATTAGCCCTACGCGTGTCCGTTCAAGATATATATAACTGTATAAATACATTTCGTTGATCAGAACTTGCAAATTCAATTTTAGTAAATAACTAGTGTAAAGGACAAATTATACGGTCAATTCTGTATTTTTTTGTGTGTGTCTTTATTAAGATGCAGACACAAACATCAGCCTGACCTATAGTATTTTGGGGCCTTATGCGCTATTACTGGAGTGCTAATTAAATTTCAACATTTTAAATCACTTGTTAAGTAATAATGATTAATAAAGCATAAGCACACTAAATTATGCATATTTAACGAGGAAGCATGTGGAGATGACATATCTGTCAAAAATAATTAATACCAGATTCCAGTTATTGCTTTCATTCATTAATACAAAAAAAGAGATTTAAAAAAAAATCACCGCGCTTCACTTTCCAAAATGAAGATACCCTTGGCCACGGCGACGTTCTTTGATTTGTTTGTTTTCTAATCGAGGTGCCTACTTTATTTCTCTCAAGTTTCTCTTTGTAAACGCTTTATGATTTATTCTTGCCTGTTCGGTACGAAACTCTTCATGGCCATATTTACAATTCACGTTGTATAGTTATATTTACAAAACGTATTACAATAATTACAATAATTATACTATTCTTTGTCATATTATTTGAAAAAGGTTTGTGATTTGCATTTATTATTTTGCATTTAAATACAAAAGGGACTAGGATATTAGCAAAAACGAAAAGATGTGTCTTAATTTGCAAGAAACACCAATGTTCAATATATTGTTTACAAGGTGCTTACTCCATAGAAGCGATCGAATTATTTGTTGAAACAAAGTGGGGATATAAATACTATTTCATCTTGTGGTTTGGCAATACTTTCCACAGACAATATAGAATTTAAAGTTTGAAGAAGCTTTATGGGCAGTATGGAAAATATAACTACTTTTGATGGGAAAGTTTTCATATTAATATGTATTCCTCAAATGAAACGTTTGCAAAAATGAGTGATGCAATGAAAGAAAAGAGCACGAAAATCCTACCACTGACTGTAACCTAATTAATGTCTGTATATATATATATATATATATATATATATATATATATATATATATAGAGAGAGAGAGAGAGAGAGAGAGAGAGAGAGAGAGAGAATAAATAACCCGAAAGTAACGGTCTGAGTACTGGATCAAGATTAGCAAAATTCAACAACTAATTTTATTTGCTGTGAATACAAATTGAAACATTACAAGTAGCTTACATTATTGTAAATTATATTCCAAATTATCCTACAAGATTAGATAAAACAAAATTAGAGGGTGAAATAACTCTTGCGAAACCTTAATAATGCCAAAATAGAAAGTATATACATGGTAGATAAATTAGTATAAAAAATAGTAGATGTTTTGTGGTTGAGCAATGTAGAACAGACCAGTTTAGAAATTCTTTCTTCGTAAAAACAGTTGTAATCATATGAGTGACAGTGTTATGTGCGCACATTCAGTGGAGAACTTCAAGACAGGTCTTAAACTGGCTCTTTCTTCCGGTGTAAATTTATGCCGTAACTGGCCTTGCATTGTACACATTCGGATTCCGGTACAAATTTATGCCGTAACTGGCCCTGCATTGTACACGTTCAGATTCCGGTGCAAATTTATGCCGTACTAGCCCTGCATTTTACACATTTAGATTCCGGTGCAAATTTATGCTATAACTGACCCTGTACTGTATACATTCCGATTCCGGTGCAAATTTATGCCATAACTGGCCCTGCACTGTACAATTTCAGATTCCGGTGTAAAGTTATGCCATAACTGGCCCTGCACTGTATACATTCAGATTCCGGTGCAAAGTTATGCCATAACTGGCCCTGCACTGTACGCATTCAGATTCCGCTGCAAAGTTATGCCATAACTGGCCCTGCACTGTACGCATTCAGATTCAGATTCAGATTCAGAATGTTTTTAAATTATGGATTACTATTGAATTTTACAGATGATATAAGATTTATGGCAGTTTTTGATTAATTCAGTATATCATGGACTCGGAAGAGGAATTTAATCTGCAATACAGAAGGACAGAGTTATTACCTCATGCCAAAGGGAAAAAAAATGGAGTGAACTGTTGAAAAATTGGAGACATATTACTTTGTTAAATATTTCCTATACAATGGCATCACCAGATACAGCAAGCAGAGTAAAAAGATATTTGCAAAATTTAATACATAATAATGAAAAAGGCTATATTAAAGGTAGGTATATGAGGCTGTAGTCATGTTGGTACGTAATAGTATGTAACCTAGAGAGAAAATTAATATGAATGGCATTATTTTACAAATTGATTTAGAAAACACTTTTCATTGTCATGGAGATTTATACAGGATGTGCTTTGTTATATATATATATATATATATATATATATATATATATATATATATATATATATATATATATAGAGAGAGAGAGAGAGAGAGAGAGAGAGAGAGAGAGAGAGTTGTATCCTGGATTCTACAGGTGAATGATAATAATAAGAGTTAATATTTAATACAAATAATACCATCATGCAAGTTAAAAAATGTTAAATCGTACTCCATGTAGATTCGAACCCAGGTCTGCGGGTACCAAAAGGTGGTGCTACAAAATCGGTAGTATATGCCATCGTTATGGCTTCGAAGAATGTGAACGAAATATGAAAACATTAATTCATTAAAATCAGCAGCTTTAATTAAATAGATTTTGTTGCCTAATCCAACATCAAGAGTTTTGAAAAGAATTGAGAACATTTTATAAATTTATGTGGCAGAAAGGCCCTGAAAAAATAAATAGAACAGCACTTAATAATTAGTTGGAAAAAGGTGAATTGCGAATGAAACATATATCATATTTCATTTTTTTAAAATCCTTAAAATTAGTCGGGATAACGTGTCTAAAGATCATCATTCTGAGTGGCAAAATATAATTGATTACCTTCTCCATATATAGGGTTGTTGTATCACACGTTTTCATTTAAATTGTTTTGCCAACAAAATGCCATATATATATATATATATATATATATATATATATATATATATATATATATATATATATATATATATATATATATATATATATATATATATATATATATATAATTCGCTTTTGGAAGTATGTATTTGTGCGCAGAATTAGAGACAATCGAAAATGATACAGATACAAACTTATTTGATATTTTAGACGAGATGTCTGGAAAACCTTTGGCGCAAGCAAGTTGTTCCACGACGAGTTGAAATTAAGTTGCAAAGGAATGGCGCCACTAAGGGCAACTTGAAAAAGATTCATTTTGTTTCAGCGTTCTTGCCAATCCATTGTCGATATATGTCGATATATGTATGTTGGTTTATAGACACGTTGCATCATTTCAGTGTTGAAAAGAACATGAAATGACGAAACGTTATATGTTGGTTACATGTAAGAGCTGACAGTTGTCAGTATACAGATTCTACTGCTTCATGTATATGAGAGTATTTTGGGGTATATGAGATACCTGCTTCATGGATTTGCGAGATATGTTTCGTACATATGAGAAACCTGTTTAATGTATATGAGAGATCTATTTTGTGTATATGATATACCTGCTTGATGTATATGAGAGAGAATTTTCGTGCATATGAGAAACCTGCTTCGTGTTTATGAGAGATATGTTTCGTGTATATGAGAGATCTGTTTCGTGTATATATGAGAGCTGCTTCGTGTATATGAGTGATCTATTTCGTGTATATGAGAGACCTGTTTCGTGTATATGAGTGATTTATTTCGTGTATATATGAGTCCGCTACTCTTTTCAATTTTATAGACATACTTTAATTGTGTTTCGTTGATCTTTCAAGTCATGTGCACATTGCCACTTCCTAGGTAGTACATTTATAAAGGTAAATATATCAGTGATTTGCGGTCAGCAGAATGTGTACAAGAGGACATCAGTGACCACTAGTTCCTTTTGAACTTTCTCCGGGATATTTGTTCACTCTACTTGTATGTTTAATGGGATAATAGTGCCATTATATGTTGGTAGAATCGAGTGTTCGAGAAATTACTGATACGGTCATATTACAGCTAGGACCCAGGGTGACCGTGTGGTCTTAGGTAATTGTCTTGACCATCATTTGTATAAGAGAAAGCTTGCCGGTATCCTCCCTTTGGGTCAATGATTCTTCCCGGAGCCAACAACCACATCCATGTGACAGGCTACACTGACCGTCATGTATAGCTTATCATATGCTGAAAATGCCGTTAAACCAATAAAATGGAAAAAAATTAAATAATAGATATTTGACAACAGTTTATATCAATAATGTTTTGTCTCTTCCTGTAATAGGACCTTTCGGACAGGAAATAAAGATTTTGCATTACAGAAATCAGCGGGGTTTCCATAACATTTTTGTTGTCGTACTTCACTTCAAAATAATCATTCCTTGTCTCACTATTGCACTGAATGCATACATATTAACACCGAGGCCATCGTAGGGGATATCACGCTGTATCTATATACTGACTGGCAGGTTGACAGACCCAAAAAGCGTCCGAAATAAAGCGAGTTAGATGAGATCCAGTGAATAGATGAGACGATATAATGCTTGAAGAGACGATACTTTAGGCTTCGTAAGAGAATAACAGAAGGAAGCCAAATAAACTCGGCGATGAGTTCGTATGCTGATGTTACTGCAGTAGTTACAAACATGGATATTCTCGACTAATTAGGTATTTTTAATTGAGCATCTCATCAACTCCACTAAATATTGTTCAGTCTTGGACAATAAATAAATAGTATATAAATAAATAAATGTTACACTAAAGAGATTGTGTGATGTACATTAACCGTTGTTATGTATTATTCGATAACGTTCTAGTCGGACCTTCCAGGTTGTATTATAGAAGTATCATCATGAGAAATACAGTTTTTTATTTGAAATAAGGCACCGTATGTCTAAGTATATTCTATAAAATTTCCGTTGAAGTGATTAGCTTCCTTTTTACTGTTGTCAAATATATATATATATATATATATATATATATATATATATATATATATATATATATATATATATATATATATATATATATATATATATATATATATGAATATCTAATATGTTATTCAATTAGGTAAGTAAATCGATCCTCAAATCTATCACGAAGACTTGGTGTCCATTAAATATAAAAACAACATCCAAAGAGTATTATTTAAACAATGACATTAGCAACCAATATCAATAACTCATTATTGTTAGAAACTGTGGGGGGGGGGGGATTAGATCTCTAGATTAAGTTGGTTGAGCTTCAAAAATAATTTCAGGGAAAGAAACATATGCACTATCGAAAAAAACAAAAAACACTGTCAACCTGGCTGTAAACATTGCTGTCTATTCCATCTGTTATCATCACTTTTGTGTGTACAATCAGATATCCGGAACGGATTCTCATGTTTCCAGACCGTTATAAAAAGATCAATGGGATACAATCAATGATTTTACTGATCTTAAAAGCGATAACAATTCTTAACTTAGACATAAAATGACAGTAACGAATGTTCGTGAGTGTGTTGACGGCGGGGCTTCCATGATTGCAAATTAATTTAGCTTATCTTCAAATGCTTTGACAGGAAGTCTGCTTGGCGGTTATAAAAGGTCATGCCTTTCTGTGTATCCTGATATTTCCCGCTTATAAAATGACGAGTTAACATGTCTTTAATCACTTGGATGTGCACGTGTTTACACTAGCACGGTTAGAACATGTTACTCACTGTCTTTAATCACTTGGATGTGCGCATGTTTACACTAGCAAGTTTAGACCATGTTACTCACTGTCTTCAATCGCTTGGATGTGCTCGTGTATACATTAGCAAGGTTAGACCATGTTACTCACTGTCTTCAATCACTTAGACGTGCACGTGTATACACTTGCAAGGTTAGACCATGTTACTCACTGTCTTCAATCACTTAGACGTGCACGTGTTTACACTAGCAAGGTTAGACCATCTTACTCACTGCCTTCAATCGCTTGGATGTGCGTATGTTTACACTAGCAAGGTTAGATCATGTTACTCGCTGTCTTCAATCACTTGGATGTACGCGTGTTTACACTAGCAAAGTTAGACCATGTTACGCATTGTCTTCAATCACTTGGACGTGCGCGTGTATACACTAGCAAGGTTAGACCATGTTACTCACTGTCTTCAATCACTTGGATGTGCGTGTGTATACACTAGCAAGGTTAGACCATGTTACTCGCTGTCTTCAATCGCTTGGATGTGCGTGTGTTTACACTAGCAAGGTTAGACCATGTTACTCGCTGTCTTCAAACACTTGGATGTGCTCGTGTATACACTAGCAAGGTTAGACCATGTTACGCACTGCCTTCAATCACTTGGATGTGCGTGTGTTTACACTAGCAAGGTTAGACCATGTTACTCACTGCCTTCAATCACTTAGACGTGCACGTGTTTACACTAGCAAGGTTAGACCATGTTACTCACTGTCTTCAATCGCTTGGATGTGCGCATGTTTACACTAGCAAGGTTAGATCATGTTACTCGCTGTCTTCAATCACTTGGATGTACGCGTGTTTACACTAGCAAAATTAGACCATGTTACGCACTGTCTTCAATCACTTGGACGTGCGCGTGTTTACACTAGCAAGGTTAGACCATGTTACTCACTGTCTTCAATCACTTGGATGTGCGTGTGCATACACTAGCAAGGTTAGACCATGTTACTCACTGTCTTCAATCGCTTGGATGTGCGTGTGTTTACACTAGCAAGGTTAGACCATGTTACTCGCTGTCTTCAATCACTTGGATGTGCGCGTGTTTACACTAGCAAGGTTAGACAATGTTACTCACTGTCTTCAATCGCTTGGATGTGCGTGTGTATACACTAGCAAGGTTAGACCATATTACTCACTGTCTTCAATCACTTAAACGTGCACGTGTTTACACTAGCAAAGTTAGACCATGTTACTCACTGTCTTCAATCGCTTGGATGTGCGCGTGTTTACACTGGGACGGTTAGAACACGTTACTCACTGTCTTCAATCGCTTGAATGTGCTCTTGTATACACTAGAAGGTTAGACCATGTTACTCGCTGTCTTCAATCGCTTGGATGTGCGCGTGTTTACACTAGCAAGGTTAGACCATGTTACTCACTGTCTTCAATCGCTTGGACGTGCGCGTGTTTACACTAGCAAGGTTAGACTATGTTACGCACTGCCTTCAATCACTTGGATGTGCGCGTGTTTACACTAGCAAAGTTAGACCATGTTACTCACTGTCTTCAATCACTTGGATGTGCGCGTGTTTACACTAGCAAGGTTAGACCATGTTACTCGCTACCTTCAATTGCTTGGATGTGCGTGTGTATACACTAGCAAGGTTAGACCATGTTATTCACTGCCTTCAATCGCTTGGATGTGCGTGTGTATACACTAGCAAGGTTAGACATGCTACTCACTGCCTTCAATCGCTTGGATGTGCGCGTGTTTACAGTAGCAAGGTTAGACCATGTTACTCACTTTAGGCAAATGTGTGACTTATCTTAATGTAACATGGCAAATGAGTGACTTACCGTTATGTAACATGGCAAATGAGTGACGTATCTTAGTGCAAACATGACAAGTGAATGACATCTTACATTCTAACAATGCCTAAAGATAGAAATTCAAATGAAAACTAAGTACAAATTATTGACTAATTACAAACCGTTACAAGGAAAGGAAGACTTTTATTAGTGCCATAGTCGTGTATAAAAACTAACTGGTTGTTGTTATAAGACTTTCGTTAGTGTAATAGTGGTGTATGCAAAACTGACTGGTTACTGTTATAAGTACCTATAAAGAGATGAATATCTACCCAAAATAGACTTGAATACCGATGCTGTTTTATCTCAAAGATAGCAATGAAAATTGGATGATAGCTGGAAGTCAGGATATGCTGTTCCTATAACCAAACAATTTAATTGTTAATTTTGAAAGATTTTCTTAGATGAGACAATAATGCGTAACACGCAAGGTTTTTGTACACGTCCTACTCATTGTTATTTTGACTTAATAACGTTTAGCAAAGAAACAAAACCAGTCTGGTATTTTTACCTGAAAAGGTTTAGTAAAGAAACGACTGGTATTTTTACTTAATAGGTTTTAGCAAAGAAACGAAACCAGGCCGGTATTTTTACTTAATAAGATTTAGCAAAGAAACGAAACAAGATATTCTTTCCTTTGTCTTAAGTTAAACTCTCGAGGCCAGGAATAACGATGGATAGGTTTTGAACGTTCCTCGTTTACTGGGATGTAATACCACTAGTGTTTCTTGTATTGTTGATACTCTGCCATGAGCGAAATAGAGAAATAACTGGAGACCCCAAACATGGAAACCTTTTGCTGCAGAGAATTCAAATAGATCCAATGCATTTATCGAATGTTTCTTATAACACCGCTCAATAAATGGCAGAGCAAAGCACCTGCTGTCAATCAGCTATTCTATTTAGTGAAGTAAGCCTTTTCAACCATTACAAAAAATAATTTTATATTAAATACTCCCCTGTGTTAAATGATGCTAAAGTAGATGTACCTACTCGCAGGGAAAGAAAAGACATTAATAATAAAAGGTATAAATCAAACGCAGCTTGAGAGGACACGCATCTAGTAAATCCCTTCCTGGTTTTGGCACGAAATATAGTTACTACAAAACTTTGCCAGTTCATTGGGTTTAGTTTTCTAGATAGGCATTTAGATATAATCATTAACTTTGACTATAACACATTTGTGAAAGAACCGCACGTTTTACATTTTTTGACTGGCGCAGGTATTCCTTGTTTCTAAGATTATGTTGATCTCATATGTTAATCATCTCCTTCAAAATAGACACACCCAACACATAATGCTTAGATGCTTTGGTATTTTGAAGTAGTTCTTTGAACCCGAAAATGCACTGCATTAATGTTCTGCCACTGATGTTAAAGAAGTCTCTATTTTCTTGGAGAATCAAATCGACTGTCGCTAAAAATCACTAGCTGAAGCATCCATATTCTTAAAGAACATGTGTCAGAGTCTCCTTTGAAGTTTCGTATATTGTTTTTTGTTTTGTTCTTTGTTTAATTGTTTGTTCTTTGTTTATGCGTTTTAGTTGATGATAAATATATTTTTCTATTGATAAAGGATGTATACCCGGTAATTTGATTTTAGACCTTTCATTTAATCCATTGAATAATGGTTTTAAATATACCACCTAATTCTGTTACAGATCAATAAGTGTTGTAAGGTATCTCTTTTCCAAACACACCTTACTTTATATTTTATCTTACCTCCACTTTCTCAGTATTATGCCAATCCATTCTGACTTCTCCAGGGACTTGGCAAGTGCTACATGAATTGCGATTTTACCCAAAAAGGGGAATTGAAATTGACCTTTGACTTGAAGATGACGAAAAACTAACCCGGTTAATGTTAGGTGCTGTCGACGTAACTTCGTTCGGAAATAATGCACCACAGGAAAATGAAAATATTTTGCTTTGTTCTTTGTTTTACTTCCAAGCACTTCTCATGGTTTGAGGGCTGGTTTAGAGAAAAATGTATTCAGCCAAATCGAAATTCTAATCGATGCCAAAACAAAATGAACATAAATCAAATTCCATATGTTTTACTCCCATTTATCTTTGCTTGCAAATTCAATATGCTAAATATGATGGACAGTGGACACCGAATGTCTACTTCACGAAAGCACCAGAATCATTAAAAAAAAGCATCATGAATATTCTTTCCAGTTTTTATGCCTTTTCGGAACAGCACATATTTCGATTACTGTGAAATAGGACTCCGTTTATTTGTTATTTAAATTTAATTCATATACACCCTCCCCCTCCCCCCCCCCTTCATTTCGTTCAATCTTTCCAATGACATTGTTTTGATAGGGTGCGTTTTATAAATATGCTCATGAAATAGCTAATATGGTGCTTTTTATAAATGTGCTCATGAAATAGCCAAAAGTATGTTCTATTCTACCTTTTTGCATTATTGTATTTCTCCTCCTGTCTTAGGGAGACAAAAATGTTGGTACACACAAGGCATGCAAAATTCTAGTTTTTATACGAACTGACAAACACAAGGGACTGCCGGAGCAGTTCCCTCTGTCTAAATACATTCATCAGTTAAAATGTTATTGCTTTTGGCAACGTGTGATGCAGAATCTTTTTATTTTGGAAGAACATTTGAAATTCCAACAAAAGTAGATTCTTTATGTTTAATTGCTGACACTATGTAATCGTTTGTTGTTTGCATCTCATCTCTAGAATGTATCTTATGTAGATTGTAATAGGGCGTGTGGTTGCAAACGCTTTACATATATAGTGATTTTCTTTTCTAGGAGGAGACATTCATTTTGGTGGCATTAGTTGTAAAAATGTGGTTGATCGGAATACCAAGTTTTGCTTGAAGAACTAGGGAGAGGGCGCACACATAATCTAGAATCAGGTGTAGACTTGTCATCGGGTCAATTCAATTTGTCTAATTGATACAGACTGTCATCGGATCAATTCAATTTGTCTAACTGATACAGATTGTCATCGGGTCAATTCAGTTTGTCTAATTGATACAGATTGTCATCGGGTCAACTCAATTTGTCTAATTGATACAGATTGTCATCGGGTCAATTCAGTTTGTCTAATTGATACAGATTGTCATCGGGTCAACTCAGTTTGTCTAATTGATACAGATTGTCATCGGGTCAATTCAGTTTGTCTAATTGATACAGATTGTCATCGGGTCAACTCAGTTTGTCTAATTGATACAGATTGTCATCGGGTCAATTCAGTTTGTCTAATTGATGCTGGACAGTTTGGATTATCTTTCCTGACAAGTCGGTAATCCCCTTTTAGAGCCCCATTTCTGGTTTTGTTCTCCCATTTTATAAGAAATAATTAAACCAAAATATTTTACAAGCACACATTGGTAAATTTAATTTCACATGATAAGTTAATGTTTTGGCACAAAATATAAACACGTTATCCCAAGTGTCACCACTTGTTTTAATATATTACCATTACCAAAAAGCCGATCGCCATTCAAAAATCAAAATGAATCTCTTGGCCTATCAAGATTACATCTGGCTCAGACGATAAAAAGCGTAGCAGGCTGGGACTTCTCTAATCGTTTTATATTTCTGACTGACTTACGATTTTATGAAAAACAAAACTGGGACTTACATGTAAAACAAATAATCGAGTTCTTACGGCTTATCAACTATGTTAACAAGAACTTAGGAAATGGAAGAGTCTGGCAGGAAACCATTCTAAGTACTTCTGTTACTCATCGAAACTTTATGTATTGATTGCTTTGAATTCTGACATTTATCGACTGACCTGCATCTAAGTCTTCGCTGATATATATTAGCGCTATAGGGAAACGGAAATCTACTGCAGGAGTAATATTTAGAAGTATACTGCTATGACAAAAGCAATGTCCACATTTGCAAGCACACCAGACATTTCCCAAGAATATCACCAACGTCTCGCTTCACATCACGCAATGTGTTTGCTTGCTCCATGTTGTCACAAATATTGGAACAGCCGCAGATACCAGTTCAGCTGAACCATTGCTTTCTAGCATTGTTATTCCTTAACGATCTAGCATCGTAATTGCGTAATGATCTAGCATCTTTATGGGCTAGCACCATGATTGTTTTGACAATCTAGCGTCTTTATTTCTTGACAATCGATCATCTTTATTTCATGACGATCTGTAATCGTTATTTCGTGACGATCTTTCATCGTTATTCCAATACGATCAAACATCGTTATTTCTTGACGATATAGAATCGTTATTTCTTGACAATCTAGTAACGTTATTTCTTGACAATCTAGAAGCATATAGAAACATTAAATTCACAAATATAAAAATGCTGATTTATCCAAACATATGTGCCCGATCTAAAGCCGCCAAGATTCCCCATTGCATGGCTTGGTATATGTGCCTAGAAGTAAACATAAAATGGTTTTAAGAAATCAATATAATCTCAGTTTTATTTCTATAAATTATTCTTAATCCACATAAATGGATACTTTATCAAACACAGCAACTCTCTAGGACAATGCCTGATCTAAAATCTTTTTGAAACATCCACCAGTAAATAAAAATTACTTTTCGAAGCCTAAGTTGGACCGTTTCCCGTTTTGTTTTCTCTCCAAACAAATTTCTGACGAAGACACAGCAAGATACGTAAAATTTCTTGGTAGCAGACAATGATATCATTAACAATAGTTTAGCAGCCATTGAACTCGGTTCGAATGTTGTATTATTTTATACAGCCGGGATTAAATAGACATTAGTGATTAAAAGACGTATAATTCTTTTCAAGCGGAAGGGAAAGAAATAGGCGTGTAAATGATTTTAATTATTTATTGAGAGAAAAAAATCATAGTTCACATTCTGGTAGTGACAACAAATATTGCTAAAATCCGAATGCAATGGAAAAAGACCGATGTAATGTCGCATTGGTTCCGATTGTTTCGAAATTACCTGGAATAGCAAGTTGCTGATGCAACCTGGTTCCTTGTGGGATCGTTTGACCATTTAATCGGTTGACATATGGGCATGTTTTCCAACAACACACACACACACACACACACACACACACACACAAATATATATATATATATATATATATATATATATATATATATATATATATATATATATATATATATATATATATATATATATATATATATATATATATATATATATATATATATATATATATATATATATATATATAGTGTGTGTGTGCGTGTGTGTGTGTGTGGTAAGCCGATAGTTCCTGGTTTGGGAGGCGTTCCATGGCTTCTGTCTCCATGAAGTTTTGGAGAATGGTGGGTCTAGTGAGTTTCGTCTGCGTGCAAAAGCAAAAGGAGATGTGGGCTTGATGGTCCCTTGTTATCAAATCGGAGCTGAACAATATTCAAAAACAATTTTGATATGTTTTAATGCTTTCATATCGTTTGATATATTGAATATATGTAACAGAACAATCTTGAATTAAGTATTCAGGCGTAGGGTGGAGATCTATCTAGCAAATGTTAAGTGGAGAGACAAATACAACATTGTGTTATTTGGAAAAACAGTATAATTTTAGTTTATCATTGCAAAGAAGCAACCATGATAGTGTAGACTTGTGTAGTTTGTCCTCTGTTTTAACTATGGAAATAATTTCGTTTCTTTGGAATAAGGCTTTTGTTAAATGACTACTCTGGTTCCCACTAGGTCATACTTTGTTGTTTTAATTATCTTTTTAATGGCACTAGTTGATTCGACATCAGATCCATTAAACTTCATAATTAGTTCGGAGGTTAACCCCATAGATATGCTCTCTTAATTGAGGCTTCATACAACACTACAATCTAAGATATACAAATCTGGATTTAAAGCAATATCTTTAAAAAAACCAAGACAAATATCATATTGACATTCAAACTGATAATATGAAATAATCGCGTTGACTGTCCGTTCGTAGCTATCCAATCATTTTTAATGTTTTTTCATGTAAACTGTAACTATAAAATTAAAACCAAACAAGGCCCAAACATTACACGTTGTGACTGTTGTAGTAGAAGCTGGTATATATGTTTGACTGAACTCTCAAAGTGTACCATCACGAATACCAAGGAATGTCAGTATTAATCACGTAGTAAGTGAAGTTAATGAGGTCTAAAAAAATGCCTGGATTTGAAAGAAACTACTTTACATAGCTTTTAAAGTATGTTTTAAGCACAAATTAGGCTAATTCTTATCAGAATGTGTCTAATAGGCAATATCTTAGGCAACTGTTATTCTGAAATCATTTGATTTGTTTTCCAATATTTATCCATGTTGTAATATTGCCTTTCGCACCTTTTAAATTGAATTATCAAGAAAATTATGCCTTATTTTTCAAGCTTAACGGATGCATTTTAAAACTCTATTATTCAAGCTTTAGGGGTGCGTAGTGAAACCCTATTATCCAAGCTTTAAGGGTAAGTTCCGAAGCCTCATTGTTCAAGCTTTAGGGATGCGTTCCGAAACCCTATTATCCAAGCTATGGGGAACTTTCTGAACATAATAAGAATAATCAAAGTACTGAAGGAACTGCTGTACATTTAACTTGCAACAAACGCGATGAAATTATTTACTACCCGTATTTAGAAATAAAACAAAACCATCATGGTATGCTTTGTCAAAAGTAAGACTATACTTATCGTAAAGAATAATGGGCTATACATACGGGAATTATCGGATTGTGGGTGTCACCTTCTTATCGGGATATGATTAAAAGATCTACAGGACTAGCGGACACGAATACATGACGCATCATATGAATCCAGCAATAAATGAACTTGTCCTTATGTTGGCAAGCGCTATAAATACATTTATATTGCGTCACATGCATATAATAAAAAATTAATGAACTACAATCTAGACCGATGCCATGTGTAAAAATAATTACGAGATTGCTTCATATATTACACATGCATAAACACACAACGAAACATCTGTATTACTCCACGCCATTGTACCTGATGGAGATATTACTGGCACAATCTTAATAATAATATGTTACCAAGATTTGGATTGTATGATTATTATGATGCAAGACGTTTGAAAGAAAAATAGGTTACTGGCAGAATATATACATCTTTCTTACCTTGAAGAAATTTGTTTTTTTTTTATGCATGCCTGATAAATTCCAACAATTTCTTCCTTGCCATTCGATACTAAAGACAAGCACATCATTCATAGGTAGTTGACATCTATTTCATCCAGTACTAGAAAGAAAAGAACATGAGAGTTAACCGAACGTTCTCCTTTCATGGTCTTTAGTGGTTATGCATCCGAGACAGTGTATCTTTACTTTTGATATCATCTACTTTGGCATAATGCAGGCAGTTTTGAAGTTCCACACTATTTCTAATATCATCCATTACAAATATGGAGACAGTTCATATTTGGGGAAATCAAGATATAGGCGACAAGATTTATGGCATATAAGCACATTGTTATTGGGCAACGGAGCAGCCACAAGAATTGTAATGCAGCTGAAGTTTTACATTCGATATGTCTGTCACGTACCTGTAAGCCATGAGAGACAAATATAATAAATTCGCTACATGTTTTAGATGATGTTAGAAAATAATACGTGATGCTTGCCGTTTGGCGGGATACTGTTTAAACTCCCATTTGTCATCCTTAAACCTTCTTTAGTTTAAATCGGAATGTTAAGATCACATAAGTACCCCCTCACCCCAACCCACCAACCTTATATGCTGTGAAACGCTAGCTAACCCCTGTTATAAGGTTCAAAAGTCTTTGGTAGAGGATTCCTTACGAAGGTAACTCTAGAAATGTACCCTTCAGTATACCCTCATTATTACAGCCATAGTATCTTCTGCCATAGACCAAAATTGATCTAAAACCATTTAGTTACCAACATCATTCTTTAGGGCGACCGCTCCGGTGGCCTAGTGGTTAGAGCGTTCGCCTAGGATGCGGGAAGTCGCGGGTTCCAACCCCGGTCGAGTCATACCAAAGACTTGTAAAAATGGTACTAAAAGCTGTCTCAATAGGCGCTCATTATTAAGAGGTTAGTGTTATGTCTGGTCGGCCTGGTGTCAGGATAATGTGACTGGGTGGGACATCATCCTACATGTCTGCGACATGATGCCCCACCGTTAGACATCACTATAAGCTGCCACACTGCATGACTGAAAAAGTGTTAAAAATCCAAATCTCTCTCTCTCTCTCTCTCTCTCTCTCTCTTTCTCACACACACACACACACACACACACACACATATTCTTTAAAGCAATAAGACTAACAGTAAGATATAGTTTAGGTGATCATCATAGGAGGCAAATAATAATGGAAAACTAATACCAAAAAACATGGTAGGCACTTCAATCTGTTTGGAGATTATTTCATGCAGCCCAAAACCATAATGTATTAAGGATTAACAAATGTTGTCACATCAGGTTATCATGCATTCACTCCTTCACATTACGATGTAAACGCCCCCAAACAGTATTCCAACTTACTTTATTCAAAGTATTCTAGCGTGGAATATTATGCGCGTAACAGAGGTGACTTGATAAGACGATCAAGAGTTGTGCTTGTTGACAAAACATCTTCATTTGTTTGCCATTCGCGAAAACATTCACCAAGTTGAATCCACCAGTATTTAATAATTGATGTTTTCAAACGTGACATATTGTTTCATTTGTATGATATCAAGGTGCAGTTGTAATACTAGCTCACAAAACCTACTCTGTACACATCATGTTATTGTTTTGACAACAATTTAGATTCCGGACAATTTGTTTACACTCAGATCTCCACAGTCCTAAGTGGAGATCTGACAGCTGACGATAAGAGTTAATGGTTTGATGACCTCGGAAATTCCCAGTTTATTTTTACTTAGACTTTTGTTAGACATGTTCTGAATGAATTTTGTCACTTTCATAACTTTTAAAGCTGTGAAACAGAACATGACTTTTATCGGTGTTCATCATATCTCCACGTTTTAGATCGGATATTTATCTGACTGGTTTCCTGATAATGTTGAAACTTGCAATAATTACGTTTACATCCATATTAAAAGTAGATTTTACATGCGAACCATGAAATATAAACGTCATCATAACAGTACTTTCAATGTTGTGGTTCTGTTTTCTTTTAAAATTTAAGACCTATCAAGATTGTATTGTTTTATCAAATAAGATGCGGTAATATTTGCAAATGAAACTCCAAGACCTTGAACTGTGGTATTACAACTAAGACAAGTAATAGGAATATTCATCCTTCGCATTCTTCTTTTCTTATCATTTTTTTCTGAGCAGTGCCCATACACAGTCATCAATTATCCCGAAGACATTATCACGAAACAAGAAAAGTCGCTCTTTGCCAATTTGGATAGCTACTTTATATTACTGAACAAATTAGTAATTACCGATCTACCAATAATGACTTAAAAGTTGAAATCATTAGCTTTTACACTAAACGGACCTTTAACTTCAAATTTGGCTTTCAGTATAAAAATCTACGAGCGGCAATCTTCTCTATCTTCAATACCACCACGTTAGATCACACATGGATGCTAACTTCTATAAAAAAATGCTCTCAAATTATTTTCGAGCACGTGACAGGCTGATTACTTGAACTTTGTGATTTGTACATTAATGTAAAAGTGCGAAATGCCGACAAGTTTTCAGATTTGTACTTTAATATATCAAATGGAAATACCGACAAGTTTTCGGATCTAATTATTAGCACCTGATACCTTGTCGTATTTACTATATACAACTCCATTGCCAAAGATATTTTGCTAGCTGTAATGTCATGGACAACAATACAATGATTCTTCCCTTGGATCAACTAGAGAGAATTTTGAGTTTAGTTGGTGCATTGTTGCTGAAGATGCAGTTTTCATTCGCTCGAAATCCCGATATGCTAGTTATGTCATAAAGGAGAAGAATATCTTTCTACTTTAAAGTCGTCAGAATAGAGCAATCTTCAAATGTATCTCATTGACATTTACGAAGAAAATTGGTTTGTCTGTTATTTTTTTCTCCACCCTAACTATATTAATGGAGTGAGACCCCTGAAGATTCATGCAGATCTGCGAGAGGAAAAAATGAAAATATATGACATCATCCAGTTTATTCAAAATGTCTGCCTTCATCACAAGTCATTCCAGTGCAGTATCATGTTGACTGTATACTGTTCTTCCTTTATATTTCAACAGTGGGAATACTTAACATAACAGTACAGTTTCCGATCTAAAATCTTATATATATATATATATATATATATATATATATATATATATATATATATATATATATATATATATATATATATATATATATATATATATATATATATATATATATATATATGTGTGTGTGTGTGTGTGTGTGTGTGTGTGTGTGTGATGCATAAGGTATTCCAATTTACTTTATTCAAAGTATTCCAGCGTGGAATATTATGCGCGTAATATATGCGTAACCGTAACAATTTTGTGAACCAAGCGTTCATGAAACAATATCACACTGTCTTATTTAGTTTCAAGTCAACAAATGCGTGACTTCATCTTGAACTGATGATTGTTTTGCTTAGCCTGGAAAGTACCACTTAGTAATACTAGATGGAAGCTACTACTTAGTAATACAAAAAGGAAAATACCACTTAGTAATACAAAATGGAAAATACCACTTAGTAATACTAAATGGAAATTACTACTTAGTAATACAAAATGGAGATTACCAATTAGCAATACAAAATGGAAATTACCAATTAGCAATACAAAATGGAAATTACCAATTAGCAGTACAAAATGGAAATTAATAATGAGTAATACAACATGGAAATTACTACTTAGTAATGCGAAATGGAGATTACCAATCAGCAATACAAAATGGAAATTAATACTTAGTAATACAAAATGGAAATCACCACTTAGTAATACAAAATGGAAATCACCACTTAGTAACACAAAATGTAAACTACTACTTAGTAATAAAAAATGGAAAATACCAGGTCATCACAGTTAGTTGCAGGATGGGTCAAACAAACTGAAGCTGAGAATTGTGCTTTTCACTCCTGAAAAATTAAAATATTCCCTATAGAGAGATTTCATAAATATATCTACATAGTTTGAGTTCACTTTTCTCTATTTCATTTTCAAAAGCAATTTTCACAAAGCGATTGATGGTAGACACATCTTCTAGTACTAAAAACAACGATTTGTGTTACCTCTCCGTAAAATAGAATCATTAAGCATGGCCCAACGAGCGATTTGCAGTGTTGTTTAAAACTAAAGATATATTCTTTATTTTCTTTTTTTTTCTTCATGTCAACAGCTGAATTAGGACGAATATATTCTAAACTTTCTAAAGCATTCGCCGTTAGCTGAATCGATTAAAAACAGGATTGTGTTAGCACAGCGGTGTTATCAGGGTCACCACAAAGGTCATTCGTATCTGACGGCTTATCGACTGCTTACGTTGACTTGTTGTATGGATCCTCCATACATTCAGCAAAAACTTTGCCAGGATTTTCTGCAGCTAGTAATAAAGGAAAGAAATTAGCAACACCATCACAACCTGATTAATTATTTATTTAAGACTGATAATCTAACACTGTCTGTGGATTGATTCGCGATGAAAATCAACACCTATGTCTGAAATAAATAACACAATAGATGTAAAAGGATACGTAAAACAATATTGAAAGGCTTCAACAAAAACCCGATATCATCTCTCAAATCCAAAACATTACATAAAAAGGAGTTTTGGTCATAAATAGCCGAAAAAAATGATTGAGTTAGTCATTAATCATAGTTAACGGCCTTTCACGAGCGTGCACATAACATAACTCGTATGGAAATAGCTTCTCTGCACGTGAAACTTCGATACATTTTGTTCATTAAAGTTTACACCTGACAATATTGTGCAACACAGCGTTAGGTGAAAATTTTGGACCACATGTACGATCTTTAGAATATCGTGTTATTTTTTTCTACAACAGTATTGAGAACAGTCAGTGCTTACAGCAACCTGGTCTACACCACCTCGTTATAATGGAAATGGAAAATCTGAATAAAACATCAATGTCCAATTTGAGTGGAACAATGACAGAGCCTCCTAGAACAAATTTGCACGCCAGACTGCAACAGCTCTTCGATGCTCTAAAAAGAGAGTGTTATCAAAGACTTGAACGCTGGCCTTTGCCAACGGGGGGTAAGTACTACAATAGATCCTTTTGATTGCAAAATGACCAAAATATCGTCTAGGAAGTAGTTTATCTTGGGTCACATTTGTTGTTGGGTTTTTCGCTAACCATACATTTTAAACATGACGTGTCTTCATTTTATAAGTAGTCTTTCTTTTAGATTTACATGAAATTAATTATGCAGTTTCACAGAATCACGATTTATAATACATGTATCTGCATTTGGAGTCTGGAACAAATCTATTGGTTTTATCGTATTGTTTGAGATTTATTTTGCAATAATATTGAATTATTGTTGAGAGGTTTTGTTAAGTGTGTGTGTGTGTGTGTGTGTGTGTGTGTGACATACTTAGCATCTTTTCCTTTTCTCACAGGCTTAATAATATCTTAAATAACTATTAGCCTTTGAATGTATTATCTTTCAGCACTCGCAATGCCACGGCTACAAAATATATCGCGGTATGAAATGTATCAATTGTTTTTATTCAGCACGAGTCTATTCGTTTTAACATTCTTTTTTATATATCCCCTGTGTTCCTAGTCATTTTCGTACCTAAAGTATAAAGTAGTCAACATTGACCAAAATGTATTTGATAATGTCCAGACAGAAAAGCAGTCTCCGGCCTATTCAACGTTTCAAGTTACGTAATGCACACAGATAGGCGACATCTCTAATACATAAGGGCATTTTTGTAAGAGAAATAATATAATTGGTTAAGTTTGTATTACAATAAATGAACAAAGTGGATGTTTGATTGCACCGAGTGAATACCGGATATATTTCATCGTGTGGGCGAAAAAGTCGGTAGTTTTCTCCACGAGACGAAACATATTCGTCACCCACTCAGAACATGCAAAATGTTTAAGTTATTTTATGCATAAACGTATTGTATGGCAATACGTATAACATCCATAGTATACAGCTTCTTAATCTTAAAATGGTTCAATTTATCAATGAAACTGTAAGATGTTTAGTAATTCAGAAACAAGGTAAGAGGTATTAACTAAGTCCAAGATGATGGGCTTTAAATTCAAAGTTTATGGGCTATAAATTCAGTAAAGGTTTATGGGCTATAAATTCAGTAAAGGTTTATGGGCTTTCGATTCTTTAAATATTCAAGGGTTATCACAGTTTAAGTTTATGGTCCACGAATTAGCCATTTTACACATGATACGTGGCGGTCATTATATCTGTTTCGGGGTTAGACGGCAGTGATTGGCAAAGGCTAGCGCCTTAGACCACAATGTCACTCAGATTATAAATTCATTGAAAGAGTAGGGTGATAATGGGTTATCAACTTTCTCAACTTAATAATTTTATATTGACATGTACTATCTAAAATTTGAATAGCATTTCATTTCTTGATAAATTTTAAAATTAATCCATGATTGTATGCATTCTCTTGTCCATTAAGTAACCATGGAGACATGTACAAAGGAACCTTGTATTATATATAACTTTTTCCTTCACTACACAAAACAAGTAAAGTTCATGAATTATGGTATTTGACACATTCGCTTTGCACCTTAAATTAGCTTCATATAACGTTTATTGAGCAATTTTACAATCAGCGGATTTGGTATCTGGTATTTTTCTATGACTCTATATCAGAAATCAAAATGTAATTGAATGTGACGCATACAAGTGCCTTGTCTGAATACTCCATAAGATGTACAAAGATTGAATCAACATATTATTCTACGTCCATCATATGAAGTATTCTGGACAACACATGAACAGCTTTGGCAGCTTAAATGTTGACATAGTGTGGTGGTGTGTGGTCAATGAAAAAGTGGAATCCAGAGAAAAGAGCTGACCTTGAATGAGCGGCCACTGTACCCTCGTACTTACTGAGGCTGTCATGGAGTCGCTTGACAAAATCACCAGGATCTGTCATCTGCACTGTTCGGTGACGATCGCCCATTTAAATACCACTGGTCTTAAAACATGATTGATGTGCGCCTACTGTGTGGCTCTCAATATGGAAAGCATTTGAATTATTATAATAGTTCATAATCTGAAACCTTTGGACAAGAAGAAAGAATCGATAACCAGTTATATTTGGAATCCTTTTTTCACATCGTTATTGTTGTATATATTGCCGTTAGGGACTTACGAAAAGTACAATGTCACCAGTTCGTATATGCATCTATGTGTCGGCGTCAGTGCTTGCCGAATGTGTTAATATGTATAGTTTACATCGTTTATTTACATTTATAAACCAATGGGCGTGGGCCATGAGTTATCGCAGTAATTTTGAACGACGTCTCTAATGCAGACGAAAGATTTTAATCGAAGAAAAGCAGCACACACACGTGCGTGTGCGCGCGTGTGTATGACCGAATATCATTCTATAACAAATCATTGCAAATAATATGATGGACAAAATGAAAAAAGTACTTGTTCTAAACCAGGGGTCTCAAACTCAAACCACCCTGAGGGCTGCATGAAGGCATTTTCGATGGCCCTAGGGCCCCACCACCTTTGTTATTTCTCATGACAACTTGTGATGCCAATAATTTTGCGGGCCACAGGATACGGCTTTGGGGGCCGCGTGTTTGAGACCCCTGTTCTCTGCCGTGTTAGATAGAGTCTGTAAAACTTAGGGTAAGCCATAGATTTTGTGGTGTCACCGTTCCCATTGTTTTTCCATGGACCTTCATGGTAACGTTTGGTGAAATAAATATACCAGGGGTACCCAACCCCCGGCCCGCGAATGTGTTCTGTCTTGCCCTCATGGCAAATTAAAACAACACAGAAATCTGGCCCGTGAACAGTAATTATATTAAAGAAATTAGTGTTTGCGGCTCTCCAGTGGTCTTAGGAAACGCATTCTGACCCTTGGCCGGAAAAGGTTGTGCACCCCTGAAATATACCTTTATCCCACTTCAGCATACGCGTCACACTTTGTTACTGAAAGCAATGTTAGAGGTTCAGTTTGATAAGGGAAATAACCATGTACTTTACAGTACTTTAGAACTGGACAACTGTAAGAGTTATCCAGTCACGACTGTTACATTGTCAATAATCAGTATCACACTTACATCCCCCCACCCCCCAAAGAAAAACATGCATGTGAACATGTCCCATCCCTTCTGTAACATAAACAAATTGCTTTCCTCCCTTAAGTAGTGGCTAACATTCAATCAATACGCCAATGTGTGATCGTACATTATAGATTGTAAGCATTTAGTTTGGATTTGGGGTTTATGCTTGGGAATAACACACAGAAAAATACCAAGAAAAACTAATAAACATAGATATTTGAAGGGAGTAAAACCACGAAGGAATTTTGTTTCCGAAATGAACATGTAGCCTATAATAAAGGAATTTTCAATAAAAAGAGAAAAGAAAAGAAAATTGACAAGAGAACGTGTGTTCGACTTACCTTAGACAAAAATGTTGAAGCCAGTACCCCATCAGTTAAAAGACAGTTCCGGTAAACTACTTCGTTCCCTGCTAGTATCAAAACTTCAGGTGGAGTAGTGTGCATTTCAATCTGAAGGCCAGTACCCCATCAGTTAAAAGACAATTCCAATGTACTACTTCGTCCCCCACAACAGAAATAAAAAGAGCAAGCAATTGAAGCCATGTAGACGCATATATTTTATATTAATCATATAAATTAAATTAGAACAAACTGATATCAGCTAAGATAAAATCAAAACAACCTTCTCAAACTTTAAAGTTTTGCTCTGAGAAACTATTAAAGCTTTTGGAATTGAATTTGCATCATGATTTAGTGATGCTATAATATTTTGTTATCAATCTTTAACACGTACTGAAAAATTGAGATTTTTTAATTCCTTGAAGAAAAGAACAGATCAATTATGAAGGGAGATAACTCCGTGGAATACCAACATCTATAATAATTTTCACTGAGGGACATACTATGCTCTAAAACAAACTAGTTCACATAACAGTGACTTGACTTATATACATTACATTAAAAAATATTAAAAAAACGAGAACAAGATCAGAAAATGGGAGCTACTGTATATGTTTCTAAATACATATTCCTACGGCCGAAAGCATGAGGGCAGTTATGATTTAATTTTGCTCTTAGAGATGATGGTTATCCGGAGTGGTCTAGTGGTCTAAAACACTCGTCTCTACCGATCACATTCATCTCATCTCTGTCCGCCTTAGTTCCAGTTTCAGTCTTGGCCTATTTGGCACGTAAGAAGGCTTGCTAGAAGCTTCCAGAGGGTAGGTTGTTCTTCCCGGGTTTTGTTCTGGGTTCCGCCTCTATCAGTTTTACTGGCTGCCATGTATAGCCTGTCATGTGCTAAATGCGTTAAGCCCACAAAAACAACAGAGATGATGAATCTGACACATATCAAATAGTTCATGTCTACCAGAATGCAGTTATGGTGAATACAGTCTTTCGGAGACATTCTGAAATATTCCAAAGCTGTTGTGGATTCTTACGAACGGATTGTTCCTCTTTATATTAAAATCACTTTTTTATATGAAATTCACATGGTTTTCATGTGTAATCGATATGTTCATTATAAAAGGAATGGCTAAAGTCCGTATCAAATAATATCTTGCGGCGCTAACTCTTCAGAGTCTCATGATTTAATTTTTTAAAATTTATTTTGTCCTCTTGTAATAATATACAAATAAAATAATGAAAGAGCAGGGAGGGTCTTCCTAAAATACATGAATTGTTGGTACGAATTGTAAATAAAGAATACAAGTGTTTTAACTCATAATACCGAAATTAATATTAATTTGGCATTTCTCTATAGTATCAAGCAAGCAAACAGACTTTGAACTTTGCTTACAAATAAGTCATACAGAGAACTGAATGCAAACATAAAAATCACACAAGAAAGCGAAAACCTTACTCCGATAGCTAATCTCCCCATCTTCCTCATTTTTCTTTATGGACTTTTTACTTTCCTTCACTTTCCTTATGTATTCCAGGAGTAATAACATAAGCAACCAATTACACTTAAACTACGATTTTAATAGCTTTATCATTGTGTTCAGCATTATATTCAATTTTCAGCTCTGATTTATAAATGGATTTATAAATATATAGGCTTTCCAATGTAAAGGAAGTTTTGAAGCAGTGAAATTCTATGAAGTGATTGCAAGATGATGGCAATTATTTGATCATTATAAAGTATTTTGATCATAATCTAACTTATTAATGACACGATGTGGTCATTGTAATCTATCTTAAATTTGCATTACTTAAGAGCAACATTTTCTACCGTTGTTATTGAATCCTCCTCTGGCAGCACGCGACTGACAATGTGCAAGAAGTTTCGCAATCAAATTCGTAAAAGAAAATAAGCAAACCTTTGCTTACTCATCAATAACGAAAACGGAGAAGTAAAACTTTTGCATATGGAAAAGTGTATATTTTACTTATTATTGTCGTATGACATTATATGGGAGAGGTGGTTTGAAACCGCTGTTTGTTGAAAGGGCTTATAGATTCGGACTAACTTTCAGATGATAGTATTCACTTGATAAGTATCAAGTAGACTGTCTCCATTACTAGTATTGATTATCGTTCCTGAACTTAATACCGAAACAGACGGTAGGTGTCCATTTCCACGCGACTCAAAGCAGTTTTCAAATTCTACGCATACACTGATACATCATCTGCACCTGGTTCACTATTAATTATAAAACTAAGCACAGGATATGAACTACCTGGCATTTAGGATAAGACAGTACAATCTCCTTCACAATTTATGCAACTTCATTTTTTCTTCACAAATTTCACGCTACATCAAAGCACAAGGTCTCCAAGATCATGCGTTTGATAGCTGTAAGTAATCAATTTTGTTCCAAGGGTTCTCTAACCTTTCTACAAAGAAACACTTTTCCAGTTTTGGCTCGAAAGAACAGAAGAGAAATGATAACAGGGGATCTGTGGGAAGCATTGATAAGGAAGGTTTCAACCAAGTTGTAATTTTAAAATATACCATATCAAAGGCCACACCATGGCTGCGTTTGTTTGGAGTGTGAAATTCATTGAAAGAGTCTGTAAATGTCTATTTACAATACTGAGTAAAACTAAAGAAAGTTAAAAATATTGAGATAGATAACGCCTGGAAAATCTGGAAACACATGTTTCTAATGGTTTCATTTCAGTTTTTGCTATCTGTCCTCGTCGACGTATAACAATTATTGCATTAATCACTATCTTTGCGAAAGCATACTATTCAGTTCTCTTTATATATGTTGCTAGCAATGTAACTTTTAATTTTGTTGTACGGTTAACTTTAAAAAAAATAATCAGCATTTGTGTGAGCCACTGAGAGACGCATATACAAGCTGTATAATGCTCTAATACATGCTCATGAACTACGTCTGTAACAAGGCTTTTAGAGCACTGTCCTTCGTGATGAGAGAGAGAGAGAGAGAGAGAGAGAGAGAGAGAGATGTCGCTTAATACATATTTGTATTTGTGACATGTCAAAAGAATTTAGTAAAACCAAAATTTCGCCTGTTTCCTTTGTAGAATTTGCTGGTCTGCGCAGAAAATGTATTTTTATTAAACTGCAAAACGGAGATGTAAAGAAACGGGCAAAAGCGATGGAGATGACTTTTGTCAAGAAGGTTTGCACGCATTATCATTATTTGCCGGCTTTTTTGGAATCAAAATGTCTTCCAAGATGAAATCGATCCGATCTGACCATCACAAGATCGGCAGTTTCTTCTTAGATAAGGTTGATTATAATATTACGATGACAAGCGATGTCTTAATGACGTGGTTGGCATCATTGACTCACGGACACAGTGAAACATGGGACTCGATTATTTGATAATCTCAGATTGTAAGCACAAATATAATACATCGGCAGTTGTCAGAAAGAGTAGTAAGGGTAAGCGCAGCATCTGGGCACAAATGTGATTTCTTTAAGTGAGCTCATCTTCTTGACCATTTCGCTCTTGGCGGTTTGACCACTGCAAGCACCCATGGGTATTCTGGTCAAAATTAGGATTTCAATTAGAGAACTCACTTTTGTATTCAGACCGAAATTTTGCTTTACTATTATTACGCTTTTAGAACTGTGGAGTGCATGCATTTCCCATGACTGCTCATAAGGGCTGTCACACAGAAGTTACCTATAACCTTTCATTTCATTTATGTCAGGTTAATCTGGCATATAATGGTGGAAACGATATTAGCTCCTGAAAAAGACTTGATCAAATGTGATTTTAAAGAGCTCTAAAAGGTTTTGAGTATGCATTTTATCTTGTTTCGACTTTTGTGCTCTGGGTTCAGGGTATCGATGTTCATATTTTGCTTTGACTTTTTTTTGGACAATTTATGCCAACAATCGTTGCTGGTGAATACTGAAAGCTTTGATCAGGCGTTTTATGTAGTCAGGCGTTTTATGTAGTCGGGGATGTTCATTCTGGAACTAAATAATTTAAAATTTCAAAACTGGTAACAAAAAGAAAACATTAAATAAATAGCAAGGCGATACATCATGTAGCATTAGGAAAAATTATGGTTAAATCAAACTGCATTGCTGGCAAGTTATCACAGCGAACAGATCTTTGTAGAAAAGTGAACTTGGGTGAGTCGATTAATGCCAGATAAGAATAATGTGTATATTCGGTGGTTGAACTGCCATGAAAGATGTCTCGAATATTCCACTTAAACTTAGTAGCTAAATTCGTTCATTCTGCACCGAGTAAATGGCGTTCTCAAACAACTTACCTGTCGAATATAAAAGACACCGTCTAACAACATGCAAGCTCTCAATTTGTTGCTTATAGGCTGAAAACTGTATTTAGGTCGTACGGATGCCACAATATTGTACGTGTTTCCTTGCACTTAAACTGGAAATATGCTCTTGTATGTATAAAAGACAATTCATGATTTTTGATCGTAGTGTCTACCTTAATATAGAATGAGCTTTACCATTGATTATAAAACAGTTTTGACGCAAATGTGTATTACTTGATATAAAATTGTTTTAGTTCTGAACAGACACTGTATCTTGTGCCAAAGGTGCGATTAAAGAAAGTACACCATAATCATCGAAAGACTTCAAATGTAAGAAATACGTGTGGAAGAAGTTTCGTCTGTCTGCTAGATATGGAGACGCACACATTTCACTAATCAAATTCAAATGTAGACTTATTTCGCTTACACGTTCTTCTCCAATAATCGTCAAATCTGTTGAAAGCTAGAATACTTCAAGTGATAAGGCTATCTGATAAATGGGCTACTGAGTATACATAACGATATCTTCCATGGCGTTTTTTTTATTTTGTCAGATGTATGCCTGTTTAAAAATAATTTGCTCAACGCTTATCAAATGTTTACAGTTGGCAGTTTATTATTTCGTATACATCTGCATTACACGAATCATTCACGGATGTTAATTGTAAAAACCTTGGCCGTAGCATAGGGAAAAGATTATAACCCAGAAGATGACAGTTTTTTCGTCGTGATCTGAAAAACGTTCGAACGTTGGAACATTTTGAACATAATAAATCACACTGATTATTATTATTATTATTATTATTATTATATAATCCAAATTTCAAACATTAATCTTATACCAAACAACCCACTAAAATTAAAAATATTTAAGTACGGGAAAATCTCATAAGTGATATTCTGATGTTCAAATATGGTTTACATCACGAAAAAGCAACTAGTCAAGGTTACTGAATGCGGCCTGATGATGTTAATATGCAACATTCGTGTAATTTCATATTGGAAAATACCATACAATAATAAATTGTATAAGATTGTGAGATCGAAATGTTTCAAAGAGTCGCAAATTCAGAAGTGTTATTTCCTAAGCCAAATTTAAAAGAACGTATGTCCGATATTATTTCTCTGCAGCGTTAGATATAAGAATCGTTTGAAAAGAATACAGAAAAGAAAACTTGAAGCTCTTTGTTCTGAGCAATTTGTTTTACATACATACATACATACATACATACATACATACATGCACGCACGCACGCACGCACGCACGCACGCACACACATACATACATACATACATACATACATACATACATGATCGCATTATCAAATGATTTACGCGAAAATGTCGAAGATCATGAAAACAATATCTATGTTAAAATTATATATTCTTCATATTTTATTTTCGTTAATGTGGACATGCAAAAATAATGTAGGGTTGTTGTAAATTTAGTTATTCAAGGGAGTGTCTTAGCAATTTTGACAAAGAAACACGGCTCGAACTAAATCAACACTAAACTGAATATTTTTTGCTTTATCCAGTTTAATTATAATAATAAAGTCGTTTCTTTTATCATAATTAAGGTCATTAATACAGGCAGCTTTCGCGACCCCCAAAAAATGAAGTTATAAGGAAATAAGTCAATTTCATATAAAGCAGGAAAAGCTAATATAAAACAAGAACGCTTATAAAATGAAAAGATTAATGGTCGGGCATTAATATTAATACTCAGATAAAACAAATGAGGCACAAAAGAAACAGACCCACTAAATATCGGAATAAAACAAATGAGGCACAAAAGAAACAGACCCTCTAAATATCGGAATAAAACAAATGAGGCACAAAAGAAACAGACCCTCTAAATATCGGAATAAAACAAATGAGGCACAAAAGAAACAGACCCTCTAAATATCGGAATAAAACAAATGAGGCACAAAAGAAACAGACCCACTAAATATCGGAATAAAACAAACGAGGCACAAATGAAAATGACCCCTGTAAATATCGTAATAAAACAAATGAGACACAAATGAAAAAGACCTTCGAAATATCTGAATAAAACAAATGAGACGCAAAAGAAACAGACCCGCTAAATATCGTAATAAAATAAATGAGGTACTAAATATCGGAATAAAATAAATGAGACACAAAACAGACCCGCTAAATATCGTAATAAAACAAATGAGGCCCAAAAGAAACAGACAATCTAAATATCGGAATAAAACAAATCACACACAACAAGCTGGTGACGACTGAAACTCACTACAGACAAATGAAACAAAATAGCATAAAATGAATCAAGCTTCACTACTACACGGCAAACAAAAACCGTCAAATGAAATGAATACAATTGGACAAGAAGAAAAAAAATGACCTAACCATATACAAAAACGCCCAAAACAAATCTTAATAGAACACAAATGTTTAAAGAAACAAAAAAAAAAATAATAATAAATAAACTAAAATAAAAAATAAGATTGAAACAATTAGACACAAGACGAAATAAACAGTATTTAAATGAGACAAACAATAATTAAGCTGGTGAAGCTAAGAGAAAATTAAATACTGTAACAATAGAAAAATTTAAAACGCACGTGCATCACCTTTACAGAAACGTTATTGACAAATGAACGCAAGACGACAGTCAAATAATCCATTTTATAAAAAGAACCGACACCATCCCTACACCGTAAAGGGAAATTATTTTCATTATGTCAAGACAGCAAAATATTTGGAAAATATTGTATCCTTTGAGTCAAAATGATGTACCTAACGGTGTATGGCTGTTAAATGAATGAGCCGATTTCTTGTCACGCGCCATGAACAAATAACACAGGTGAATCGGGGCCGCCGATGCCGCCCACTCCAATGACCCTTGTACCACTGATGATACCAAGATCGCCCCATGAGTATGGCATCATCGTCAACCTTGGGTGCCAAAAACAGCAGGAGCAACGAACATAGACAGATATTTCAAAGAGTTTCCAATGAAAGTAGCCTTAACTGGTTATGAGATGTTAATTTTCCATTTTAAATTAATTTTATTCCTTACCTGAAATTACAGACGAGTGGGAATCGGAGCTTGAGAGTACTTTTAGGTGGTATTCATTAAATCATCAACCACTTCTGAGAGAGAGAGAGAGAGAGAGAGAGAGAGAGAGAGAGAGAGAGAGGAGGGGCGGGAGGGAGGGAGAGTTTCTTGACCTAACCATGGATATTCTGATCTTTGCTTCATATACTAGTCATATTTATGATTATTTTACCAAAAAAAAAAATAATTAAACTTTCATTATAGTGTGCCTTATCAGCGATGATTACGGCTGTTTTATAAACACGATGTTTCATTTTATTCGGCAAAAGGAGAGTCACTGAACAAGCTAAAAACGCACTGTTTGTCCTCAATAACAGTATAGAAAATCTGTCTAATTCACTGAATTTTTTCTGCATAATACTGTTTGGCCGTTATCGTTGTACGGATGTAAGAGCTTTACAGAAAATTCCATTATTGAACAATTATTACGCAGTGATTTCGCATGAATAGTTTAATTTAAGGAAAACGTAGCATTCTGAATATGTTGATTGGAGAGACCGGTAGATTTCTTACGAACATTTATATCAAAAGTTAGAGCTGTTATATTTTGAGTTAGACTTGTTAAAGAAACAATTAGCAAAATTTTAGAAATATCATGTCACTTTGTTGCTGCCGATATATGCAATTTTAATTAACTCTCCTTTATCAAACACATTTTCCGTGATTTATTACAATTTATGCCTTGTCTTACAGATACATTCATACAATCTGGGCATTCTAGTGTTTCGAATTCCTCTTGAAATATAATGTATTGGATATTTAAGTTAGTGGTTTGAGTAGATTTGAGTCATTATTACCCCTTGTAGAATAATTTTAAGTTCATTGCGTACAACGAAGATATCGATGAAAAGACATCGATGAGGAATTTCAGTTTCTCTATTACTAGACCTGAGTTGTCAATAAAGTTTAGTTCTGTTCCTTTTGTTTATAGTGTTTCTGTAATTTAATTTCGTACATGATTGAATTGTTTTGTAAAAGGTACTATACTGCTAAGAATTCATTGTTTCATATATGGAGGAACGAGCGTGCCAGAACCACTACAACGATTCATCTAAATTTGTAATGAATTTAAGATTCTCCGTGGAATTAATATAAATTGGCAATGCCTTAGGCTTCTCTCTGGACCGGACATTATTAGACAATCAATTCAATTAACCATTAATAATACATTTCGTAAAGATAGCATGAGGATGACAACACCGTCATCTTTATAAACATCCCCTCTCTCTGTCTCTCTCTCTGACACACACACACACACACACGCACAGTGCCAAGATGGTATAAAATATGAAAACCAGTTAATAAAAATGGAAAATAAACATCTCACTAACGATGCAGTCTACTTAATTTGGTAGCTCTCCTAAACAATTGTGCCCGCTGAGGATGCTGTTTCCGATGTTGATAATGTTGTCATGCTCGATTCCATGGACGATCAATGGAACTAAGGTCATCAGAGTGAACGGCCGCATAGATTCACCTGTGTTGCTAATGGCGCGTAGCAACAAAAAGACTGTTTCATTTAACAGTCACACAGCGACATTTGTTTTTTATTTTAATGGCTGTCACATGTTAAAATATGCCCTCTTCACTCAAAGTAAACTCCCCTTACAATACAGGAGTGTCCTTTGTTCTTTAGATAAAGTTGGTTATTTGACTCTCGTGTGTCAGTGCGCATGTCAGTGGCATTTGTGCGTTGCGTAATGTACACGCATGTGTTTCTGTCATTTTTCTGTTGTTGCGTTGTTTCTTTTTATGTTAGAGTAATCAACTCGATGTTCTTTTTTGTTCATTTAAATACCGTTTATTTCGTATTTCTTTTGATTGGTTTATTAGTGTTTACTTGTTCATTTTGACGTTTATGTTCGATTAACATTTGATTTGTGCAGATGACGTGTTCCTTCTTTCATTCCATTCTATTTATTTCATTTTACATTTGTTGCCTTGCATGCGATATCCTTGATTCATCGTATTTTATATTTTATATTGATTTGACTTTAGTCTGTTTCATTTTGGGAATTTGCGTCCAACAGTGACATATCACTTTACCTAAGCGAAGCAGTATTTGATTGGCTGACCGGGTATAACGCACAAGATTAAGATTGCCAGAGACTCAGTGATACCAACCGTCTGAGCATGCATTGGGACCAGTGCCGGGTTACCAGATATGCAGAGTAGGCACCGGTCTAGGGGCCCAGCAACAACGGATCAAAATAATATTGATAAAACGTATTAGGAGATAATTTGCGAGGGGCGGGGAGCCCAAGATTTTGACTAAGAGCCTCCACAGGGTATAATCCGGCACTGATTGGGACACGCCAAAATGTTGAACGTGTCCTGCAATTGCATGATTAGGATTCATCCTGAAGGGAGGTTTATATGCAGCAAGTAAGGGAAACGAGGAAGGCATGAATATATGTAGTAATCTAAAGTACATAGCAATTTGCAGCAGATTTTTATTTATTTATTTATTTATTTATTTATTTATTTCCAGACGGTCTGTACTGTGCCAGAACTGTGGATTTGTTTGGAGGATGTTGGAAAGATACACCTGCCGGAAGTATAGCCGCAATTCAGTGCCCTGAACTTCCGAGATTCAATACAAAAGGTATATCAGTTGTGTTTCCATCTGTGTTCATTTCAGTTACAATACCATGAACTACGTTAGTTTTCTGTAGCAATTGAATGATATAACTTAAGCGAATTTTTAAAAAATAATATATTTTTGACGAAAGCTATTCTTTCTTTTATCTCTAGAGTACGCTTACAAGGAATGCACCATTAACGGTACATGGTTTGTTAACTGGACAACCGGAAGGGAATGGGCAAATTATAGTGCATGTTATGTTCATGATAAGGTAGGTAGACCCATACAACTGTTATGCTGCACAGGGCGCATTTTTAGACTATTTGTTTTCTTAACGTCCAAAATTAATGAATTGATGAATAAGGTAAAACCATTGGACGAAAGATCCTTTCTTTAATTTTTTTCATCGTGGTTCAAAACGAATTAATGTGAAAACTTTAAGATCAGTAAGTTTGACTTCATCAAATATTTATTTTTTGTATTGTTATTTTCGCTTCACACAGGAAAGTGCTTTCATCGTTAATTCCATAAATACTGGAAGACTTCTGCTTAGCGAGAGATGTATTTCAAAAATGGATTATTACTAGCAAAATTAGGTCACTGTGATATGAGTTCAGATTGCTAGCGAACACGATACCTTTATGTAGTTAGCTTCACTTCTTGATACTGCTTCATGTATGTTCATCAATCTTGATAAGTCAATTTTATTTATAGACATAGTTTCGCTCCCTTGAAAAAATATGTCACGGAAACCATGTCTTCAGCCTAAATGTACAATCTATATCCTAATTCATACGACAGGAGTCGATGCGAGAAGAAACGAAACAACCTGCCGAATTCTGTTCATTTTTTTGTTAGTTATATTACACAACATTCCAAAATGCAAAAATAAATGACAAAAATATTAATCTGATTTACCCCATCTATCATTCAAATCATGACGCGTGAATTGTGAAATAATGAAACAATTGATTTCCTGCAGCAACGCTTCTAGTTTTCTTGGAATCCCATTTCACGATATGGCGAAAAACGAGATAGACTACAACCATATGGATTCGATCTCACGGCATTAAATATCAGAGTTAAATCCTCTCTTGCATTTGGGAAATGTGGCATTCCGCATTCCTACCAACGCTCTAAACGAGGCCGTCGGTGCTGCACATTGTGTCCATTTATACTATTATTAATCCTACCAATCCACATAATAGTAAATTTTGATTGACAGGATGAAGATCACAAGAATGTAATTTACATCTTCGTTGGTGGATTCAGTCTGTCACTGCTAATGCTGATTTTGTCCCTGTTCATATTCTTCAGGTATAGGTAGGTAAAGTTAATATCATCAATATATAACAGTCACAAATAGACAGATGGATGACCACACAATATAATGTTCTCTTTAAAATCGTCAAGTTTGCTGTCGATTTATCTATCGCACCACACATTGCTAATAACTTATCCGTTTTATCCACCCTTCTATATTCTATCCACTTTTCAAACTAGGCATGCATGTATTAATTCACGTACGCACATAATATGCATGCTTGTATGTATGTATGTATGTATGTATGTATGTATGTATGCATGCATGCATGCATGTATGTTATGGACAGTTTTGTGCCCATATTTACAAAAAACGGACGTATGTGAACAAAGGTTTTCATAGTGGATCAACAGTTGAGTGGGGAAGAGCAAGTACTCATACAGGTCCACGTACGAAGAGGTTGGCGTCGTCTTGGAGCCCAATAATATACAAACGTTGAGGGTCGATCGCCCAGTGGTCGTCAAAAGGTAAGAGCCGGGGCCCAATTTATGCCCAGAATGTAGGGGAAGGAAATACACATGAACGTACAGACAGAGACATGAATAGACTGACAAAGCTGGATAAACAAATACTATTACAAATCATTGCTCACACTTACAGACCAACACATATTCCAAAGACAAACACACCTCCTTACAGACAAAACCCACCATAACATACAAACTCGCGTCCTTACTGATAAACAGATATTCTTCTAGACAAACATACGTCCTACAAACAAACACCTTCCCTTGGTATGGTACATTGAAAGACTAACACACACACACACACACACACCTGTAAATCTACACTAATATAACCTCACATATAGATAATGGGGTTTTCTTTTCGTCATTGAATTTGAATGGGATTGACCCGAGCCGTTGAGTTAGGATTTGAGAAGTGCCTTGGCTCTGATGGTTGATGCAGCATCTACTCTTCTAACACCACGATCTACATCATCGACAGCTCTTCTGCGATTTGTTTTTTGACCACATGATGACTAAGACCGATAGCCTCAAGGAGGACTCACTGACCTTTTCCTCGAATATCTTGATAGTGGTACTGATTAAGAGGTTCTCGTTGTCGTTCTTGTTATTGTTCTGCCTCCGGCCTTTCATACTCCCATTCCATTTCTGCCTGGGCGTCCTCCAATTGTCGCTAGTGCTCCACGCATTCTTGGAAGGCAGCTCTGGTTTCTTCCGAGTTATGTCTATCCTCTACTAGAAGAACAGATAGGATGTTCTATGCAAATCAGAGTAGATTTGCCATCTCTGGATCTAATTCTTGGAGTAGAAAGGCACATGAAACCTACGCAGGCCGATCGCTACACAGTTTAGATGTCTCAAGTCCGTGTCGATTCTATCACCAGATGTGATGTTGTCTCATTGAGGGTGTGTATCAAGACTGGTGAAATCAGAGTCTTGTATGCTTAATTCGCGAAAGTGATGGAAATCATTTGTATCTTCTTGCGCGGATATAATGCAAAACATCCGTTAAAATATAGATAGATATTGATTGTCTAGCGTTTAAGAACAACCAAAAGTCAGCATGACACTAAACAACAGTAATGACTAAGAGACCAGAACTATATTCTTTAATCGTTACTAGCGAATTGTATGCAGAAAAAGTCATTTAGTATGATATATATATATATATATATATATATATATATATATATATATATATATATATATATATATATATATATATATATATATATATAGTCTAGTGCGTCACTAATTAAACATACACACGCACTATTATCCAGTCACTCTTAAATGTGATCTTTGAGATTTCTAGTTATGAACTGCATTGTTTTTATAAAGTGTACGATTTTGTTTTTAATTGGAGGCAATCCTGACGAATCACAATATTGCATCATACAGTAGTCGTCTTAGTTGGGAAAGTAAAGAGGTACCCAGTGTTTTCTCGATCGATGGGTATCGTCCTTGTTGTTCACATGATCTCAAACATATGTGGTTTTTAGATGAGGTAGTTCTTCTTTGACTCTGATAATTAGGTTATATGGTGCTGTGTACGAACTGTGAGTGAGAATGTAATGCAGTCCCCATGTATTCACACAGATGATGACCAACAATTAACTCAATACTATTTCTTTAAATTAGTCAGTTAGAGCGGAGGATAGGCTCTTGTCCTGATTTAATAGGAATTCTAATGGTTCGTTCACGATATAGGTCTGTATTGATTTTGAATTGTATGGCAGTTTGTTCCGAGCCAAAGCTTTCACTAGAAAACAATTTGAAAATGTTCTTCTTCGCAAATCATTATACACTTATGTTTTTATTGACTTTAATGATCGACGTTACATGTATAACATGTTCTTTTCGTATCGCCCTGTAGCATAATTCTTTTGGCAAGATATTTGACAGAATATTTCACTAAGTCCTTGTTTTGTTACTGCTATTGCGCCAATAATTTTCTGCTGCTGCTCATGGTCAACTGTTTCCATGATGAGGACCACTTCTCTTAGACTATTGGTTTCGATGGTATTCTTGAATTATGCAATAAAGATCACGTTCACCGCATTGCCGAGCGCCTGGAAAAAACTGAATTTCCACACGCAGCTATCTCGATCATATGAAGTGAAACGTACCTCGTCGTTGCCTTTTGTCGGAGCGAAATAAAGAAAAAACAAATAATCAGTATCCCTCGCACTATTGTCGTAGGACGTGCCATGGATGGTTTTGGTACCCAAAGCCCATTTATTTCAAACACAGACAGCGTGGATATGATTTATAAATTGCATTCACCTACGGGAAGATTAGGGAAATAATTGTTTTAGCTGTACATGGTTTTCCTCTTCTTAGTTATCGCCGTTGGAATCAACATTAAATTGAAGTACACTCAGAAATGGAGTTGCTGAGTCTCTTACCATGCTGAATTTAACTCATGACAACATATTCAAGCAACTGGTTGTCTTTCAAACAGTTTGATGGGATATCGAAATTACTGGGAGAACGTGTTGTTTTGAATATCTTTATAACCAGGAGCAAGACTAATGTTTCCATTTAGATCGGACACAATTATAGACATTATCTCGCTTTAAGAAAATTGCATTCCTGAATGACGAGATTGTGGGTGATAGTCGATATTCACGCGTTTATTGGTTTTCATGAGTGGTTTTGACTTGGGGGTTGCAGTCCAAGGACCGAATCTTTGAGATTATCATTTCCAACGTATATGTATGTATATGATGTTCCTCCCGATTGCGTAGACGTCGTCGTCTTTCGGGGTCACTCTTTATACCTCAGGCAAGTAAAACAATATTTAAAGCTTTTATTTCATTATCTAGATTGGCCAATCGTGCGAAACAGTTATGAAGTCCAGTTCGGTAAAATTCTTTGTAGAACATGGACTTTGTCTCTCAAGTACTGACCCAAAACCCTGTCTTAATGACTAAGAAAGAGTCGTGTGTAATCAAACAGTGACAATTTCGTCTTTTCCCGAACCGCGCAGACCTGCTACGAGATTATTACAGGAATGGTGGAGATACAGCGACTCGAAACATCGTAGATCTGCCATTTCATAGCTTGGAAGACGGCCATGATTCAGGCCGCTATTAATTCAGAGAACGAACAAATAAAGCAGAACATGTTTTGCACTGACCTACCATAGAGTAGAGCAAACGGACACAATGTTAAATACCAGTTGCAACAGTGGAAAAAATCCTGAGTCACATTACGATCAGTGTGACTCGCTGGTGGTTGTGATCATATGGGTATTGTTATTCTATAATGATATATATCGGCATATGAAAATGTGGGTGTTGTTCATCAAGAGTGTGTCTGTATCTGCCAATTTATGTAATTACGTATACTCTTGTGTTTGGCTGTACGTCTGAATCTCCTTCCCCCCCCCATAATAAATTTCGGCCACTAGAGACCAACAATCCTCAACTTTGGACTACTGTTGGGCTCCAGATCCTCAACTTTGGATACCATGCCCCCTCCCCACCATCTCCACGTGACACCAATTTCGATCAACTCCACCCTCCCACAGCTTAGACCACTATGGATACCGTTTTCACTATTTCACATATTGGGCCACTCCGGGTACAAACATGTTCCAAACGCAGGCCCATTGTTCTCGCCTATGCTTACATGTTATAAATCTATCTAGCAACATTCTCACCAACCTACTAACCACCTATCTATATATTTCTGTCTCTGACCGTGTGTCATGCTATCTTTAAATTTATAAGCCTATACATGTTTACACAGATTCTATACACGGACACACGCACATAAAAACATATTCCTGATTTGCCGAGGTTATAGCGCCCTTTGTGCTGATTTACTTATATGTTCACACCCCCACCCCCCGTTTGATCAAGTGGTGGACATGAAACCTACCAGCGTTTATTATTTCAGTGTCCAGATTATTCAGCTTATATTGAAAACCTGGAAATCAATATTTTATCTTCGTCCAATGTCCACTCCTTGCCATTCTTTAAGGTCATGATTACCAAGATTATTTTTCTTCATATTCCTATTTAAATTAAAGATACCTAAATATCAGAACTACGCCAAACACATAACAGCTCGTTTTATATCTCTATCTATCAAATAGTCTGTATTATTTATTTAACCGTAACTGTGTATCGGGATGTCGTTCATGTTTATTTTTTTATAGTTATGTAAAACGTAAGAAGAGGACGATATAGTTGGACATAACTGTTTCCAGTACTATTGTACATTATTTGGCAATAACTTTGTTTGGGAGAAAGACGGGTCAAAAAGAACATTGTGGTGGGATATATTGATTTAGACAGACATGACGAATCGAAAAGAACATCAGTGTGCAGTAGTGATATAGAGAGAAATGAAGGAATCAAAAGTATTAAATTCACTTCCTTTTTTTTCTCTTCCAGGCAGTTGCAATGTGATAGAATAACTATCCACAAAAACCTTTTCATTTCTTATGTATTTACTGGATTGTCATGGCTGCTGTACTATCTACTTGTAACACTAGATGGGGATATACAGTTGGAAAATCCGGTAAGATATCCCCTGATCATTTAAAGTCAGTCCAGAATGATAGAATTAATATAAAATTATGGAAAGCCTCTTTCAGCAAATGTCACTTTGTTAGAAAGACTTAATTAAAAGCCATTGTCACTTACACGTTGAAAGGTGATTCATTTAGACAATCGCTTACAAATATAGAGTAACACACATTGATATGCAGATAGACAGAAATAGAGTAGACATATACTGTATATGGGTATATAGACAAACAAGCGAACACTGCCTGTACGGATACAAAGAAAGAACTAATAGAAAGTCATTTAATTGCAACAACAACAAATACTCAGTAAGAAACTTCACTTCGAAATATTACACTCTTCCAACTGAAAAATTACGTTCCGGAAACTACACTTTCAAAAACTTCACATCAGACAATTACACTTCCGGATTTACATTTCAAAAAACTTCATTTCGAGAAATTGCACTTCCGGAAACTACACTTTCAAAAAGTTTACTTTGAAAAACTACATTTCCTAAACTACACTTCCTAAAACTTCACATAAAAAATTACACTTCCGGAAACTACACTTTCAAATACTTCACTTCGAAACACTACACTTCTGGAAATTACACTTTCAAAAACATAACTTCGAAAAACCACACTTCCCGAAACTCAACGTACAAAATCAAATACCAATAACTCAAATACTGGCCATCATTTACTCGAATAATTTAATCCCACTATAAACCTTCTCTTGCTTGTGACATGGAAAATTTTAACAAAAAGAATAACATATAATGTTGCACACACCTCAACAGCCCAAGACTGGGCAACTTGACATTACTCAAAATCATGGTTACGATGTACTACGATCGTGGTCATATCCACGGTCTGAGAACCCAGAATAAATGTACCTTCCTCTCCCGACTGCTGTGCGCGAACACTATCTGGAAATCGCGAAGGCTAAATGTGTACATTGTGAGCAGCGATGTACGCGGCAACAAAACCCATTTTAACATATGTTCAAATTTAATACAAAGGAATTTTCGAGTACAAAATTCTTTAGCAAGTATTGTATCCCAGGAAAAAGGTAATAACTGAAACATTTTTATGCCGAAACACATGCATTTGAAGAGGAAAGGCAATCATAAAATATAATTTGTTTTGGGTAAATTCAATAGAAAATGTCATAAATCCATTAGCTATCTCTTTACGTGTGTGTATTTGCCTGAGTGTGAAGATTTTCAGTATGTATTGTTTTTATCCCCATATATAAGAACAATTGTGGGAATAGTTTTTGATACCCTCTATGCGTCCTTCTGTCTAATTATGTGCCTGAGTCTATTTGTCCCTCTTCGAAAGTATTCGGGCAGAATTTCGTGCAACGTGGTAATTATCTTGTGCAGAACAAAATGTTTTCAAATATTTTAGCCAACCTTTATACTTGCATGCGCAGTTGTAACAGGAAAGCACATCATTCATGTAAAAATTATTTTGTTATGTAAAACTGTCGGGGATGGAGGTGAATGTCTGGGTGAAAGTGTATACATAAAAAAGGGTAATTATTTGCGAGCCATTAAAATTGCTATAATGTAAACATATTTTCTACATTCTAGGTCTGGTGTCAAATGTTGCATTTAGTGACGGAGTATTTCACAGTGTGTAACTTCCAATGGATGTTCTGCGAAGGACTGTATCTGCATACTGTCATTGTGTACGCGTTTAATACTGGGAAGGCAATCATCATTTCCTGTCACGTGATTGGTTGGTGTAAGTCTTATTTTACAGTAGGAATTCATTTTTTTTTCTGATATGCATGTTGACCTGGTTTTCTATACGTAACGCGATTTGGATTTTTAGCGCTATAGATCCAAAAATCAAGAGACTAATGTTCCGAGACGATATGCATGATAATCTGGTAATCATAATTCATAAATTACTTCCCTAACATACTAAGTTAAAAATAAGAAAAAAGAACATACGGTATTGCGATTAAGTCCAAAAATAATTCAAGAATTAAAAAAACACAATGAAAAGTTCTAAGTGAATCAGAGTTAAAATCCCGATCGAATCCAAGATGGAAAGCGATGACGTCTGTAATAGTCAGCGTTGCACTGATTTGTCAACAGTCTTTTGTTGAATCACAGGAAATGTTATTCCAGTTTTGAATTCTGTATAATTTCCAGGGAATGTCTTCGTCGTCCAAGAATTATCAGAGCACTTTATGTTTTTCCAGGGATAAGACTCACTTGAATTTCAATAATTTGAAGAAAATACAAAACGCAGCCCAAACTGGACACAACATAAACAACTTGACATCTCAAGTGTTAAGGCAGAACTGATAGAATCCTTATCAAAACATCAGCTATAAAACTAACTACAACGCAAAACAGATTCCCGTATAGGGTCAAGAGTTCAAGCTTTCAGATGAAATTTATGTTTGTTTTTACATGATACATATCACGACGACCAGCTGTGACCATGACTCAGCTTAATGATTCTTAATCTAAGAAAGTATAAAAATAATTTTAAAAATGCTGTTCACCAAAACTGTCACTGATTTTGGAACAAGGTCAGCAAAAAGATAAAATGTATCAGTTATTAATTGTTTACGTCGAAAAAAATCAGTCGGAACTGAACTCGGTTCTGGACAATATCAAATCCAGTAAACAAAATTATATTGCAGTAGCATGTAATGGAATGAAAAAATTAAAACTAACTGACCAACATTACAATTCATTATACATAACACTTCCCCCATAAAAGAAAAAGAAAGATGTATATAACAAAGCTTTCCTTTTACCATAGGTCAAATTATACATGTGGTTTATATATAAAAATAATATAAGAAGAAATCTTATGATTGTAACAAAGTATACAGAAACTTGATTTATAAAAGTAGTGCCAGATTTAAATTTAGAATTGCTCGTGAAATACTTTTCTACCAGAAGACTGCTGAGTGGAAGACTTACTTACAAAATAAACTTTATGAGCTAATGAATACTCGTCAGCAGTACGAGCAGCATTTTCAAAGTTTCGACCTTACACTGATCAAGATAAGTCTTAATGTAACTATGGACACAGTTTGTAAACTCTTCAAATAATACGCATTGTGTGAGATCTTCGTAATCTTTATTAACGTTTATATAGAGCACCACTTAAGAAATTGTCGTGATTTTTCACATGCAAATTCGATATAGGTCTGGTCAATTGATTTCTAGAATTCCTAAACCTTTGTTGATAAACATTCGGTACCAACTCATAACCCTTTAAGATATAGTCCTTAACCACATCATAACCAGCACTCTGGTGTAGTGACAGTGAAATGAAAATATCGCGAGCTTTACCAGTAAGAACACATTGGAATAATAGACTCCAATTTTCAGCAAATTTTTCAAAATAAGAAAAATATTTATCTACTTCTGCTTCTAGAAAAGGTGGTACTAACTTGATATTCCTTAAAAATTCAAAAGTAGGAGAGTGTTTTCCATTTCCCAGCTCTAGTTATATTAGTCTAATTTGAAATTCCCTTTCTTCCTTTTCTCTTTGCATTTGCCTTAGTCTATCTTCTTTTTCTTTCTAAAACTGCATTATTCTTACTTCTCTCTTTCTTTCCATTCGTAAATTTTCCATCTGAAACTGAACCTGTCTTATCTCTAAATCCAACTTTTGTAAACTGTACTTTCATTTTTAAAATTTCCAACCACTCTCGAGTAAGATTTAAAATGTTCTCTACTTTTGATGATATTGTTAAAAAAAGTTTTTAAATGTCAAATAATACTTGGGATTTAAAATTCCGAAACTGAGTGAATTTAAATGTCATAATTACTCACACTTGTCTGACCAATGAAACTTGGATTTCTGATTCAACAAATTTGTTAGATGCTCGGCAGAAATTGAGAAATTTGAATATTTCCGATTATATCCAGCCATATTAAAACATCGCACCTGATGCGCTGTGTGAGTTTTTCTGCCATACCTTAATTTCATTTTTGACTGAGTAGATTGAAGATTTGTTCTTGCTATTTCACTGGCCTTTGACAACTTATTTTTGTAATTAGAGGCATATTCAAGAAAATTAATCTGAAAAACTACATTTGAAAGAAGTTTCTCTTTTAATAAATTCAATGGTCCGCGGGCAGTATGTTCAAAGTCTAATTCAAAAGGACTAAAACCTAATGATTTTTTTAAACTGATTCCCTAAAAGCAAACAGCAGCAGATGAAAACCCTGATCCCAATTCTTTCATGCATCAAACGCAATAAAGACCGAATCATTTTCTTCAAAGTTTGATGAAATCTTTCCAAACCCCTTGACCTTCAGGGTGATAGACAGCAGGTTTAAAATGCTGAACGCCTCATCCATGCATTATTTGCAGGAACATAATAGACATCAAGTTTGACCTAAGATCAGATTGAACAGTTTTTCAAATTAAAAAACCAAACAAAACAACTTAGCAAAGCTTTTACTACGGGTTTAGTTTTACCATTACTCGAAGGAATTGCCTCTGGAAATCTTGTGGACATACATCACCAATTATTCTTTGCCTGACTTGGTCATATGTAAGGGACCGAGACAGTCTATGATTAGTATGTTCAATGGTCCATCAACTTTAAGAATAGGTTGCAGATGAACGTAGGTATCATCTATATATTTTAAAAACAGCAGTTTTCATTTTCGGCTAATACAGTGATTCAAGATTTTGTGATAAGACTTATTGATCCCTAAACGGCCAACCAAAGGAGTGGCATGGCCTAGGCTAAGAATTTCCTGCCAATATGACCTCGGAACAACAATTGTATCGCTGCCTGACCATTCGCCACCAGCAGATACCTCTCGTGGTCTCCATGTTCTCAAAAGGACCCCAATTATCAAAAAGTTAGAAAGTGTTACTTGTGTTGCTTCTGTTTTAATTTTTTTCCATAGGTACACACAGGAAGAGATACGGATTTCTGATTAGTCTTTACAGTCTTAACAGACGTTTGATTTTTAAGAGTTTTGCCAGATTAAGGCTTAGAAGTACTCGTATGAGACTGAGATGATTGTTGACCAGAAACCTGCTGAGAGGAAGATTCAGTGACAATGAAATGTTTTGAGTCAATTATAAGTATCAGATATACAAGTAGCATTTTTCAAAAAGATTTACTGTTCAGCTCATCAAGCTATATATTGGCATCCCTATAGATGCAACTCTTGAACTCTTCGATTTGTATGCGTTGTCTTGGGTTATCGTAATACTGGTCAACGTTCATGGTGAGAACCACCTATCAGATAGTTATTTTTCTCTTGCAAATTCATCATGGGTTAGTCACGTTTCTACAATTCCTAAACCGTTCTCGATATGCCTAAGGTATAAACGCATAGCCTTTGAAGATAAATTCTAGAACCACAGCTTAATCAGTACTTTGTTGTACCGCCAGTGAAATTTAGTCTACGATCTTTAACAATATTTTCACTTGGAAATAATAAAGTCCAATGCTCAATTGCCCATTTCCCATTTTCAACAACTTTCTTGAATTGATAAAAGTATTTTGCCTCAAAATTGGGTTCCAACCTAATATTTCTGGCAACATTAAAACATGAACGTGTATGTAAATAGGGTGATTGTGTTCCGCCTACCAGTTCAAATTCTTTCAATCTCTATTGCATTTTAATTTTTTATATATCTGTGTTTGTGTTTGCTTATATTAATTCTGCATCTGCTTTTGATAGTATGTCTCGTTCTTCTTTTTTCTCTGTCTCCCCCTTTCACATTTCTGCATTATCTTAACGACGATACAGTCGAAACATGTGGCCTAGACTGCAAGGTTCTAAAAGTAGACCTTTGTGCTCTATCCTTAAACAATCGAATCATTAGTATTCGAGTAATTGCTAGTCTGGCCAAAACTACAACAACACCCAATGAATGATGACCAACATATTAATTTACCGCCACCCACGTGGACTAAGTCTTGATTTTCATTCTTTAACGCAAATCATAATCAAAAAGTGACCTTTAGTATGCAGGTGACATTGGCCTCCTATGAAGGCTATTTTCCAGTTTTCCACTCTAACCAAGGCATATGGATGTTACCATATAAGACGAATTACCGTCCTCGTTTGATTTCAGGAACCGTGGAAAGAACAAATACATGCGTTACGCTTTGGCAGGATATAGCGTCAATGTAAATGCCTTGGCTAAGTCTGCTAAACCAAACATAACTGAGTAGATTGTAGAACAGCTATGATCCTTTCAGAGGCGGTGTTATAGCTTGTTATAGATCATGCATCATGAACCTCAGATATAGACAAAACCTCAAAAGCCAGAATCGGAAATTACCTGAAGGTAAATGGGCTATTCTTACAGCTTCAGTGATTAGTATTGAAAGCATCTACCAGACTTGAAATAGAAACGGTGACACCCTGTCGCCCAAAATACGTAGCTTAGCTAAGTGTCTCTTAATCTAATTAGTGAATGGATTAACAAGATGCATACAATTCCCATTGCTACGTAGTGAAACTATAGGCAGGGGAAATTCAAATGTAAACAGAAAGACTATTTGTTTTGTTGCGTCGTCAGACAAACACTAATAAAGGCAATGGTGTAGACATGATTATATTTTATCTCTGCTTTATCTTTACAGTTGTTCCTTTTGTCCTCACAGTTATCTATGCCGGAATCCGTGGATGGATGCAATCAAAAACTATCGAGTGTGTATCTTGTTTCTGACTCCTCACGTATACATTTTTACATGTGCCGATAATTGGCAGCCGGATTAATTACTTTTTGAGGTAATAGAGTAGCGTATCAAACATATTGATGGACAAGGACGGTACCAATTATGTAACAATTTAAAAATTTATTCAGATGAGATAGGGAATGACATAAATTTAAAAAGAAATCATATATATATATATATAGAATCTTTACATTAATATCACGCACACGCATATATATATATATATATATATATATATATATATATATATATATATATATATATATATATATATATATATATATTCCATTAGGGTTAATTAATTATTTCTCATCTAATTTTGTTTCCGTGGGAATGTATATTAATAAAACACTAAATATAAAAAACTCAGAAACGCTCTGTTAACTTAAAATAACGTCTTGAAAAAAACTTCATTCAGAGATTGACAGATAGATATATTGATAGGTATGCATATAGATAAATAGATCGTTATTTTTATTATATTTTACATACCTTTTATTACATTTTTGCAGCTGTTGGATCCATGAAAGCTCATTAAAATGGATAATGCACGGACCAACAGTTTTATCTATCGGAGTAAGTTTATAAATTCATATATATATATATATATATATATATATATATATATATATATATATATATATATATATATATATATATATATATATATATATATACCCTTTGAGTGTCATACATTCAAGCTATCGTATACTTTTGACTTCCTTCACATAATCTTCAGCCGTCGTGGCAAGATGTCAAACGACCTTTGTAGAATGGGTAAGGCTAAAAATAGATTTCATTTTTAGAACTATGCTTTAATCCAAAATGTGAAGTCAGCTTAAAAGGTGTATATATAAACCAAAGAAAACAAAAATCAAAATGATTTTGCACATAAAATCAAAATATCAACGTATAGCTGTTCACACAGATTTGTTTAATGTTTGCATATCACATCAGAGATTTACAGGATATTTGTTTTGTCCAAAAGGGTTACCTGCTAAGCAATTTCAATGGTTTAGAAACAATCACATCCTTTCAGTCACATGGATATCACATAGTGAAATTCCTAACAGGGATCATATTGAGAATCATTACATGTATAAATGTATCTGTGATAATTGACTTTGCATGTTATAAACAACAACTGTAACGCCAAAAGTATGTTATCTAAGAAAACAATTATGGCATCGATTCCATTTTCATTTTAATTACGATGAATGGCCAAAGATTAAAATCGTTGAAATATAAATACTTATATAGGTAAGATACTAATATGGCTAAGAAAGATAGATACTAAAATATTATAGAATTATGAGGTTCTTAACAAAGTATTTTCTTTGTATAGGTTAATGTCATATTTCTCGCTAATATCGTCCGTTTGCTGGTACAAAAGCTGAAACGGATCCCAGAGGCCTCGAAAATAAGGTAGAGTTTAATCTGGTACATTATGGAGTTACTTAGAAGATTAAACAATTACTATCATAAGTAATATTTATACAAACATTCAGTTTGATGAATTATTTCCAAGTGTCTATACTATCAAGTTTAATAATAGAAAAAAATTGACTTTTCTGTCACCTTTTGGCCCACTCCACTCGTCCTCGCCTCTACCCTGTGACATATTTAGCCCATAGGTGATCGTCACTTATTGATCACTTTTGATTTATCCGCGAGGGGTGCAAATGCCTCACATCCACACACGTCACGTGACTGAGCCAGTCGTGGGGGCTAGATTCTCGTCCAGATGAAAGAGCCCCAAAGGTTTCAAAAACGTCCAAAACCCACCATTTGATACTATTCTGGTTGGTGTGATTATAGAAACGAAATCCCGCGGAGTGTACTTATTCGGGCAAGTGCATGGTAGCGCTCAATACAATGCGAGCTAATGTGTTTTCGATCGATAACCAGATTTTTATGTGACTTTTTCTGTATTTGAATCCGTTTTAGTTCTTGCTTATGCTCGTAACTGTCTGTGATTTTCCATTCCTCCAGTCTCAAACTCAGCCGCAATGATTAATTTTTACTTGATTGCCACTGAATATAATTCAATGATCGTATTTAGACTGCATTGTGTGGCCGCAAATAATTCGGAATAGCTGTGTATTCGTGAATGCATTCGCACTGAAATACGTTTACTAGCACCACAAGAAGCACCAGCTACTATCGATATATTTCTGACAATACTACCGATTGGTTCACTACAATAATTGATATTGTCGTGATTCCAGTCGCATTTAGACCAACAATCGTTGCCTCAGCAAAACCACAAAAAAGCATCTACGACCAAGCATGCGCGTTTATATTTTACGATCAGTGCAGTTCTCTAAGCAATTTCATCTAACATCTATTGTTCCAATTTGATTACTTTTTCACGTCGATTAGACTGAGGGTCCGTCATAGTTCTTCTATTAAAACACAATGGCATATTTTAATTGCCCGGTCTTATCATCACGCAAAGGAGCAAAATGCCATACACTCTTAGCCAATCATTGGATTTTACTGGCACAATTGCCATTAGGATATTTTTCATTAAAAACTCTGCCTCGTGAATACAAAAATGTCTGGTGATTGTGCGTACTGGTAGTTTTGCACTTCATTCAATAAAAAAACTCACCGACAATTCAAGAATCTTTTATATTTTAGGATCGTCTTTGCCCAATAACTGTTATCCAAACAGTGTGTCCTTGCTGAATAACAGTCGTGCTCGTTTTTGTCTCAGCTGTCTCAGATTTGGTGTAAATTATTTGCTGGTGAACGCACATTGGGTGAATACATCCACCATTTCCTCCACTTCGGTAAATTAACTTTGACGTTGTAAAAATAATCACGGAGAAGTTTGTATCAGGTGTCGTAGTTAGTTTTTGAGTGTTTTCACGTGCACGTGCGATAATTCCATGCTGGCCTCACATTGATAGTGATACAACAGGGTGATTTCAAATAGCGATTTCTACTTTACCCGTAAAAAAAATTATCTGACAGTTTATACGAGGGTTTGGTGACACTACTTTGACTCAGATATTAATCGACAAGTGGAACAAAATTGTTAACGATACTAACCTCCGCTGGTAATTGATCCAGCATCCCGTCGATAAATTGTACAACTTCATCACCGCGGTCAGGTTCCACTATATATATAATAATGATAAAATATAATATTAAACACAAACGCCAAAGACAGCTAAATTTTCGTCCGGATAAATGTCGATTGATTATAATTAAATGTCACCTGCGGAAACTAATGATGCTGATAATGCAGCTGTGTAAAAGCTATCGTTTTGTTTTGTGGTACGTGATATTGGTGGTACAAAACTAAAACTAAGATGCCGCTTATCGTTTATGAACGCTGCCACTTGACTCCACGAACTTTTAGTTCCAGTTATGAAAAATAAGTGTAACCCAGAATTGCGCCCCTTTAATATGTGACTTTTAGGTTTATCAGAGCCATTATCTGTAAAATCTAAAATATGTCGAGCATTTGCTAAGATAGAAGTGTCAGATTTTTCCTCTCCTTCTTTGGTTAGTATTCCCACAACTAAGGTACATGAAGTTGATACACGCGGAGATGCGGACATATTTGCGATTTCGTCTTGGACATATTGTCTTATTACAATATTAGTTGCATCAATATAACTTTTCACAAACGTGAGCGACACGCCGCTGTATCTGATTCCATCGCTGTTAATGAGCTCAGCCAGATTCTTTACCACAAATTCGTCTTTCAAATTGACAATAATATCATCTATTATATTTAACGTTTTCAGTTTACCAATTTGACCTTCAAAAATCACAAGTTCTCTAGATTGACCCAAACAACATCAGTACTAGTAATCTCAAACAACTCCTCCGCTTTGGTGGCAAATCAGCGTTTCTCTCTCTCACTCTGTCTCTCTCTCTCTCTCTCTCGAGTTGTCTAATATCATTTTACTCTGTGCCTCGTAATTATCTTGCGCTGTAAGTTGAAACGCCAAAAATACATGTTTTGGCACCGTAAGGCCATGCTGTGTACATATTTGCCAAGTAAACTGTCCTGCAAGAGCAATTGGTGGGTGTGCGAGAAACGACAACTTTGACTTGGTTCCCAACTGCATAAACGATGACAAACGTGATTCTGTACTGGGTAAAGGGGATAACACCGGCAACCAAAATGTTAATGTTTTTAATACAATTTGCCTGAAGCAACACCTGCATCACGCCAACATGCATCGTTGGAGTTGCTTTTATGAAGCAACGCGTATGTTTAGCTCCATAAATAGCCCTGCGAACATCTTTGCAAAACCCAAACATGTGACTGAGGGTAATAACATATAAAATTATCAGTGAAGCATCAAGGTGTTGTGATTAACGCTGTGCAAATCAAAAGTGGAAATTCGAATAAGTGAAAAGAACATTTTCTACAGATGTATCAGCATCGTCAGCAGCATTTCGAGGTCGTCTAATTATATGCGTGCTAAGATCTGCATCATTAGTTGCATCCTTGACAAATATTATTGTTGCACCAGCTGTACTTATGTAATCATCGCTGTATATGACACGTTCTAGAATTGTTGTGGCCGCTAGAACATTGTCCAAAATTGATTTGATTTCGTTTCTATCGATCGAAAAATGTGCAGTGTTAAACAACGACTTTACCACTCACGTCCAAGTCCACTCTCCCTCGCCATATTTGCAGTCGCTAAAACTGATAATCCCTATAAAGCGCCTTCGTTAAAGACTTTTCAAACTGCAGGAAGCATTGATTCTGTCGATTACAATGTGACTTGAACATTTATTGATGGTGCTTTGCTACTAATCACCATATCTCATATCGAAGTCTGAGCTGCATGTGAGCCTAGTTGCACATATAATACATATATATCTCGCATTGTAACTAATTTAGCGAAGGATGCAGCTCGCGATGATAAGGCTGCTAATGCATTTGGTGCACTCGCAAAACAATCCACAAGCAACATCGCCGAATTCAGTTCCATAATATGTCATGTACACAATTTTTCTCGCGTTAACTTACGCGAATGTGGGTTTCACATGTCCATGCATTACAGTAATTGTTAGCATTATTAAATGTTTTGTCGATCTCTAATGTATAGTTGTATCATCGGTTTTTCACCACGGATATGAACAAAACGCCCGTCTTGATCCACAAAGGAAAAACGAATATGTGTCAGCCGATTATTATGCATGGAAGATACACATGTGCTACTGGCGTTATCGATATCAAGTCATCTATTTCCACAGTTGGTGCAAACCCAAACAGAATATAATTCTGAACAACTACGTCTGTCGTTTAAGACCTCCTTTCTTAGCTACCAATGAAGGCGTCAAAAGTTAAACTAACATGGGTCTGGTATATAGATAAACTGGATATACCACTCGATTCTAATAACCGTGTTCATGCTGCGTCTTATCGACATCACCTTATGTATATAGCTTTAATGATAACCGGTGACGCAAAGGCGCCAATGTGGATCTTGGCCATAACTTAAATGCGATTTATCCAACACTGGGAGAAACAATCGCAAGATGGGTCATCGCAGGAGGTATGAAAGCCAAGACTGCATTGGGATCCAAAGCCATTGATTAAAAGGAACAAAATTGTACCAATAAAAACGAACAAAGATCCACACATTATCCTAAATATACTTAATCCGCGTAGGTACTGGAGAGGCCATTGAAGCCAAGGTCACTCATGGGATTGCGCGAGCTTGGTTGGCTAAACAAGCGCTGTGACAAATATTGTTACAAGTACTAAGAACGATTTCACGTAATTGGTTCAGTGAGAAAACACAAAATGGGGTCCATCAGGCTGATTTGTTGCTTCTTATACATTCTCGCGTCTGTGATCGAAAAAGCCGATTACTTACCTGCTAATAGGTGCTTACCATGATCGTTGAGACCAGCAGATAAAGAGAATCTGAGCCGTTAACATCAAACGTTTATGCAAGTGTCGCAGATGCATTTCAGCTTATTTATGCACGAGGACCACTCACACATTCACGATTATTCCAAGCAAAGAATTTCTAGGATCTGTGTCTGTGATGTTGGCCAAATATGTACGTGTACGTGTCGGACATGTCACTGCAAATCTTGACCAAGATATTGTAAATCTATTTAATCGCAGTCTTGCAGAACGGTTATTTAGTAATCAGAATGCACAGGACTTGTAGATGATGCCAGAGCGATCTCAGGATTAGGTAGTACGTCTTCCATTGGTCATAACAGCACTGAACACTGAAGTAACACGCACGACTGGATTAAACCCAACCAATGTAATTCGAAAAACGACCGTTCATAATTTCACAGCCAGCACCGCTATAACCACTCGGAGACAAGTTTCTTCGTAATTTGTATGCATTTGGAAAGGTAGGAGGTGGACAAGAATGTACAACTAATCTGGTATGGTCCGTGGATGCATTTACAATTTCGGAAGGGATTGATGCTCCAAGGCAAATAACATGTTGCCGATTGTGGCCATCATCACATGTGGACCAAACAGTAGTGTTCTCCGTCCACCGAGCCGATCATTTGTGCGAGAGTAATTTGAAGTCATTATGGCAGATACGGAACTGCAACTAGGCTTTGTGTTAACAAATTAACCAGTATCAATCGTGAGTGGATTTCCAACAGTGCGATGACCAAACACATAAGTGGTGACTATGTCAGGACGTATCCATCGCTTGGCATCAAGGGGGAACTCACTTTGGTGCATTGATATACACCCATGCAATGTTGCTTGTATTTGATCATATTTGTGGTGTGTGAATATTCACTATGGTCTCAAAATTATTCCAGGTGCAGTTCGTGCTTGAGATTTTGTTCTACAGTCACCTTCAGAACACCTTTAGATTTTTTATGTTTCAGCCAGAGCTCTGCGGTCCAACCACAATCGTGTCCATTTTGGGTCACAGTTTCACGTTCTATTCGCTTAGTTTACCCGAGCAATGGCCTTTGAACTTGCAAACAACCTATGTGTTAGCGTTGCTAAGCAACCGATGTTCTTTCGGATAGTCTCTGGTATCGAAATTCGTTGACCACACTTGATAGTGCAATGTCCGCGTAAACGTCATCATTGGTGATATGCATCAACAACGAGTCATTGTAGGTGTACATCATCTTGACTTGATCCTGATAAAATGGTTTGATTTTGTCATAGTATAATTCGTACATGACAGCTTCGAAAATACAGCACGGACGAACCAATATAGATTGGTTGTGTCAGCCTTGGGCTTGATTTTTTTAATTGTAAACAGCAATAAATCTACCATGAAAGATTTTTCTGGATTGAAAGGCTGGATCAGAGGTGAGCCTTCGAAGCTTTAATTGTTCAATAATACAAATTGTGGCAGAGGCGATAGGACAGAGGCGAGAACGGGTGGAGAGGCCCCAAAGGTGACAAAAGGCAAACAACCCAATTTAATACTACTTAACAGGGTATAAGCAACTGAGTTCGTTTTAAATTAACATGGATGGAGATTTACAGGAACTCAGTCTACCACATCAAATATTGCAATTCTCAATCCACAGTTTATGCTCTATTGAATGTGTTTTACATCCTTAACAATTTGCAGAAAAGCCACGAGAGCCACTCTGATTCTGGTTCCTTTGCTTGGGCTGCAATATTTACCATTCAAAAGACCGGAAAAGGGGTCTCCTTTGGAAGAGTTTTATCACATAGCGGTTGCACTAGTTGTATCTTTACAGGTAAGGTCGTTTTTCTCACATCCTGTCGTCAACATAAATGTTGATAATGATATCACATGAGAATAATATTATATTTTGGATGGTCCACACGTTGAAACTGTATCAAGTCAAATTATCACATCTGTAAACGTCATTGTTTGTTCGTTTGAGATTACGTGTAGGTTTCGGAATCGTTTTTAGGGTGCGCGGTACTAGATCAGGTCCCATTGTAAACCTATGCAAACACCATGATATTAAAAAATTAAAAGACTTTAAATTTCTGAATGATCGTGATCGAACCCTTATTTATCAGCATAGATACATCTTTGATTATAGCGTCAGCTTAGAGAAAATCATATGGGCATTGTCGGTATTTATATGTGTTTGAAACGCGTGCTTTCAATTCCGCACAAAAAGTTACATGCTAGTTTCAGTAATTAGTTTTCAGATTTAAAGTGTGCAAAAGGATTGAAATTTCATATAAAATACAAAATCTCTAGGGTTTTCTTTCACTTAAAACTAAGATATTCTCTATAAAAATTATTTCATTAAAATCTTACTTTTATTATCAACCAATCCTGGCCGGCAAAACACATAAACTCTTTTTTATCCTCACTCATTTCTAGACTGTTTTTCCATATAATTAGTACCGTGAGCCCCACAAATAATTATAGGCCGATTAAATAATAAATGGTACTCCAATTGCTGCCCCAAAACCGAGAGTACTAGAAATATTCAATTAATCGCTAAATCTTATTGAGAAATTTTCACACTTTAATCTTTCATTAATCTATATAACATAGAATTCTCTCAGACATCTTTTCTGTTCCCAACACGAAGTAGTTTCATGTTGCTGTTGCTGACAAAAGACATGTTCTTATGACTGGTTACTTTATTCCTAATGTGTTGAAGACAGTGAGGATAAAAAAAAAATGCGAAACAGAAAAGTAATACGAATCAAATAGTGTTCATAATCGCAAGGCGCGGGCGAAATTCGGCTACTTTATCTTTCCACCAATGGGTATTTGCGGAAAGATTTAATGTGTCCGTCAATATGAATGAAGAAAAGTACGTAATCAATGAGACAATGAAATAAGTTAATACATCAACGGAAGTATGTTCCTGTCGTTAGCTAAATGACTGTTTTTGGAATAGAGCATGCGATTGTCTGACTCAGCCTAAAAAGTCATGTTTTGCCAGCCTTTCAACACAGTTCTAATTGGGCTTGCTATATTCGTCCGGTCTATTCGAATCAGATCACAATTATTTCTCATATGTAATCCCTTTATATGATTTTAAGTACTGTCTGTGCAAATCCTAATAAATTATATGTTAATATAAAGTATCTTCAAAAGTGAAGTCAGAGCGAAGTTCTTATCATAGGCTAATCCAGCTATTTTTGGAAAGAGTGGACTGTTAACAAAAGACGTGCGATGGGTGACAGATTCCACTTCCGGGTCAGTACTAATACCTCGTTACTCGCAATGCAATGTCTCCAAAATATACACCGACAACCACACTAAAATGCTCGTGTTCTGAATACGCGATTTCCTTTTAATGAATACCATGAAAGCCTGATCTAACTCGTGTATCATCATCGAAACATAAGAGGGAACATGCTCTAAAATAGTATTGACTACAGTTCTCGGTATTGAGCAGTAATAATTGTAACACGAGTCATAATACACTGAACGCCGTCATGGTGGTCCAGGCCATTCGGACTGGGTTTCACAGCATAAACAGAAAATATCTACGATATCCCTTTGCCTGGCAGATGCACCACAATGCCACCTTTAACGTAATGTCACGTGGTCGTTGTTTGGGTTTCAATAATCTAAACTGAGTTCAGTGTAAATGATGGAGGAGAAGCCACGGGAGCGAATGTATGATTACGTACTACTTTTATAATCTAAAAGGTATTGTTTCTAATTCTTTTATATTTATATGAGATTGTCAGACCTGTGTCAGAAGGGATAAGTGGTGCTTAATGTTGTAGCTAGCTACTACTTGTGGTGTACTGTTGTCCAGTTATTTTACACACAATGTGGTAGGGAAATAAAGATCAGGTTGAATTCGCTGCAAGTTTGGATCTTTACGGCTTCATTTGGATTAAAACAATAGACAACTGTTACGGAGATACGTTTTGTTGAGAAAGACCGAAAACAACGAGATTTAAATTGATGGTGGCATTCATTGACATCGATTCTGCCGAGAACATTCTTCTTTTAGGACATCAACATGACTGTAGCTATGCATACTGATCGTGCATCCGTTGTCTTTGGTTGAATTATACAAGATGTAAATTTAAAGCACATGCTTATGCAGCGACTCATTTATCTGAGCCTAACACGTCATATAAACATACCTTTACTGCTGTGATAATTTAGCCATGACTTGTATCTTAAGCCTTTTCAGAGTTTTCTACATGCCCGTCCATTTGCATGGCATGTGCAACTGTACGTTCTGTTGCAGACAAAAGAATCAAATTGAAATGCAACATGCCTGTCTCTCTTTCTTGGAAAAGTTCTTCTCTTATGCTACAGTTGTTAATCCACTATCTGTCTGACACGTCAAATTATGGATAACCAAGGGCAACTTCTGTGTTAAAGTCGGAAAATTTCCCATTTATAGATTTTATAGCAAATTAGTTGAATTTAGGAGAACACTTATTTCTTTCTAGAAAGAAAGGTTTGCTTTTATATTTATTTGCGATATATAATTCAGATTTTTTAGATTTTGTTTCTACTTCAGTAGTTTTTAATTTCAAAAGCTGTATAGGGTTCCTGGCTTTTACTCCATTACAGCTCTGTGATAGAGAGGGTTTGCTCTCGCCAGTTACTGCATCAACTTCTTTATACCTTATTTTGCTAAGGGATCATAGAGTGAAACATTGGAACATTATCAATAGAATGGCAAGTCTGTGGTTGGTATTATGTTAATAGATTGACAAGACTGTGTACCCTAAATGGAAACTGGCTATAAATACAAACAACAATATTGTTGTTTTTTGTTTTTCTTTTTGTTTTGGACTAAATTTTCCAGAGATGTTTCCACAGTAATGAATTAGAGATAAGTACATTGACCACAGTTTATTGAAAATGTCTCTTAGACTTTTTCTTCCTGTAGCTACATCTATAAATCTCAAGAAAAAAACACAATCAAATGACATAAGTAGGCATTTGTGTTGTTAAGCTCATTGTACTTTTGTAGTTATATCAGACAAAAATCCATATTTTGTTAAGTGCGATAGTACACTGCTGTATAAGAGCTTGTATTTTGAGTACGCGTTATGCTACTCATGGGATCTAAGAGATAGTCATCTCCTGTCCTTGCTGAATAACAGTCGTGCTCATTTTTGTCTCAGCTGCCTCAGATTTGGTGTGATGACACCTGGTTGGATTTTTGAGAAGTAATGTGCTTTCTGCATATACATAACTGTGCAGCTTACCAGTCCGAATTGATCCAAACATTTACACTTTCTTTGCGCAAACTTTGAAAACATTTCTACCGCCGTAAGCATCATTCTGACATGACCTGTTATAACTGCTATTTTATGCTTGGAATGACTCGTTGGGTTCCTTTTTGTTGATAGTCTGCAATACAGGTTTAAATCTTGAAAGATTGTCCGCTTATATGCCAGGTCATTACTAGGTGGCGGAAGGAACTATTTGTTTCTCATTGACAACAGTGTGCTTTATTCAAATGTCCATCAAAAGCATCTGAACCGACCCTTGTATATGCCCCATGTCAGCAATATATAGATAATGCTATCCATTTTACGTTTTTGTATTATTATATCCTTTGAGTGGCAGAGTTGTTCCATATCAGCAGTTGTGCGAAAATCAAGGATCCTGTTGCATTCTCTGTCTGATCAGAACAAACGTACTTGCTTTAAGATCTTTTTGCATTTTTGTGCAATAATAATAATAATAATAATAATAATAATAAACGACAATAAACAATAATGCTTATATACCAATATCATTTTCTTTCACATGTTATGTATGTTTAATGTTTAATTCTTATTGTATATTGGCTTTCTCATGGTTAATTGTTATGTACATCTATATTATGCGATTGTCCTTGGGCAGTCATTGTGTTTAGGGCTACCTGGTAAAAATCTTGTTTGGAAAGCAACGTAATACATAGCTAATATTGCTGTGTGAATTTAGATTATATATCAAGATCATTATAATTGGAGGTAAACATGTTTACAAATGTTAAGTTCAGGTCTATGTTTTTGTGTGCTAGAAATTAAGAATATTCGAGAAGCAGGTTGTTTAAGAATTTAATGGAAATTGACCCTAACCTTGGCTTTATTATTGTGTCTTAGCTGTTTATACAAGTGTGATTTACTTCAAAATTACTCATTTCATATCTTGACATAAGTCTTCACGGAATCAATTTAAACTGTATTTCTGTTAACATTTGAAGAGTTAATCTATTTAAATTATTCACTGGAGTTACAAAGTGCTCAATATTTTCAGCCTAAATCACTATTATGGGATTATTGTGAATTCAATCAAGGATATTTCGAACTTTATCATTGTCATGCATCAAGACTGTTGGCACATTAGCACATTCTACGCTAAGGGTTCATCAGCACATTTAGAATAGACATTCATTAGGAACACCACTATAAGTCATTCGTAACTGTGCATTTAGACTTGTGATATATAACGGAAAAATATTACAAGTTAGTTTTAAATTTTCACTTTGTATTCTAGAGAAATAACCTTTTGGTTGAATTTTACAAAATTTGTTGAATTATTGCACTTTTCTGTTACTTTGTTTAGTCCGATGGAATAGTAACACATCCGTCTAGTAGAAAGACAATATAGAACATTTCAATAATGCAAATAACTTGTATCCTCACTTTTCTTCTTCAATTTTTTTTTCAGGGAGCCTTTGTGTCTCTGATATATTGTTTCTGCAATGGTGAGGTAATTAATATTTCTTTCTCGTTTGTACAAACTAAAGACTATGTTTCTATGTAGATACGTTTTCTTCAATTTATGAAGACAGGTTTACTTGCTTGCAGATACATCAGGTCTTCTATTTATGAAGGCGGGTTTAGTTTGTTTCCAGATACGCCGTTCTTCAATCTATCAAGACAGATTTAGTCAGTTTTTCTGTTTGAAAGTAGCGCTGAATAAGTCAGTTTTTATAGCATATTTACCGAATTTTGTTGGCATTCACAGGTTATGAGGAGAAACATGGAAGCAGTCGATTAAGCTAGAGACTGTATACAAATTTAAAGATGCTTCTTTTCAGGCAGAACCTTTAGAATAAATGTTCATAAACCTAACGACGCTGTCAAAATATTTATGTATCATAATACATCATTTATACAGAAAATGCAAACATGCTTAAAATAAACACGGGAATGTTAAATCAACTATTAAGGTTACGCAAGGCATCCATAGTTTTTCAAAACTCTCGTTAAACAGAATACTAATTAGAGAAATAACCATATAACAACACCGCCTATTCCTATGAGCAGTTAGGTCACTGTCATATCTTTCTAGTGCGATACATATGCTAATTCGGTATCAGCACAGAAGCCTATTGCAGGACCAAAATACAAACTGCTTTTTAAACTAATGGTCTAACCCCGCACAAAAGTATTATTACTGTTATTATTATTATTATTATTATTATATGGAATATTACAAATACACTCTGAGACTAGATCACTGACGAAGAGGAAATGTTGATTCCTTTACATAAAAGGATTCCTTAATGATAGGATAAACTATCTTATCAATAAACAAGGCGACAGTTTTTGATGCAGCTTTTCTTTACGAGGCGTCTGGAAGCATACTAGATTAGGAACTAGGACAAACACAATATGACAGCTGCTAGTATCTGCCTCATTCTCATTTCACAATAGTATTGGCAATCTGAGTTTATCAGATCCTCTTCAATGTTAGTCAAGTACCTTGAAGTGTGCTATCATAGCTGACTGTACACCCAAACTCCATGAGATGTTGTTAGTCATGTACCCTGAAGTGTTCTGTCATAGCTGACTGTACACCCAAACTCCATCAGATATTGTTTGTCAAGTACCTTGAAGTGTGATATCATAGCTGACTGTACACCCAAACTCAATGAAATATTGATTGTCAAGTACCTTGAAGTGTGCTATCATAGCTGACTGTACACCTAAACTCCATGAAATATTGATTGCCAAGTACCTTGAAGTGTGCTATCATAGCTGACTGTACACCAAAACTCAGTGAGATATTGTTTGTCAAGTACCATGAAGTGTGCTATCATAGCTGAATGTACACCCAAAAACTCCATGAGATATTGATTGCCAAGTGCATGTAACTATACATTAAGCTTATTATAAACCGAAACTTCTATTTTCGTTGCTTTTGGCGTTGAAGTTGAAATCGAAAGTAGATGTCGTTTAAAATAAATATCCATCAATACACGCACGCACGCACGCACACATAACCGCATATATATATATATATATATATATATATATATATATATATATATATATATATATATATATATATATATATATATATATATATATATATATATTAGCATATATATATATATTAGCAGAGTGTACAGCATATATGTTTCCAAAACAGGTTATTTCCCTGCTGAGAAGAAAAAGGAAACAGCAACGTTTGATGAAAGGAATTTGGTCATTTGGGCGTTGTACATCAACACTTTCCTCTACAGCAGGATCTTCTAGTCACTCATGCCGGAGTTCATTAAGTAGTTCTGTGAGCAAAAAGGTACAGGCAAAGCTTAATAGAACACTTTCTTTCTATCAGAAAGTTATAAGATGAAATCAAGGCGCAGACCATATCATCATTAACGCATTATTTATATAATAATAGTTAAATAAATAAGATGTATAGAAAATTATGTACGCTCTATGCTGTGTTCTAATTTACCCCAACCATCAACGCATGCGTGATACACCTATGAGCAAAGGATCTGCACATAGGTCATTGATGCGATGGTTGCAGTTACTTCTATTTTGGAACAGTGCTGATAGAGACTTGGGTTTTATTTATTTAAGACTATTATGAGAATGAATGTGTTATATAAGAAAGTGTCCGTAACAAAAGTACTTTAATATGACTCTGTTGCAAAAAGAGCAATTGCAGTGCAAAATGAAACAAATAATGGAGAACATTTCATTTAGTCCACCTGTTGTTGCACATGTCTTCTAATTAATTCACTGGTTTGCCAATTGTTTAGAATTATTTTAGTGAATAGGATCTAAGACGTTTTCTTTTACTTTGATGTAGTTTTATATGTACTTAAGAAAATTACTTTTTTTGCAATCTTTCTAGAATGAATCAGACCTGAGGATTCTGAGGTTGGAGACTGGTAATAAGTAAGGTCATTGCTGCAGACAACGGTTATCTTTTGTGGTGTGGCAATCATAATGCGGTTGTGAATATAAAGTTTTAAGCTCCATTTAAATTTCGGATAAAGTTAGTATTTTTGCATTATTTCTCTATCTTATGTGTTCTAAACTGTTTGTGACTAGAAAGTTCATAGATGCCGGATCAGTTGTTATTTTTACGAGTATAAAATGATTGGCTACATTTCCATCTCATTTATGGTTTTGGAAGTACTATCAAGTTGTGGTATGTTTAGTTGATGTAAAAACGGTAAAATAAAATAATTGGATTTGTCCTATTTGTCCAAAAACTACCGTAACTATTTTGCTTATAATATTTAACAATTTTCAACAGAAAATATCTAGACGATCCAGGCACCTGCAGTTATCAAGAGACATGACGTTTTCTTTACTTTTCTGTATTTAATATGCATAATCAGACTTGCGGAAATCATTTCAAAAACTGATTTGTGGGATATCTCAAGAAACGTTCCTCAATAAACCTTGTGTGTGTTTTGAAACAAGGTTCAAATTGAATATTCAACAATCATTTATGACAAAATCCAATAATACTGCCGGGAAATGGAATCTGACAAAACATTAAATATACACTACACACAGCATTTGAAACTTTGAAAATTAAACGAGCTAACTCTCATTCTATTGGTCCTAATTGTACTGACAGATGCTATTATATTTAGAAACTAATTAGTTTGTCATCATGCACACATAAATAACCAAAGTCAATGAAAAACCTCGTACATATATATATATATATATATATATATATATATATATATATATATATATATATATATATATATATATCGGAAAATAAAAGATTTTATCAGGTCACTTTTGAATTATGTTTAAAATTTATGGAGAATATTTGTGTTAAATACTTTTATAACACTAAATGTTCCTCAAGAGCATAGTTTAGTAATCTGTATGTATGTATGTATGTATGTATGTATAGCATGTGCGTAAGCCAGTGTAAAAACTCACAATTGTCACGAAGTATACAGTGGAAAAGTTAATGACTTATGATTTGTGAGAGCAATCAGTCCACAAGATTTCTTTGTTTTACATAACATTTGCTCCATTTTTGAGATACAGAAAATGTACAATGAAAATAGACATAGTGTTGATATGTTTCTCCACATTTAAATAAAATTTGTTTCCCTTTTTGTAAGGCGTTTGCTGAATATGATTGGTATGTTCTTATGTATGTTTGCTTATGTGCCTGCTCGAATGAATGCATTTTTATTTGTAGTAACGACAATGTCGTGACGTAATTTGATGTGCAAAATAATGTGTATGATTTCAGTGATAAACACTGTATCATTCTGTGTCTCTAAAATGCCAATTGACAGCTGTGAGAGGACAGATGAAGCCAAAATAATTCAGTTTTCCAGGGATTTAGTTATTATCGTTTTCCGTTACATAAGATCAATAAACTAAATCGATTTTCTTTTTCAAATTTACACAAAATTATTCATCCGTGTAGGCAGAGTCACATTTGATACAAACGTTTATTTTGTACATAACAATTTGTTCTGGTTTTCAATATTTTGAAAGCCAGATTATCTATAATGGAAAAGTAATTGATGTGTAATTTTACTTTTAATATGATGTTTGTCAGATGCTTCAGGCTATTTCGACCTTCTTCGGGCTATTTCGACTCGTGGCTAATTGCGATGTCAGCCTTGCATAAACATCTGAAGTTTCGCATGTTACTTGAGAACATTGACATTATGTACGAACAGTGACTTTATAAGGTTTCCAGTGTGTACAAATTTACAGTGATAACGCCCACACAATATTTCCAGTGAGTACACATTTACAGTTTTGTAATAAAATACAATGTAATGTGTAAGATGTCTGAATAATTGTTATTTAAAATTTTTTGCTTCTTCAGAATGATATATAATCTGTTATCAGATTATTTAAAGTCATTAATGTTCCATTTAAAATATGAGAATAAGAGGCGTTTATTGTCAAGTACTGGATGTTAGGTGTCCTGTCAGCACAGGGTCATTTAATTGGGCCCTTGTAAAAATGCACGCGTAGTCGGAAGCAGTCAATTGCCAGTCAGGCCCGGAAGTGTCAGCGACTGAGTGATGGCTGCAATGCCCAATGATGTTAGTGACATAGTGACTGACTGTAATGCTCAGAACTGTCAGTGACGGAGTGACTGACTGAAATGCTAGGTAGTGTCAATGGTTAAGTGATTGACTGCAATGCTATTTAGTGTCAGTGACTGAATGACTAACTGAAATGCCCAGTAGTGTCAGTGACTTAGTGACTGAGTGTATTGCTGGTCAGTTGCAAGTCAGGCTTGGTAATGTCAGTGACTGACTGCGATGCCCGATAGTGTAAGTGACTGAGTGACTGACTGCAATGCCCGGTAGTGTTAGTGACTGACTGTAATGCTTGGTAGTGTCAGTAAATGCGTGAAAGGTTGCAATGGCCAGAGGTGTCAGTGACTGGGTGACTGGATGTAATGCTCTTTCGTGACTTGCAACTACATGAGCTTGTATATAGAGATTATGTGATCCCAATAAACGTTTAGTGTGAAACATTACTTGTGCTTTTTGTTGTTTCTTTTTCTTAATTTTGATGTAAACACATTAGCCTCAAACAGCTGTGAGAGGACAACAGACTCTGCCCGAGGAATATGGAAACAAAAGGTTTTACATAGACAAGGGACATACACAGTCAGGTATATGCTCCATCTATCTTTGGACATGTAAATGTCTCATTTTCAATTGGAAAATAGAGGGGAGCTACATAATGGGAACCAGACAAATTGGTACAACAGTTGTTAAGAAAAGAAACTTGAAAGAACGAAACTTTGGAAGCTATCATACTATTATTTGTTAATAACCCCAAAACTCAGTCAAGAAATTTGTAGGATTATTCCATCTGAGACAAGATGAAAAAGTGCAAAAATGCATAAATTACAAAACTACTTGCTTTGAGTCATATATATCCAGTGCTGCAGTGATTGATCCGTTGGCAACCTCCAAGGATACAATGTCTGTTTGTTACATGATTACGTCATTTGTAGACTTTGTTGTGCTCACCGCATAGGCTAATAATGATCACACTGTCAAATGCTAGGGCAATCAAGCGTGATTTCAGTGTAGATAATTATTTAATCTGCTGCACTCACTGCCCTTTTCCTGACTTTCTACTTGGATATAACATTTCCAGCTTCTAAAAGTCCATAACGGAAACAAACAGAAATGCTGAACAAACCCGGGCTTTAATTGCATATATAAATCATACAGTAGCTGATGAGATAATTTCCATGCACAAGATAGGTTATTGTATCCCACAAGACTACAAAACATTACCAGCTGGTAATAAAGGGCAATGGGAGGTAATAAAACCTCAACCTCCCACCCCAGACTATTACAAGACACCAGAGGAAACAATCAACCTCACGCCCCATACTATTACAATACACCAGCGGAAACACTCAGCCTCAAGCTCCAGACTATTACAAGACAGCAGAAGAAACACTCAAACTTTTATTGAAACAATACTATTAAAGTGTTTTTCTTTCTTTCTTACTCACTTTGAAATGGCAGTATGGCAGTAATCTCGTGGTATTTTAATACTTTTTCACTACGGCTCACTCGTCATGTTACGTTGAAGTAAACATCTATGTTTGGGTCGTTTGTTTAAATTCTGAAGTTTTCAGTCATTTTCTGAATGCTGTATTTCTGAATAATATAACACCGACACCTTCCATCATGACAAATATTAAAAAGGAAACTGGCTTCTAGAGAAGGAACGTACCCATTTCTATCATGGTGTTGATATGCTTCTCCGCATTTAAATAATATCGTGTCATATTTAGCGTACTCATAAGTTCTGCTTACGTTAACAGTTAGGCAATTCTCTATCCATTTTTGTTGTTCTATCCCTTGTGATGACAGTAGTCTGTGGGCTTACCGTTATATCTATAAATACATTGACGCAGTCACACTTGACTATTAAGCAACTGGAGGTGCGTGGTCAAAGATAAAGTAAAGACGGAGGTGATAGAACAGTCAGAAGAGTAATGATAGGAAAGGCAGAAATAAGTAAAAGAGTGTCAGTGACTTGTAGCTGATTAGTTCATTAGGTTTTGGAGAACTCCTGCTTGTGAGATACCAAGTCAAAAGCTTCTGCAATTACTGATGATAATTTGTTCCAAGTCCCTATTGAAAAGGAGAAGAAGCTGAACTTGAAACAATTTGTCAATGCTGACTTTAACTGGAACTTTTTCCTTCGGTTTGCCCTGGTTTGGCTATATGCCAGGTTCATGTATTTGTCTGCTGGTATGTCCACTAAGTTGTTCGCAGTCTTGTACAATGTGGTAAGTTGGACATTGGTTCGCCTGGATTCAATTGATTGCCGCTGGAGATGGTTCAATATTGCACTGACACTGCTAGCGTTAAGATATTTATTTGTGGTGCATCTAGCAGCTCTCCTCTGAACCATCTCTATCTTATTTATTAGAGCTTTATTATGTTGGTTCCACATGGTCGAGCAATACTCAAGACTTGCCCTTTGTTGCATTTGTTTGTATACTTTGTACAGTTCGCATTGATTCTGCACCCAAAATCATAATCTAGTGTTGAAATCTCATTTAGTGTGCTTGGATTTGTCTGCATACATTAACAGTTCTGCAGTTAACTCTCTGCCACTTTTTTTATTTGACGCCAGTGTTCCTCCGATCGACATGGATGGAATACTTGTATTGCGAGTCGCTTGTTAGATTATGCTTTGCATCCGTTTTACTCAGGATAATATTTATCTACATTCATTAAAACTTTTACCTCCGTGCAATATATCGGATTCCCCTCCATTCTTACTTACCCTCGAAATAAATGTGTCTGTGACATGTGTTACATCTGAGGGTCTTGGTTGTCTCGCTTTAGATATAGCACCATTGTCATTGCTAAATTTAGACAAGACCCTACCAAACGGATCAACAAATGTGGATTTATCAGTCATCGATAGTGCAGTACTGGTGATAACCGCAGGTTGCGCTAAAGCTTATACATCACTGTTGAACCATTTGGGTAAAAGTGTAACAGTTATGTTTCTCGTTGGAGGAGGCATGATTAGTTGTATGTACTTTTGTTCCTTGTTACCTTTCTTGGTCTCTACCATTTCCTTGGTATCAAACTTTGCTCGTTTATCCACCAAATCAGTAGTTATGTGGTGCAAGCTAAGAAACTGTGACCCTTTTAATACCTGCTGTCAAGTTTCTTGGTACCTCTTTTTTGTGGTCTTAACTTTTGTTTGCAGTCTTTAAGCGTGCCTTTCGTGTCCTCAAATCCAGCGCTTTGATGGTTTTGGAGAGAAAAAAGAATCCTCAAAGCAATCAAATGTAATAAGAAAATTCTTTCCTTATTGTATGCTTTAATTTAGCAACATCATTCGATTTTCAAACACATAATATTCACTTTGAAAAATGGGTGCATCAACTAAGAGGGCTGTACATTGTGTTTAATTCTGACCCTCAGAAAACAAAGTTACATTTAGGGTGTTTACAAGTCATGACAAACAGAAGGTTCCGATATACAATTGTTAAGGGAAGAACATACGTGAATAAGATTAAAGTATTCAAATGCTTGTTCTTTTTTCAAACTGACTAATTTCTAATTCTTTATTGTTTGGAACCAATCGTACCTATTCATGTTGGTTAGAAAATGATTGTCTCTGTAATATTTCTTGCATAGATTATCTTTGGTTCTTTTGTTCTAAAAATGAGTTTGCTCTTTTCCATGTTTTGATTTCAGTTCATTCTTTTTGAATGGGTAATTCTAACTTATATATCATCAATAATATGTTGTCTATTTTTACATTTTGAGACCTTTTGTGAAATTGCATTACTAGGTAAATTGCACTTAATGATATTTATATTATCTATCATACACACTTTACACAGTTTACGCTTAAATATGTTGTAAATAATTTTTTAAAGAAACGAATAGCGTCAAAATTAAATAGATCCTGTTGCAAAAATAAAAGGTAATATCTAGGAACGATGGTTTATCGTCCAGATCACAACGGAACTAATAGAATTAATTCAAGACCTCTCATGTTCACCCTAAAGTTAGTGTTGAATCCTGTTTGCCGATTCTCTCGTTATTTCTTTAGCCACAAAATGACACTGAAAATAATGATGATAATACACTGCCCTCACTCAAATACTATTCACTATATGAATCCCAAGCAAGGAATGTGTTGTAACTAGAATCTCTTCAGGTTCGTATGAAAACAGTTACTAATTTGACATAAAAACATTTTGAATTTTTTTGTGTGGGAGGTTAGTTAAATTTGTAACAAGTCACTGTGCTAAATTATTTAAAAATTTTTGAATGTCATGCTATTCCTTGGAGAAAAATTCCATACAAAGTTACGTTTTTTGCCATCAAAATAGAAATTAAACAAAATCTACATGTTTGTGAGTAGACATCAGTAATTCCACCCACAAAAATATTCAACTTAACAAAGGTAGATCTCTCACCATTTCTCTTGACTATATAGAAGGGAGTTGTTATTCATACCAAGCATAATGAAAACCCACGTCACATGTAACAGTAACCATTGCCTAGCTTCGACTGATCAGCGCTGAAATCTATTTGAGCAAGCTACCCTCTCCCCCATAGGAATACTGAATTTCTGTTTTTGGAAATGATGCAAGGTATATGCATAAAAATATAAGTACAGTTTTACACTGTATACCAAACAGAAAGGAAAGTGTTGATCCCACATTGTATGGATACATGATTAAATGAAAGATACAAATATAATCAAACAGGTTAGAGAGTTACAATTCACTGAGATTAGGATTCGAACCCATGCTGTGAGTAATGGAGACCGTCACCTAGCTCCCATATACCATCTAGAATCTGCAATGACTCAGTGGTTCATCTTATTATCTGATCAGTCCAGGTCCTTGGGCAAGGCACTTTGTTCCAAATGCTTCAGCGGTACTAAATAACCTACTTGTGTTGTTGTGTTATAAAATACCAATCCAAACTCAAGCAACATCATTCTAATTCATTCAACCATGTGCTCATTCCCATGTTCTTAGAAGACTCCCATTTAACTGGCAGGAATGGAAGACTGTTTGCCAGCAATCACAACATGAATAATTCTGATTTTGGCTTCCTCCATCACCCACCCACCCCTTCTTGACTATTTTTTATCTGCTGTCCTACACCAGACAGCATCAATCCAATGCAGACACATTATGCAAGAAATCAGTTCATCCTATTCATTTATATTTATTCAATGCATTATACGTTTATGGTTTTCTTAGACTCATTTGGATCCCCCCCTTTCTAAAGGGGCGGTGTGTGGGAGAAGTTATAGACATAACAATAACATAAACCTGTCAATAACGTGGGACTCTATCCCCCAACACAACACCCTCACCCCAATAAAAGCATATTTTCTAAACTTTGTTAGTTTCAAATTCATGATAAGCATGGAACTTTAATGCTAATACATAGTATTTCAAGTAGACAAAAGTAATGATCTAACTTTAACTTAATACAAAATACAGAATTTCATGTTTTAATTTTGAAATTGAGAACACATTTCTTACCTAGTTTTGAGGACACGGGTACTGGTTCCATATTCATGAAACTCATCAACCAGAGCACACTCAAGCTCATAAATTACTTAATTGGTTTTTATGACATTTAGTTTAATTTTTGAAATATAATTCTATATGTAATAACATTTTTAACATAAATTCCAAATTGTAAACCTCTCTCATGTGTAATAACCACTCTGGTGGCCTAGTGGTTAGAGCATCTGCCTCAGATGCAAAAGGTCGTGGGTTTGATCCCTGGCTGAGTCATGCCAAAAGCTGACAAAAATGGTACTAACAGCTGCGTCACTAGGTGCTCAGCATTAAGAGGTTAGTGTTAGGACTGGTCGGCCTGGTGTCAGGATAATGTGACCTGGTGGGACATCATGCTACATGTCTGCGGCATGATGCCCCAGTGCTAGACATCACTATAAACTGCCAAACTGCAGACATCATAGCAATATGTCTGAAAAATTGTTAAAGCTACATTAAAAATCCAAATCACACATGCACACACACTCTCATTTGTAATTCCATTGAAAGCATTTCCCATGTGAAATTATTGTTTCATTTTAGAAGATATAGTTGGTTCTGCATAAAACCTTCAGTATGAAATCATGTATATGGTTACATGGTTTTATTATTATTTTTTTATTTATTATTTATTTTTATTATTGGTTTGATTTCTGTTTTTGTTGTTGTTGGGGTGTTGGGGAAGGGCCTTTTATGTCTCTGCAGCCTTGTATGTATTGTTCAATGGACCTTTTGTTTAATTTGATTCAACTTCATTCATAAAAGTTTTTGTTCATTACAAAACATAACAGGAGTGTGCTTAAAGAATGCATAGCTCATCTCAAGTTTTACTGTACATTTCTATAGTTGCCACTGGAAACGTTATCATGCACAAAAAATACAGACTAAAGAGATATTGGCCCCATTTCTAACTAAAACTTTCTGGCAGGGATTTCTTTCGATCTTTATGAGCTAACAGTAATAATTTCAAAATTAAAAATATGAATTTTCAATCTGCATTATATAGGCAATTTCTTGTTCAGATTTTTTTTTGAAACCACCTACCTACCTATCCAACACTCCACCTGCCCACCTATCCAACTCCCCACCTGCCTACCTACTGTGGCGTAAAATATATTAAACATTCAAATCACAGTAGAAGTATTTAAATGGGTGGGAAAAGAAAAGAGATCAATGTTGTTTTTGAAATCAATGTTTTAAAAATCTGTTGTTAAAATCTGTTCGACAGGATATAATCATGGTCTACCACTAGAACCCAGATCTATACTGATCCAGTGGTCTAGTGGTTAAAGCATCCCCCTCAGATGCATGAGGTCGCAGGTTTAAACCCTGGCTGAGTCATACCAAAGACTTATAAAAATGGTACTAACAGCTGCCTCACTTGGTGCTTAGCATTAAGAGGTTAGTGTTAGTACTGATGGATAATATGACTGGGTGGGACATCATGCTACATGTATATGGCATGATTCCCCAGTGCTAGACATCACTATAAACTGCCACACTGCAGATATCATAGCGATATGACTAAAAACATAATGTTAAAAATCCAAATCACACACACATACACACATGCACACACACACACACAGAACCCAGATTTCGCATGCTTTAATTAACTTTGGAGTGACAGCCCCAGTACAAACATATTTCATGTACCAATATTTACCACAGTTAAACCTTACACATGAAGCCTCACATAAAAACATGGAGCTTGCAGTCCATTCCTTTTATTTCTATACTCATTCACAGTGGCCTAATGAGTGTAATGCATAGCAGTATACAATCTAGACTGTTGTATGCATAGTTTACCATTGAATACAAATATGTATTTCTACTTCCAACAGCACTGGTCAGAAAGGGCCTTCTGGGTAGGTAAGGATGTATACAGGTCTAGTTTGACCCATGTTATGAAAGTGTAAAATGTAGGCCACTGTGACTTTCTTTAATTCTAAGTATTGACATGAATGTTTCCAAAGTTAAAGTTTCATAATTGGAACATAAATGACACCCGTAAAACAAAAAATTTAAATAAGGTCACTGAAGCATGAAAAATAGGTCACATAGACCTCTTTTGACAAAGAATGTAGATCTTATCAAGCTGCATCCACACTAAGATTCATGACTCAATGTAGGCTAGTGTGCATATTGTGGTCATGAGGTAAATGCAGACAAAACCTTAATAAAAGTCAGTTGTTGTTGTTGTTCTAGGGTTTAACGCCATTTTTCAGCACAAGATAGGTTATACATGGTGGCCAGTATAACTGGTGGAGGAAGAACCCTGGAAAACCCAGGGAAGAACCACCGACCCACGAGAAGCTACTGACAGGCTTTCCCACATACCCATGCAAGCCGAGCCTGGACTCGAACCCACGCAGACAGAGGTGAGATGGCAGTGATCCGGAACGGTGAGCGCTTTAGACCACTTGGCCACTTGGGGCCCCAATAAAAGTCAGTAATGGGTCTAGTTGTTATACAGTGGGTAGCAAGAGAGAGTATTGTTGAATTCATAGTACTAGCATCAACAGTGCATACAAAATTAACATCAAACACAAAATTTAACCTGAATCAGTGAAGCATCAAATACGGTCCACATTGACCTATTATTGAAATGAGGGAGTAGTACTCGTCAAGAGATATCCCCAAGTGTCCTGATTCTGTACACAGCACCCAAAACCTATCTAACTATGAGTTAATCACAAACACTTCACCTAAGCCATTAAAACGAGAAATATAGATCACAGTCACCATATTTATTCTTGGTATAGTATTAAGTGAGATGTATACCATCGCCTAGCTTAATCAATAAAGCATGAACATCAAATTGAACCAAAGTCGGTGAAATGTGAATATAGGAATATAGGTCATAGTGACCTTTTCAGATGAAGGTGTAATACTAATCAAGATGCATACTTTCACCATGTTTCATGGTTCCAGGTATAATAGTATTATAAACAGGACACAAAACACCAATATGGTCATGAACTAATTGTGTATCTTTACATTAGTCAGTGAAATTTTCAAATTAGGTTGCAATGACATTTTGTTGCAAGGATGTGGTGCTAATAAGGATGCATACAGTTACTTATTTTAATTATTCTGGCATGAATGGTGCTTGCAACTGAACCAAAGACAATGAAGCATGAAATATGGGTCAGAGTGACTTACTTTTGCAATGAGGATGTAGTAGTAATCAAAATAAATTCCATCGCAAAATTTAATGAATCTTGGCATAACTGGGTATACTTGGTGATAACACCGGGCTGGTCATGACCTAAACACAACAATGTAAACCAAATCAGTAAAATGTGAAATGTAGGTCACAGTGACCTTTTTTGTGGTAAGAATGTGGTAAACAATCGTTTAATTTAATGATTCTTTGATGAGCAGATCTTGAGAAAAACTTAGACTAAACAATTTAACCCAAGTCAATGAAGCATGAAATTTAGGTCACAGTGACCAACACTTGTGGCAAAGATATAGTACTCAGCGTGTTGCATCCCATTACCAAGTTTATTATTCCAGATATAACAATATTTATGCAGTATTAAAACAACATGACCGAAATGTAAAACCTTAGCCAAGAATGTTGAACTAATAACCTCCTTGGCTATCTCTCCTGTTTCTAGTTGCTATGATACCCATTCCTGATTGTTGCCAAGGACCGGGAAAGAAAGAGTGATCAACATTTAGTGAAGGTGTGTGTATGTATATGGTTTTATCTGTGTGGGCATCAACACCAAAGGCGATGTCAGTAGTACAAAGTTTACCCTATTTTGAACAGATGAGTTATATCAACAAGGCTTAGCATGCATCCAAGCTGAAGAGTTTTACCCATACAAGGTCAGGCTCCTGCGTCATAAACCTTTACTCAACTCCATTACTTAAAATTACTCTGACCAATCAAAAGGCTGCTTTCATAATTTCGAGCTAAGATTTCCAAGTCTGGAGTAAGACTCCCAGTCAAGTTTATGAGTTCCATGGTCTGTGGTAGAAGATTAATAACCCAAGTCAGTGAAGCGTGAAATTAAGGTCACAGTGACCAACACTTGTGGCAAAGATATAGTACTCAGCATATTGCATCCCATCACCAAGTTTATTATTCCAGGTATAACAATATTTATGCAGTATTCAAACAACCTGACCAAAATGCAAATATGGTTTTATCTGTGTGGGCATCAACGCCAAATCCGATGTCAGTAGTACAAAGTTTACCATATTTTAAGTTATATCAACAAGGCTTAGCATGCACCCAAGCTGAGGAGTTTTACCCATACAAGGTCAGGCTCCTGCATCATAAACCTTTACTAAAAATTCCATTACTAAAAGATCCATTACTTAAAATTACTTTGACCAATTAAAAGGCTGCTTTCATAATTTCGAGCTAGATTTCCAAGTCTGGAGTAAGACTCCCAGTCAAGTTTACGAGTTCCATGGTCTATGGCTGAAGATTAATATCCAAAGCTTCTTAATGATAAAGATCAACAGCGATAATAAAAGTTACACTGTACATTTAGATCGCTCCGGTGGCCTAGTGGCTACAACATTTGCCTCGGATGCGGGAGGTCATAGGTTGGAGCCCCAGCTGAGTCATACCAAAGACTTATAAAAATGGTACTAACAGCTACCATGCATTGGCGCTCAGTATTAAGAGGTTAGTGTCAGGACTGGTATGCCTGGTGTCAGGATAATGTGACTGGGTGGGACATCATGCTTCATGTCTGCAGCATGATTCCCTATTGATGGACATCATAATAAACTGCCACACTGCAGACATCGTAGCGATATGACTGAAAAATCATTAAAGCTACGTTAAAAATCCAAATCACACACACTGTACATTTAGAATATAAAGCACATAAGTCTAGATATTTTATTACAAAAGTAATTTAAACAAAGGACATTACTTGTATCAGTGAATAACAAAATCAAAATCAAAAGAATGTATAAATTATTCACGTTCATATATATATATATATATATATATATATATATATATATATATATATATATATATATATATAACATGAATAATGTGTTGTTGACATCAATATACCTAAATTCAAAATTGTCATATATGTAAAACAGGTGATAACACATCATAACATCATAAATGATGTTATAGCTTCATGTAAAAGACAGACATCCAAATGTATTTTAATGTGAGTATTCTACACTATTATATGATTTGATATAATAAAATCAGTACTCTTGTCTTTTGACAAATAGAATCTTACATTTGTGCTTATTTCAAATGGAGTTCGTGAAACTCAGAAGGATTTCAAAATTTATCTGGTCAAGACTTGCAAAAAATGAACTTAATCAGTTATTTTTATAAATTTCTTTGGATAGGAGCACTCAAGTTCTATCCTGTAATGTAAGGAGTTACAACCGATATAGACTAGACTAGACTACACTAAACTGGACTAGACTACACTAGACTGGACTAGACTAGACTAGACTAGTCTATTTCACATTCTTCTGATCTGAAAATGTGACTGGAGCTAAAAGTGTCAAGAAGTATGTCCCAAAGTTTTTTGACAGTGTAACTCTTTTATAAAATGCAATGTACATTTATTTTCCAGTCATTCGTGAATCAATGTATAATGTGGATACAGTACATGTCACCAGGATACAGTACATGTCACGATGAGAGAGTACCTTACATACTTGTTTATAAGTTGAGTCCAACTCCAAACTTCACAGACCCTAATCTGACAACAAATAATTCACTGGCAGATTTAGGTATGTTTATATTGTTAGGAGCAATAAGTGTAACAAATAACATTTTGATCTGCTTGTACATCAATCAATGTTATTGGCAGTTGGACTTAACTTTCAAGCAAGGATATAATTTAGTATCTGGCATTGTATATGTGTCAAAATTATGCATAATTTAGTATCTGGCATTGTATATGTGTCAAAATTATGCATAATTTAGTATCTGGCATTGTATATGTGTCAAAATTATGCATAATTTAGTATCTGGCATTGTATATGTGTCAAAATTATGCATTTATGCATAAGATTCTATTTTAGGTTAACACAAGATATTTCAGCTTAATCATAAATATAATATAACCACAGCAAACATACAACTTACCTGATGCAATGTACAGTTAATTGAGCAAATTACATGTACAATCATACAAACTGCAATTAAGCTGATGCATAATTCATATCTGTTTAAGTGAAAATAGAATTATGTTTAGAAAAAAATGCATATTTTTTTACAGACATATCACACTATATTCTAAGATGATGCACACTTCAAAATAGTCAGTCCCTGATATTTTCTAGTATATACTATATGGCATAAATTTGCCCTGGTTTAAATTAAGCTGGTTTGGCAGAAATATCAATAAATCTTACAAATATTTTAAATTCATCTATCGAAAGTTTTCCTTTGAGACTAAAATCAAATGTACAGGACGTGTAATCACCTATAAACCATTTTCGATAGTATCGGGTCTCTGAACCGCGGTTTTTCTGGTTTCTACTTTATTCGAACTTCGCTTTAAGCCTCCGCAACATATTTATTTTGTATATTAGTCTACATATGGTAAATTAAAAAAAGAGTTCAACAAATATTGATCCATAGTTAAAACGTATGTACATGGTAAATTATTAAACATGAGCAAGTTTACACTACTACAGTGAAAAAATAAAGGATGCCAATATGTCAGCTACTTGATTTACTTCTAAATAACTTTATTGCTTCTAAATAACAGGTTAACCTTGTTTCATTTCCTCTTAGTTTTAAAACTTTTGCATTTTTTCTTTCCTTAATGTCAGAAGTCTCACCAATAATTTGACTATTTGTAAAATTGCCCAGTTTGGGATGCTACTGAAATAAATTTGGAAATAATTTCGACACCAGAATTCCTTTTTCCTCTTTTTCGATCTGTTTGATTGCATCAGCTTTTTTCAAAGGAAATGTAACAAGGGTGAATAAACTGTGTCAAGTGCATTGTAAATTGTAGACAAATCTTCTTACTTTTAGAACATTTAGCTTGGAATACAACAGTATTGCATGCACCTTGAAAGAGGGCATCATTAATGCATATAAAAATAAGATATAATTATTTATTGTTATATTGCAGGTTTAAGAATATCTGAGTTAGTGTGATAGATAAGCTTTTTATATGATATTAAAATTCACATCTAAGAGTAAATATATCAGCATAATTCAAATAATGCTTAACAAAAAACGTTTTAATGGAAAACAAAATCTGGCAAATATTGTAGCGCTCAAGCTATTCCAGACAGTCTGTAGAGTAACTTGACCTATGAAGAGAATGTGACTGGTCATCATTGCTGTGTGCTGATGGTAACATCAATTCAGCAGCATATTTGGTGATCCCCAAAAAGCGTGGTTACAAGTGGGTGGCATTGTCTTGGAAGATCAGATGTGTTGTCAGTCTGTAATTGTTATTGAATCCACATACGCTTACTTGAGGCACAACAAACTTTCCCATCATGTGTGTTTTTCACATTTCCAGTTATATTTATACCAATTACATGCTCACCTTGAATGTCTTTGGAAGTCCCAATTTTTAGTCAAGCTCAAATAATTGCCTAAAATAATTCTGAGAAACTTTATAATGTTCAGCTACCAAAAGAACAGCTATAGTCCATACAGATGAAACATGGGCATGCTGACTGCAGAAAACTCAATGCAACAGTGGTGTGCACATTGTGCTTGCATTGTCTAATAGTATGGCACAAAGTTCCTGGATATGGTGAATCAGAAAAGATTTATATTTATTGTGAGTAATTCCATTCCAAAAATGCATACATTTTACTTTTGTTTGAATGAGTATTTCTTGAATTATTCTCCGAACCAATACATTATCATTTGCATTCCGGTTTCTAAAATGATTTATTATATTTTGATTCTCTTTGTGGGCCATTATTTGCCTCGCAAAGGGTTGTCATACGAGGTGCTTGCAGCTTCATACAATGGATTATTACCCTGCAAGAAAAAAGACAACAGTGATGCCGCTACTTGGAAACACTCTTATTAAACTGTAAGAGCAAAACCAATGGTACTGCTAGTTGTAGACACATTACATTGTATAAAACAAACGTACATACATTTAAAAAATCCCAATTCAAATTTAAATAAACCACAACAAACTGCTATTTCTCATGTGATTAACATTGGCAATCAGAATGTTTATAGCCTTTCCGTCAAAGACTTGAAAACACACATTCATCTCTGTTTGGAAAGTCACACTGGTTCCCTGTTGTTGTTTTTACAACAAAGCAAAGGAGGCAGGTAAAGTGAGAGATGTTCTTTTTCTATTTTAGAAATGATGACTTTGCACTACCAACATATAAATAGGGATCACATGATTATAACATCAGATGACTGAAACATCAACAGAGACAAATGATAAAAATAAAAGGATACCAAATTTGCAGCATGTCGAAAAGACGCTATGACCTAACTCTGCAATGAACAAGAGTACACAGAATCGCACATTATACACCCACCATACTTTAATAGTCCCCTATTAAGGCACCAGTAATATAGTATTAAATGAGGAGATTATTAACTATTGTGGGTCTCTATGACCTTGATTTTCCTCAAGGTCTGCTGTTTTGAGCAAAACACAAAATATCAAAACCATTAGACTTACATGACCATGACCTCACACCATTAGACCCCATAATGTATGTCTCTTTATTACCGAAAAGGCAAGCCATGCACAACATTGCCACAAGGAATTTTAGAACAAAAGTTATTTTGAAAAACGCATTTTTTCTGTATCACAAGTACTTTGACCTTCAGCCTCTTGAATCAGTACCTCAATTGCAAGTATCCAAAAAGATCTGGCGATGGTACCTGGTCTTGAACAGAAGTTATTATGCAAAAAAAAATTATTTTTGTTCTTTTCAGGCATGGTGACCTGACCTTTTGACCTTTTCATACCCAAATCAATCTCCTTCTTTATTATAGAAGAAGTACGTGATTGACAGACAATGGTGAAAGTAAAAGTCTGATAGCTGAAAATTTTGAGGAAATAATTTTCCTTTCTTGACCTTTTGTCTCCATAGTAAACAGCATAAAAAATTCTCAAAGTATGATCCAGGTAGGTGATGTAGAAATAATGCCATCGTGCAAAAACCATGATAATACACAACTTCGGTAATTGTACTGCAACCATTTTACTTCTTTCATGTCACATTGACTTTAATCTTAAAAAAAACAAAAAGAAAAGGCTGACATTCTCAATTTCAGTACTTGTATAAAATACACATCTCACTTGTTGCTTGGAATAGTCTTAAAGTATGGTTGGATGAGTTGAACGGAGTTGGTTTCTCACCTTATTTTCAATGTTTTCATATCTGCATTCAGGTGGAAGTTTCAAACTGGCTTTTGGATGTCCATTTTTGGTATGAGAACTAAATACCATAATTTTACTATTGATGCTGTGGATGCTTTTGATTTGTGATACCCGAGTGCAATATGTTCATACTGGAAATGGCATCCAATTCAATTCAAGGATACAAGGTACCAGTCCTATTTCCAAGTGCCTATGGTTAGGATAAGAAGGCACACTAACCTGAATTGTAATGTAAATCTATAAAGAAACAATGATTTTATACCCAATTATCCAATATGAAACCAATATTAGGTGCTACTCATCTGCTTTTGACTGTATTTCATTTCCGCTGAAATCAATTTAATTTCAACCTCAGTTTGGAAAGTTAAGGGAGGTCATCACTAGGTTTTTCTTTTATTCCTTTTCAAAAGTGTTCCATAAATTTAGCTACTGAATTTGTAAAAGATATCTTTGGTAAACCACTAATTAAAAAAATGAGTTTTGGAAAGGAGGAGGAGGGAGGAGGAGGCGGAAGACGACAAGGAAAAGAAGAGGAAGAAAAACTAAAAATAAATAGAATATCCCAAATACAGATTGAACAGGAAAAGGCAAATCAAAAAGTAAAAGAAATAAAAAAGTATAAATAAAGTATAAATGAAAGACAGCAAATGGCATGTACAGATATGTGTACTCACAATTCCCCATTTGGGATTATCAACTTCTTGCTGGAATCGCCGGTACTCAATCTTGTCATACCAGGATGTAAGCACCTTCCAGATGATCAACAGTATTAATCCAACTGCAATAATCCCAGATACAATGGGCAAAACTATCAGCAGGGTGTTAGGAGCCGACACACAAGCTGTTAAATAGAAACAGAATACACATATATTTATCTCTCTACCTGTCTGTCTATATGTGTCTGTATGTTTGTCTATATGTGTCTGTATGTCTGTCTAAATGTGTCGGTATGTCTGTCTATATATGTCTGTATGTTTGTATATATGTCTGTATGTCTATGTATCTGTATGTTTGTCTATATGTGTCTGTATGTTTGACTATGTGTCTGTAAGTCTGTCTATATATGGCTGTATATCTGTCTATATGTGTCTGTCTACATGTGTATGTATGTCTGTCTATGTGTCTATGTTTGTCTATGTGTCTGCATTCTGTCTATATGTGTCTGTATGTCTGTCTATATGTGTGTGCATGTCTGTCTATATGTGTCTGTATATCTGTCTATATGTTTGTCTACATGTGCCTGTATATTTATCTGACTGCCATTCTATTTGTAAATATATCTACCTGCCTGTCTGTCTGTAAGTCTGTCTGTTTGCCTATATATCTATCTGCTCAAATTATCAATTTATGAAAATTGTGTCAGGTCAATTAGATGTGGTGGGTATTTTCAATATTATTATTATTATTATTATTATTATTGTTCTTGTTGCTGTTGCTTTTGTTATGTTGTGATAAAAATCATCATCAATACCATTATTATCATCATCAATATCTAACAATTATTCTATCAAAAGACTAACAAGTATAATCAAGTATGGCATCCAAGCTAGTTTCTCTGCGATGTGAGATTACAATTTAAAGTAAGACCAGCCTACCAATAATACTGGACCATTCAAGTGTTCACCCAGTCACAAATATCAACAGATAGTTGAATGTAAATATGCATTCTACGTCTTGAGCATTAACACAGTCAAAGATATTAACAGATAGTTGTATGTGACTAGTAAACTGTAAGAATGAACAGCTAATTCTCCATTTCGTTTTTACTAAACTTGTATTTTGTATGTGTAAAATGGATCAACTTGTAGACAGAACTGTTAAGGACAGGCACATTGAGAAACAGAACCTGAGTTGAAATAGATGCCATCTCTGGGCAACCTGTTTGGTGGATATTCACTCAAATGTCAAGTATACATTCTTAATTACTCCTGGTTGTGCTCACCCAAGCAATGAGAAATCTTGGAACAAAAAAATATGTCACATCAGTCATCATGTTGCGCCATCTTTATTTTTTTCCATTCCCACTTCAGAAGTGGTGTAAGTTCTCAGCTCAAGAACAACGTTTGCGAACAATGTTCTTGATGTTAGAGAGAGAAGAACCACTTTAATATTGCAATATAATATAATATAATATAATATAATATAATATAATATAATATAATTTAATATAATATAATATAATATAATATAATAGAATATAATACTTCTTTATATTTTGTCTTATTTAAAATGCAAACTGTA